>CM041779.1:166165700-166385282 GCA_023374045.1 Limonium bicolor
TTGAACACCCAAAGCACTTGTCACTGCTCTTCCTTTGTTGATTGTCAGATTCCTTGGGCTTCTTACCTTTTCTCATGTTGTTTCTAATGATCTTTCAAAAGTACCTCTTAGCATAGAGGACCATCTTATCATTGTCTTCCCCTTACTCAGATTTTTCATTCTCAGCTACTTGAAGGGATATTCCTTTTCCTCTCTCCCTTATTGAGTTTTCTGAGCTTCTTTGTTGTAATTTTAACTCAAATGTCATTAATGATCCTAGCATGTCTGCTAGAGACATCTTAAAGAGATCATGGACTTCTTACATGGCATTGACTTTGCTATCAAAGGATACAGGAAGTGATCTGAGGAATTTTTGAATCTGATCCTCATTTGAGATAGTTCTTCCAAGCACAAGCATTTCATTGATCAGCTTGGTGGTATGCATTTCAGAGATGCTCTCCTTATCTTCCTTCTTGAACAACTCCTAGTGAGTAAGCAGCAGTTCAATGTGAGTCTTCTTGATCTCATCATTTTCTTCACATGTAGCTTCAAGAGTTTCCCAGATTTCCTTGGTTGTTTTAGCTGAGGCCACCTTAGAGTACTGCTCAAGTAGTAATGCACAATGTAGGATTCTTACTGCTCGAGCATTGAATTCCAACTTCTTGATTTGATCATCAGTCAAGTTATCGACTGATATGTCGTGTGCTTGAGCGTCTTGGAAGGTTTATTCACCACATGATACAACCCTCCACATCCTTGGATCATCAGACTTGATATGGAATTTCATCTTGTTCTTCTAGTGAGTGTAGTTGTCTCCATTGAGAAGTGGTGGTCAATTTGGTGCAGAGCCTTCTTCTGATGCCAGTAGGTTTGAATGAGACATTTTGATTGTCTTCCAAAGCATTTAGCTTTCTACAATACTCAAAAACACAAGACATACACTTTAATACAAAGGAATACACCTTTTTACAAGGTAACAACACATGTTACAACCTAACACATAAAACAAGTCCAAAAATGCACAACATTGAAGTCATAATATTAAGTCACAAAAATTTCAAATTTTCCCCCAAAATACCTCATGTGGCCGTTTGGGAGAGGTAAAAGTACAACTCAAAAAGTGTCTTTTGCCTTTAGAAAAGAAGTTTCCTAAAGCACAAAGTCTACTCCCGTTGGGAACCCTAACTCACACACATCTTATACTCTTTCACCCCTCTTTTCTCCTTGCCCATGCTGGTTGAAAATGTCGAATTCCTTTCCCTAACAATCTAAATCTTTAATCTCCCTGCGGTCCATGGTTTACGCCAGAGTATTCGTTGAATTACCTTGTTACCGACGAACTCGCGCTAACTCGCACTTAGAGAGAACTTTACAACAGAGAAAGATTGATCAAACAGAGAGATTGTGTAAGTATTGACAGCGTGTCCTATTTCATGGGGGTGAACCCCTATTTATAGTACTTTCCTATAGTTTCTGGGGTTGTTAGCCTGTCTCTTTTTCTATTTTCCAGGTTGTCACTCTATTTACTATGTAGAGGTGCCATCGAATAGTTATATCTCCGTTCTTGGTTATTTGACCAGGCACAAGAGCCCAGTCGCTATTCGTACCTTATTCCTTGGCTACCGACTGGTCACAAACGACCGGTCACTATTTACACTTATCTCTTAACCTTCTCAATCTGTCATAGGTGACCGGTCGCTACCTATACTTACTACTTGCTTTCTCGACCGGTCATAGGCGACCGGTCACTATTTATGCTTACTTCTCACTTTCTCGACCGGTCACAGGCAACCAGTCACTATTTACACTTATCCCTGTTTTATGCCTGGTCGTTAGGCGACTAGTCATAGTTTTTGGTTTTTCCTGGTCTTTAGGATTGATCTTATTTTCCCCTCTTCACTGGTCATAACAGCCTCACTTCTCCCCATCCTCTCAGCTGAAAGCAAGCCCACTCTCCCTCCTCTGGTTCCTCTTTTGATGCTCCATTGATGAACACAAGTGTTCTTACTCATAAACACTTGTTTTTTCCTTAAATCTTCTTCTTCTTCTTAATCAAAAACTAAAGTATTCTTCTCCTTCTCCTTTTAAGGCCAGAAATCTGCTGTTTGCAAGGCTAGAAAATCATAAACAACACAAGGGAAAGATCAACAAAGAACAAAGGTAATAATGTGCTCTAAGACTACAAGTCTTCTCCTTTCATTTTTATGGCCGAAAATGTAGTTCCAAAGCTCATTTTTTCACATAATTCATGAAAAATCTGGAGCTTCTTCAACACCCTTTAATGGCTGAAATTATCTAGAGAAACAAGCTCTAAACTTGTGTAGACTTTAACCAAAGGTAAGGCTCAAAAATAAGAGTTTAGTGCTTAAATCTTCCTTCCATTCCTAGATCTACCAATGATAAGTCTCCAAATGAGCATGTTTTATGGGTGTATTTCATATGTTATATTAGCACTTTTCTTGCTCATTTCTCCACTTTGGTTAGTTTTCCTCTAGTTTATGTTTTATTGGTTATCTTATAAATTTATTGGTTAAACATGAGGAAAACCAAGCTAGGAACAAAGTAGACAAAGAGACGAACGCATAGGCGCAAACGGATCTAAAAAAGGAGCTCAAACGAAGAATCTGGAGCCTGTCGAAGTTTACAGAACAAGATGAGATGAAATACATGTGTCCGCGTAGCCCCTACGCGGACGTAAACACGGACAGGAAGCAAGAGATTGTGTCCTTACGGACGCAAACGCGGACAGGAAGCAAGAGATTGTCTCCTTACGCGGACGCAAATGCGGACAGGAAGCAAGAGAGTGTGTCCTTACGCGGACTCAAACTCGGACACGAACAGATCTCGCTAGAACATTTGTGTCCTTACGCGGACAGAAACGCGGACGTCTCACGTCCTGATGAGCCCTATCCGGACACAAATCCGGACACGTGTAAATGACTGCGCCAAATCCAAAATCACGTGAGTGATAGATCTGCACCGCCTTCGCTGTTTTTCCCATTTGCAGTGCCTACAAACATATCGATCTACCCCATCAGCAATATCAGGCGCCGCATTCCTTAATTTCTTCACGTGTGCTCCAGCCTTTTCCTCTTCCCTTTCTTTACCTCTATATAAACCCACTGCTTCTTCATCAATTCTACACAATCGATCACAACTCAGCGCTCACCAAAATTCACTCTCACTCCGTCCAAATTCCATTCTTTATCCATACATCCACATCTCCACTTCATTTCCATCATTTCTCATCACCAAATAAGCCTAACTCTTCCATTTTCCAGAAAACCAGACGAAGAAGACGATCTGCACAAAACCAGGCCGTGTCCGCGTTTGTGTCCGCACAGCCCCCACACGGACAGGAGTTGTCCGCGTTTGTGTCCGCGTGGCCCCACCCGGACAGGACCAACTTGTACCTGTTTTGTTCATTTTTTTCATTTTACCTATCTATCATCGTTTTGAGGTCGGCATAATCACGGAGGCAAGCCCGGAAGCAAAACAACTCTCCCCAAAATAGAGTTCTTTCTTTCCTTAAACTTTACTCTGTTTTAATGTCTATCTTTACTCTATGTTTATTTCTGTCAATGTCTGAGTAAACTTATATTTGTGCTTAGGATGGGTGTTTGACCCCAAATAATTCAGACTTATTTATAATATCGAGTTTGCTTATAAATATTTGTTTTATCTCTCTAAATTATTAAATGCTTAAGAACTGATCATTTTTACGTATTTACGGTTTCTCTTATTTCAATGATTTTGTAAATTTGAGAATAGACCACAAAGAGAGACAAACGTTAGATATTATCTCCTTAATTAGCTGATAAAATCCATCGTTGTTATTAAAAGAATTTTTGCTTAATGCTAATTAATGATTTTAGACTTTTTCTGCTAGTAAAAAGTCTATTGAATTAATTAAGAGTTGACCTTACCTATGCTTTAGGGAGGCCACAAGATAAATTCTTAAACAGACAAATAGAGCAAATTAGGATTATAATTAAAGTCTGAAGTATATTTGGGCGATTTCACCTTCCTTAGCACATTTTCCATCCATTTGATACACAACTGTTTTATTTAAGCTTTTTATTGTTTTTATCTGTCCAACCTAAAAACACCAAGATTGCCACTGGCTAAACCCCCTTTTATTTACTGTTTATTAAATACCGAAACTAGGAAAATTAAACAATTTCCCTGAGGATACGACACTTGTTGTACTACTCCGACTAGGTGCACTTGCCTATTAGTTTACTATAAATCTATATATAATAATGTGTAGATTTTGTTCAACAAGTTTTTGGCGCCGTTGCCAGGGAGATTGATTCCATCAATTTCCCCTAGTTTTCGGTACTTTAATTTTTGTTTAATTAAAGTTTATCAGCCTATTTAAATATTTCTGCTTTTATCTATCTATTTACTGTTAATTTTGTAATTTCTCACAAATCAAATTATCTTCTGTGCATGCAAAACACTCGATCCCGAGGTTCTCCACCAATCAGTCCGAGACCCGAACCCGAGCGTACTCTACTACAAGCACGAAGAAATCAGAGAAATCTAGACATGGTCGATAACCAAGTCATAGATGAAATGGACCACGAAAATCAACCACAACACCGTGCCCTCAAAGTCTACCACCAACCGGATACTGAAGGAAGGGCATCAGCCATAGTTCTCCCCGAATTAACACCGCAAGAAACCGGACGATGGGCTTTCAAAACCCACTACATCATCGCTGTCCGGGATTTAGGCAAGTTTAGTGGAGCAAATCCAGATGAAGCCCGAATCATTTAAGTCTCTTCCTAGACTTCTGTAATTCCTTTGGTCAAACCGGCACCATCAAAGAAAGAATTCGTCTACAACTATTTCCTCACTCGTTGTCAGATTCAGCAAATAGGTGGCACCGAAGTCTTCCTTCCCGATCAATCCACACATGGCTGCAAATGGCCCAGAAGTTCCTGGCCAAATACTACACGACCAGTAGAACAAGGCAATTGATCGGAGAAATCAACACATTCTGTCAGGAGCCAGGAGAAACGTTATACGACGCATGGGACCGATTCAAGGATATGCTGATGAAGTGTTCTCACCATGGTCTCGATGATCAATCCCTCTGCTGTCATTCTTCAATGGCCTGGATGATGGAAACCGACTACTCGTAAATTCCTCTGCAGAAGGAAGTTTCATGATGAAATCTCCTCAAGAAGGGATGAACCTTCTCGAAACCATGACAAGCAATACAAGACAGTGGACGAGATCCAAAGGACGAACGCCACGAGCAGTAGGCCTACTCCACGTTGAGCCTACTGATCATTTATCAGCCAGATCTCGTCCCTTGCAAAGATGGTGGAGAAGCTAACAACATCTCAAAACGAAATCGTAAAGACAATAGCTTCCTCACCTCCAGGTTCATCTGCAGAAGGATGTGCCATATGCGCCGGTCCTCATGAAACCCATCAATGCGAAGGTAAAAGTGAGTACGAAGATGTACACTTCATAGGAAACCACCCCGGAAGTTCATACAACAACAACAACATCAACAACAACTACCCATGGAGAAATCACCCGAATTTCTCATGGAAAAACAACGATCAAAACCAAGGGGGCAGAACAACAGTTCCAATACCTATCAGGGAAATAGACCCCAACCAAACTCTAATATGGGTTATAGAGCACAAGGTGCCCCTCCAGGTTTCCACCAACAACAACAACAACCATCCTCATCCTCTGCTGATCTAAATGAGGAATTCAGAAACCTAGTGAAGGGATTCGTGACTTCAACCCAAACCAGACTCATGGATCAAGAAGCCACTAACAGAAGGGTTGAAGCCCAGATACAACAAACCAACCAACAGTTGGAGCAAATCAGCCAGCAGCTTGCACAAAGGCCACCTGGCACCTTCCCTAGTCAGCCAAATCCAAATCCAAGAGAACATGCCAAGGCAGTAACTTTGAGAAGTGGTAGGCCGCTCAACTCATCCCTTCCCCGAGATGAATTTGATAATCAAGAACAGCAAGCTCCCAAGCCTCAAGAAGATCAAGAAGAAGAACAAGAAGATGTTGAAGAACCCCTCCTCCTCAGAAAAATACTTCCAAGGAGAAGGAGTCTCCTGAATCTACTCCTTCCTCTCTAACTAAGATTCTTCCCCCACTTCCTTTTCTAAACAGAATAAGAAAAAAAATTAGATGAGCAGTTTGGAAAGTTTCTAACCCATTTCAAGAAACTAACGATTAATATTCCTTTTGCAGATGCTTTGAAACAAATGCCGATAAATGCAAAGTTCATGAAGGATATCATCACAAACAAAAGATCATTGCAGGAAGTGGAAACTGTGCACCTTACGCAGGAAGTGTTAGCAATGCTGCTAAAGAACCTCCCTCCATAACTTGGAGATCCAGGTTTGCCAATTATTCCATGTTCCATTGATAATGTTGATTGTGGTAGTGGGCTATGTGACCTAGGAGCTAGTATCAATTTAATGCCACTCTCAACTTTCAACAAACTTAAGATTGGTGAATGCATGCCTACTTCTATTCAATTACAATTAGTAGATAGATCTTTAGTATTCCCGAAAGGGATAATAGAAGACTTCATTGTTATTGTAGGAACTTTTGTGTTGCCCGCTGATTTTATTGTGATTGACATGGAAGAAGACACTAGGGTGCCCTTAATCTTAGGACGACCTTTCATGAGAACTGCTAGAGCATTAATTGACATTGAAAAAGGAAAAATTATTTTAAGACTGCATAACGAAACTTTAGAATACGATATGTCCAAAGTCATAAAGAACCGTCATAAGAAGACACCTTTTCCATAGACATCGTCGACTCTATTGTGCATGATAATTCCTCTGCTATTATTCGTAATGATGCTCTTGAAAATGCTTTAGTTGAATCCTGTGATAACCAACCAATACACCCTGACACAATTGAAATGGTAGCAGCTCTGGATAAAAGAAAATCATATGCTAAACCACGCTACCCACCACCAGAACCATTAGAGCTTTCTACTCAAAAGATACCACCATCAATTGAACAACCCCCTCTCGTAGAAATGAAACCATTACCTTCACACCTGAAGTATGTCTATCTTCCTGATCTTTGTACTCTACCTGTTATTATTTATCATCCCTAACAAGTACACAGGAGGAACGTCTTGTGAAGATCCTTCAGAACCATAAGAAGGCGATAGGCTGGTCCATCTCGGATATCAAAGGTATCAACCCCCATTTCTGCACACATCACATATACATGGAAGATACCTATAAGCCATTAGTCCAACCACAGATAAGGCTGAATCCCAACATGAAAGACGTGGTAAAGAAAGAGGTGCTCAAACTGCTTGACGCTGGAATCATCTACTCCATCTCTGACAGCAAATGGGTGAGCCCCGTTCAAGTTGTCCCGAAAAAAGGAGGTCTCACTGTGGTCCCCAACGACAAGGGTGATTTAATCCCCCAGAGAACCACAACGGGCTAGAGTCTGCATCGACTATAGGAAACTAAACAGCGCCACGCGGAAGGACCACTTCCCTTTGCCCTTCATTGACCAGATGCTGGAAAGGTTGGTTGGGCAAGATTACTACTGCTTCCTGGACGGCTATTCAGGATATTTTCAAATACCCATTTCTTTAGAAGACCAAGAAAAGACCACATTCACATGCCCATACGGGACATTTGCATATAATCGGATGCCTTTTGGTCTATGCAATGCCCCAGCCACATTTCAAAGATGCATGATGTCAATCTTCAGCGACTATCTTGAGAAGAGCATCGAGGTATTCATGGAAGACTTATTTGTCTTCGGTATCACATTCGAATCTTGTTTAAACAATCTGGACGCCATCCTCACCCGGTGTGAAGAAACAAACCTGGTGCTTAACTGGGAAAAATGCCATTTCATGGTTAAAGAAGGAATAGTTCTTGGGCACAAAATATCTTCGAAAGGCATTGAAGTTGACAAAGCCAAGGTCGAGGTCATTGAAAAATTACCACCACCTACGACGGTGAAAGACATCAGAAGCTTCCTTGGCCATGCTGGGTTCTATAGAAGGTTTATCAAGGATTTTTCCAAAATTTCAAAGCCTCTATGTGATCTCCTAGCTAAAGACGTCAAGTTCAATTTCACTGACAAATGCCTACAAGCCTTCAACACACTGAAAGATTGCCTCATCTCCGCCCCCATCGTGATATCACCAGACTGGAGCCTACCATTCGAAATTATGTGCGACGCCAGCGACTACGCAGTGGGGGCAGCTTTATGTCAAAAGAAGGAGAAGATCTTGAGAACCATCTACTATGCAAGTAGAACCCTCAACGATGCTCAGAAGAATTATGCAACTACTGAGAAAGAACTTCTAGCAGTAGTCTTTACGTTGGATAAATTCCGATCATATCTTTTGGGAAGCAAAGTAATAATTCACACCGATCACTCTGCTCTGAAGTATTTATTTGCCAAAGAAGATGCCAAACCTCGACTCCTCCGGTGGATACTCCTACTACAAGAATTTGAGATTGAAATCAGAGACAAACCAGGAGTGCAAAATGTAGTAGCAGACCACCTATCTCGCATAGAGGCACCAAGTGATGGCACATCCATCTATGAATTCTTCCCAGATGAGTGCATTTTTATGATTGGCGACACTGGTGATCCATGGTACGCTGACATGGCCAACTACCTAGGACGAGGAGTAATACCACACGGGCTAACCTACCAGCAGAAGAAGAAGTTCTTTTCAGAAGTAAAACATTACTACTGGGAGGACCCTCTCCTTTTCAAGGTCTGTGCAGACGGGATGGTGAGAAGGTGTGTGCCCCGAAATGAAATCCAAAGCATTCTACGACATTGTCACTCTCTTGAAGCCGGAGGACATCATGGACCAGCACGAACAACAGCTAAGGTACTTCAATCAGGTTTCTTCTGGAAAACCCTGCATAAAGACTGTCATTCCTTTGTAGCTTCCTGCGATGAGTGCCAAAGACTTGGGAACACCTCCAGAAAACTTGAGATGCCTCTCAACATTATACTTGAGGTAGAACCGTTCGACGTGTGGGGCATTGACTTCATGGGACCCTTTCCTTCATCTTGCTCAAACCTCTACATCTTGGTAGCAGTCAACTATGTTACTAAGTGGGTGGAAGTTATCGCCTCCCCCACAAATGATGCAAAGGTAGTGCTTAAGTTCTTGAAAAAGAACATATTTACAAGGTTCGGAGTCCCACGTGCTATAATCAGTGATGGAGGATCCCACTTCTGTAATAATAAGTTCATAGCCTTAATGACAAAATACGGAGTGAGACACAAGGTAGCCTTACCTTATCACCCTCAAACAAATGGCCAAGCTGAGGTC
The DNA here is from genome assembly GCA_023374045.1 of Limonium bicolor. Taxonomy (NCBI): domain Eukaryota; kingdom Viridiplantae; phylum Streptophyta; class Magnoliopsida; order Caryophyllales; family Plumbaginaceae; genus Limonium; species Limonium bicolor. Next base: position 166,175,017 of record CM041779.1, read on the forward strand.
TCTAACCGAGAATTGAAGTGGATCCTGCAAAAGACAGTTAATTCTTCAAAAAACTGGTCCCTGAAGCTGGATGATGCACTCTAGGCATATAGAACAGCCTACAAGACACCCATCGGAATGTCCCCATATCGATTGGTCTTCGGAAAAGCTTGTCATTTACCGGTCGAGCTCGTGCACAAATCATTTTGGGCCATAAAAGCCCTAAACTTTGATCTACTGAGAGCAGGTGACAAACGGAAATTTCAGCTTATCGAGTTAGAAGAATTTCGAGAGGATGCCTACGAAAATAACCGTATCTACAAAGAGAAAACCAAGAAGTGGCACGACAAGATGATCCTTAAACGGGAGTTCCATATGGGAGATTTAGTTCTACTGTATAATTCCAGGTTGAAGCTATTCCCTGGTAAACTAAAATCCCATTGGGCTAGACCCTTTACTGTCTCCAAGGTCACCCCATATGGATCAGTTGAGTTGGTAAATACTAAAGGACAAACTTTCATGGTAAATGGGTCAAGACTAAAGCATTACCAGGGTGGTAATCTCGAGAAAGTTGATGCTCATGCAATAATTCTACAAGATCCTCAGATTTGAGTATGCTTCAAAGCGTCTAGCCAAAGACATTAAAGAAGGGCAGCTTCCCGAGAGGCAACCCGGGTGAAATTTTCTTTCATTTGCTTTTATTTTCTTTTAATTTTTAGGTTCTCTTTAAATTTTGTTTTTGCTAAACTCTTAACCCCGTTTGTAGTTTGGTTGCTTCTAGTGTCTTATGCAGGTGCAACTTCATGTCTACACTGCAACCAAGCTGCGCTACTTGAGACTGAAGCTCAAGTGTGGGGGAACTCCTATCACGCAAGCAAAAATAATCTCAGGGGAGTACTAGTTTCTTTAAATTTTACTTTTACTATGCTAAATCCTGTTGTGGATAGCTCCTGTGCTCAAATGTTTATTTGTGACCTTTGGGTTTTCTCTATTTTTCTACTTACCGAAAAGGTCTTCTGAAACCTCCTCTTGTTTTTCTGGTGAACAATGAGGACATTGTTCAATTTAAGTATGGGGGAGTGCCCCTTTCGGTGAAATATTTTATGCTTAAAATGTTTAATCTCTCTACTTATCTTACGTTTGTCCAAAATTTAAAATTATGGACCCGCTGATGTAGGTTGTTCTCTTTAAGAACAAATACTATTATGAATTGTGGGATAAATGGTACAAAATTTTGATTGCTTTTGAGGAGCGTTTTTACGTGGTGTGACCAAATGATCTGCAATGGTTGAATTTTTATTGCTCAGGGGTTCTTTTTGTCTTCTCTCTTAGGGATTGCTAAGGGGTGCTTCTCTGTAAAAAAAATATATAATAAAAAACAAGGGACTTGCGAGACACCCTTGGTAACCAACAAAGAGAGTTGAGTGTTCTTGCATACAAAGGCTTGATGCCTACATATTATCTTCTCATCTCTTATGCAAAAGTGAAACAAATGCATAAATCTATTTTTCCTTTTGTTTTATCCTCAATGCCCATTTTTGAGAGAAGTTGGCCGTGGTAAAAGTTCTCAAAGTCACCTAAACTGAGAAGGATTGAAGAACTCCGGATCATACCCCGAAACTCTAATTTTTATTTTTACCCTGAGCACACCTGTGCCACTAGTAGTTGATGGATCACACTCCTTAAAAAGCTTAAGATCATGAACTGTTCACCTCCTTATCCTACCCTTCATAATAATATTTGTTAGTATTGAACATTCCCTACTTTCTTGGGTACATGGTTTTTCTTGAGGACAAGCAAAAAGGTAAGTGTGGGGGTGTGATAAGTGTCCAAATGAGCATGTTTTATGGGTGTATTTCATATGTTATATTAGCACTTTTCTTGCTCATTTCTCCACTTTGGTTAGTTTTCCTAGTTTATGTTTTATTGGTTAAACATGAGGAAAACCAAGCTAGGAACAAAGTAGACAAAGAGACGAACTCATAGGCGCAAACGGATCTAAAAACAGAGCTCAAACGAAGAATCTGGAGCCTGTCGAAGTTTGCAGAATAAGATGAGACGAAATACATGTGTCCGCGTAGCCCCTACGCGGACGCAAACGCGGACAGGAAGCAAGAGATTGTGTCCTTACACGGACGCAAACGCGGACAGAAGCAAGAGATTGTGTCCTTACGCGGACGCAAATGCGGACAGGAAGCAAGAGATTGTGTCCTTACGCGGACTCAAACTCGGACACGAACAGATCTCGCTAGGACATTTGTGTCCTTACACGGACAGAAACACGGACGTCTCACGTCCTGATGAGCCCTATCCGAACACAAATCCGGACACGTGTAAATGACTGCGCCAAATCCAGAAATCACGCGAGTGATAGATCTGCACCGCCTTTGCTGTTTTTCCTCATTTGCGGCGCCTACAAACATATCGATCTACCCCATCAGCAATATCAGGCGCCGCATTCCTTAATTTCTTCACGCGTGCTCCAGCCTTGTCCTCTTCCCCCTCTTTACCTCTATATAAACCCAATGCTTCTTCATCAATTCTACACAATCGATTACAACTCAACGCTCACCAAAATTCACTCTCACTTCCAAATTCCATTCTCCATCCATACATCCACATCTCCACATCATTTCCATCATTTCCCATCACCAAATAAGCCTAACTCTTCCATTTTCCAGAAAACCAGACGAAGAAGATGATCTGCACAAAACCAGGTCGTGTCCGCGTTTGTGTCCGCACAGCCCCCATACGGACAGGAGTTGTCCGCGTTTGTGTCCGTGTGGCCCCACCCGGACAGGACCAACTTGTACCTGTTTTGTTCATTTTCTTCGTTCTACCTATCTATCATCGTTTTGAGGTCGGCATAATCACGGAGACAAGCCCGGAAGCGAAACAACTCTCCCCAAAATAGAGTTCTTTCTTTCCTTAAACTTTACTCTATTTTAATGTCTATCTTTACTCTATGTTTATTTTTGTCAATGTCTGAGTAAACTTATATTTGTGCTTAGGATGGGTGTTTGACCCCAAATAATTCAGACTTATTTATAATATCGAGTTTGCGTATAAATATTTGTTTTATCTCTCTAAATTATTATATGCTTAAGAACTGATCATTTTTACGCATTTACGGTTTCTCTTTTTTCAATGATTTTGTAAATTTGAGAATAGACCACAAAGAGAGACAAACATTAGATATTATCTCCTTAATTAGCTGATAAAATCCATCGTTGTTATTAAAAGAATTTTTGCTTAGTGCTAATTAATGATTTTAGACTTTTCCTGCTAGTAAAAAGTCTATTGAATTAATTAAGAGTTGACCTTACCTATGCTTTAGGGAGGCCACAAGATAAATTCTTAAACAGACAAATAGAGCAAATTAGGATTATAATTAAATTCTGAAGTATATTTGGGCGATTTCACCTTCCTTAGCACATTTTCCATCCATTTGATACACAACTGTTTTATTTAAGCTTTTTATTGTTTTTATCTGCCCAACCCAAAAACACCAAGATTGCCACTGGCTAAACCCCCTTTTATTTACTGATTATTAAATACCAAAACTAGGAAAATTGAACAATTTCCCTGAGGATACGACACTTGTTGTACTACTCTGACTAGGTGCACTTGCCTATTAGTTTACTAAAAATCTATATATAATAATGTGTAGATTTTGTTCAACAACCAAATATCTAACTTATGACCTTCTTTCCTAGCCTTGACCAAAGTTGGAGGGAAAATGATTCAACTTTGAGCTACAAGGTAAAAACTTACTCTTAAAGCACATTATTGTGCTTTAAGCTTCAACCCTTCTTATGACTTGTATATGGCTGAAAATCTAGCAAAATATAAATCATTTTTATTCACTTATTTCATACACCAAATGATGGTCTTCGCCCACTCCCATGATGGCCGAAAATAACTACCTTTCCTCCTAAGGTAAAGTCTTAAAATTTTAGGGTTTTCATGCTTAAACGTCGTTCTGCCCATAGATCTATACAAGAACTCACTCCCTACATATTTTTTTCAGTAAGGTCGAAAGTTTGAAGAGGAAAAACCTCCATTTTGACTCACAAGGTAAAAACTAGCTGTTATACCCAAAATTTTAACCCCCTCGGAATAGTCTCTAAGGCATACGTGTTACAAAGGGCAAAACGGTCAAAAAGCACCAAGGCGGGATTTTCCAAGGACATTTTCGGGATTTTCTATTTTCATATGACTTGTTCATTATCTCCAAACACTTCCAAATATCATAGTCATTATGAAAGGTATTTCATGATTTTTTGATAATATTTATTCTAGAAATTTAGCTTTTAATTCTTATTATATGTTAATTTCTTTAATAATTAACACATGAAATAGCCTCAAAATAGAAATAAAAAAAGGTTTCCAAAAATTTAAATAAAATTGTCACATGGCTAGCATGACTACATACAGTCATAAACCTGAAATTATCTTAATTGGAACCTTAGCCCAAAATTTAAAAGAGAAATTCAATCATTTTTGCAATTTTCTCTCTCCTATGGAAAATACCAAAATCAAATCAAAATGTCATGAAAGTTTGATATAAGATAGAGGGTGAGTTTTAGAGACTAATGCCGTTGGAATTTTGTTATTTCGACTTTCCAATAATTAGTTATGAATTATGGGAGATTCCAGATTGTGGGATATTTATCTAATCGGATATTTATCAAATTAACCCGATTCCAACTCTCAGAATTCTTAAAAATCATCCTTTACCTTCAGTTAAACTTTCATAATTTTTCTCGGCCTGCAGCATATTCTAAAAAATCATATTCCCTTAGAGCACAAAATCAGGGTTTTAGATAAAAATCTTGTTCTATCAACATGGCCTTGCTCTTTCTATAAAAGGACCTTCCAAAAACGACCTAGGGCAGAGGAGAACACTCCCAAAGTCAGAAAACACAGCAACAAGCCTTCTCCCCACGTTTTTACACTTCCAAGCCTCAAATCAATACCGAAACACTACCGAAATCACCCCGAAATCACAAAAAACTCATCCTTTCTTCTCCCATTGAACTTCCAAGCACCAAAACACCAAAAATACAGAAGAAAACCATCCTTAAACATACAAGTAAGAAGGGGTCAGAAGCTCGGGTCGAAGTTGAACCGGATTGGCTATCAACGAAACGTTCGAAGTTTCCCAACGTGAAGGAACAACCAAATCTCGAAGCCAAAACAGGTTAAAATTCAAATTATTTAACTCCACTGATCTCAATACACTTCTGGTTGAAATTCCTCTTCGAATTGACTTTTCTTTGCTTCTGAATTAAGATTTGTTTGCGTTTCTGTCCACTAACTTGTTCAATAAGTTTCGTCCTTAATTCGTAGTCAAATTGAAAGCTTTCAGTCACTAACGTCTTGTACATCTTCCAGGCTACACACCCATAAAATTTGAGTTCAAAACACCGTCTGAAACCTCCCAAACGCCGCCGTCCGAGGGCGGTCCACACCCACGGACGCTATGTCCGGGGTCCCGGACGCCTTGTCCGTAAGCCCGGACCCCCCCGGACGGTGGCGGTATTTCAAAATTTTCAAAATTTAGGTTTTCTAAAATAATGTCCGGGCCCACGGACATCCTGTCCGTGGCCCCGGACTCTTCAAAATTGCGATTTCTGTTTAATTCAACTTTTATGTTCACATAGGCTAACTAGGGTCCGTGGGTTCGGACATTAGGTCCGTAGCCATGGACGTAAACAAAATTTGACCTAATTCTGCCTCTGAAACCCTAGTTTAGGTATTTTTAGTTTCCACTTTTATTTTCTGTCAAAAAATGCTAAAAACACAAAAAAACAGAAGCTCGCGCACTTAGGTTAAAACGACTCGCAATAAGCCGTAATTGCACTAAGTAGAGGAAAAACGACTTCTAGGGGTAATGAAAGTAATTGAACCCTAAACAAGTCAAATACCAAGCCCCCGAACCCGAACTCTACCTTTCCTAATTTACTCTAGGTTAAAATTAGGTGGCGACTCATAGTAGGTTCCAATGAGCTAGCTTAGGTTTTAATAATCATTGTTATATGACATAGTTATTAATCTTAGGTTATAAGTGGACCTAAAACCCGGTTAGATCCTAATCAATTTAATCAACATAGGACAGGGTTTTAAATCGAGGCTCACAGACTGGCGACTCTACTGGGGACAACTTCTTATTTTTAAATTGTTTAATTTTAAGAAAGAGGGCTTAACTCGAAAAATGTTTATTAGTGGCTTTATTACCTTGTTTGTTTACTTTTGTGTGCACTTTAATTCCTGCACCTTTGCATCATACGAGCGTGAGGGTCCACACAAGCCGATTCCACCTTGGGACCCGTTTGAGGGTCCCCTGTCAGGGACTCACACCTTCTAGGTGATGTGAATAAGCGGGGGAAAAGAGGAGGATGTCGTCTAACCACATCCCCTTAATACATGGGCCTTAGCCCCAAGCGTTTTCCTAGCAGTGCCCTTACCTAGCCCATTTTTTGGTCAGTCAAAGACCCGACCGTAGACGCACACCTTCAGGTGATGTGAAAAGAGTGGGGAAGCCCAAAGAAAATAGCGTGCAAGCCCTATTCCTTTGTGGTGACCTGGGCCCATGCCCCTAGCACCTCTCCGAATCGATCCATACTCGGTTTGATTTAAACATCTAGTGAGGACATGTTGAATTTGTGTGGGCCTTGTTTGCTTGTATGATCGGCCCACTACCCAGCCTAGAGATTGATAGGAACTTCTCCTACATCATCCTAGCCCAACCCGAATTGGCAGCTCTATTTGTTTGCGGCCCAGAGGCCCTGATTGGTTTAATATGTGAGTTGTTCAGGCTTCGGCCCAAAAGCCTAGACTTAGGTGATTTCTCTTCCGGCCTAATTTGAATTATCCAATTAGTTTTAGGCCCATAAAAAGAAATCCACCTGAACTTGGAATAACTCACAAGTCCTGAAATAAAATCTTTTTCGGCTTAGCAACCATCTTCTCTGACCCAAAGAAAGTTAGGCCCATTTGTGATTTAGGGACCATTTCAGCCCATGTGCTTTACTTCAGTTCCAAACACATTCCGACCCAAGGGTTCATTCTAGTCTAGGTAGACTTCTTATCATAGCCATATCCCAAAACCATGGATCCAGGTGTCACCTCTCAGGCACAATCAAGGCCGTCCAGTCCAAATTCCAATTCACAGTCTGAAAAATACCCCAGCCCAAACACCTCATTTTCTGGGTATCTTAGCCCACTTGCTTTCAGTTCAAGCCTGTTCCGGTCTTCAATCTACCTTGTGAAGCGTCATTCTCACCCTAGTTCATTCAGCCCACTTCCTCTTGTTATCTAATAATGGACACCTTGGAAACAGGTAGGCCCGAATCCTAAGCATGGCAGAAGGAGGAAGTCCAATCAATACGGATGCCCAGTTAGCCATAGAATTCAATGGGATGCTGAAAAAGATTGAGCGCATGGAGAAGGCCAACAAGCCAGCCGGTTTCGACTACTTTTCCACTAGACTGTATCCCGAGGTTGATCTCCCGCCAAAGTTGAAGTTGCCAACACTTCCTCTGTACAAGGGTTCCTCTAATCCACAGCTTCATTTGGCAATGTTCGACAGAGAAATGTCCATCCTTATGCTAAACGGCATGCAGAAGGCCAAAGTATTTGCTCGCTATCTTGATGAGACTCCTCAGCGTTGGTACAAAACTCGAAGGATGAATACCAAGACCTACGAGGAGGTATGTGAAGCTTTTCTACATCATTTTGAGTACGCTAGAAGTTTTGGAGTCACCAGGGCTGATCTTTCAAGCACACGACAAACAGAAGGTGAATCAATGTCCGACTTTGTCAAGCGTTGGAGGATGAAGGCAGCCGCTATGCTCACAAAGATGGACGAACAGGAGCAAATCCGAATGGTAATTGAGAATATGCAGAAGCAATACAATGACAAGCTGAAATTCACATACTTTCCTAAGTTCAACTTGCTGATGGGACAAGTTGGTGTCCTAGAGGAATTAATCCATAAGGGAGAATTAAAGCTTGGGGACTCAGAAAACACCAGAAATGGTTCAAGGACAGCAGCTTGCATCCAAAGAGGCATCCAAAAGAGAACTAGGCAGCATGAGGTAAACACCGTTCGACAACTAAGAGAGTCGGGTTGGGCCATTGGAGCAGCAGAGCTACCTAGAAAGAAACTCCGTCAGAGAGAGTTCGCAGACATCGGCCAACCGTTGAGCCAGGCATTTAAAAAGCTCTAGGAGCGAAATATGCTACAACCACTCACCCCCCCGGCCGGGGGTCCCTCGGAAAGGAAGAAATCTAAGTCAGTTTTGCCAGTACCACCAATTACCCGGCCATGACACCGATGATTGTAAGGCTTTGAGGCACACGATCCAGGACCTTTACGACCAGGGATTTCAGTTCTCCGAATACAGCGATATTTAGGAAGATGTTCTTGCTAGAAGTCACTTTCATTTCGCAGCTCTCAGTTTAGACTTTAGGATATCTAGTTTCCATTCGGTTTTTCCTTTCAGTTAATTTTAGGTAGCTTTTGGATGTATGTACTCAGCATTGTTGAATATATTTTCCATTAATAAAACTCTTGTATTTTTCACTTCTTTAAGAAAGTCATGTATAAATACTTTGTAAATAAATGCTCTTTCTCCAGCAAAACGAAAAAAATTGGTTTGAGTATGTCTTTTGGTAAAGGCGCATGAAATAATCATCTCCTGGCAATAGAACAAAACGATTCGTCTTTTGCTTCCAAAAGGGTGAACATGCCTGTCCAAACACCATACACAGAGAACATCCCACCACCCTGTTTACTTTCATCACTACATAACTCCACCAAAACAGCAAAACCCCGTCATCACTTACCACACACACACAATCACCATTCCCAAATAACCTGGGTATTCAAAAGGCTTGTCAAAAAACCCCAAATCAATACTGGGGGCAATCTGAGCTCGGGATCGTCGTCTTTAATCTTTCGTTTAAGCATGTGAACTAGTCTCTGAGTGAAATTCACGAGAGTGTCTTGAGCGGAAAAACCATGAGTGAACGAGCATGTCATTTTTACATTACTCCAGTGAGACCACATTCAAAGGTAAGGTAAACGGCATAACTCCGACCGAAGGAGATATTTTGTAAATTTATGCTTAGAACTTTGAAAAGTAACAAAGAACGGATACACAACTATTAGGGATGACGAAGCACCTCGGTACAGCACCACACAGCCAAAAGCTTGTGAACCCTGACATTAAACCCTAGGCACCCTCGCTGAGCTTTCCGTATACATCCTCTCTTACAACATTACAAACTCCACAAACGAGCCAGCCAATGATGAACAACTGACCCGGTGACCAAAAGAAGCAAGGAGCCCGACTTCCGAACAGCAACTTCACAAGTCCAAAGAAGCAACACCGTTACCAAGACAATGAAATGATCCGCAAATGGTCCCAAAGCGACACAGGATCCCATGAGCTCACATCAAAAAACATCTCTCAAAGTTCAAAACCGGGAAACACAAGAACCCCGAGGAAAAACAGATTCAAAGAAAGGCAAATCTGGAAAGCCCCGAAGTAATCCAAAATCAGAAGAAAGAGAGAAGGTGCAAGGAACAATTCAAAAGTCCCAAGTTCCAAGCTCACAAGCGAAGTCATCACGAAGTAGCCAAACCACTTCAAGACAAAGAAGGCAAGTTCGAGAGAAGGTGCAAGTTGCAGCTTTGGTCACCCTTATAGCTCCACATATCCCAAACATTCCTTCATCGTCCCATCACACCCCATAGCCACGTTATAAGCTTGAAAGACTTCCGACTTAGTAGTTGTGTATCCAATCACGTGAAAGTAGCAGGTCGAACGCGTAAATCTAACAAATGTCAAATTCAATGGTTGAGATGTTTTGACCAAAAAGAGAGCACGAGTGCAAGCATCAAACACGTTGAGTGTAGGATAGAAAGCACCACATCAAGACATAATCCTTGACCATGTGAGGATAAGACTTGTTTGCATGTTTAACCAAAGAAAATACTGGGGGCAATCGATCGGAACGATCGATTGCCATGAACTCTAGCTCATAATGTCTTAAAGGAAAATACTGGGGGCAATTGTTGGTTCCAACAATTGCTATGACAACACCAATCGAAACCCAAACATTAAGCACAACCGACACCATCACACCACAGGCCCATATAAGCCTATACCTCCACATAAATTCCATGGCCCTTCATAAACCTTGATCACCAATCAAGAGATCTCCACATCAAACATCACTCCATACTAGTGGCATGTTCATCTCCTATGAGATGAATTAGGAATCTGAAATCTTTAGTCAGGAAACGATAATTTCAATTTCCTTTTCAGTGGACAGAATTTTCTTTGAATATTGCCATGTTTGGTACCTTTTTCAGCAACTTCTTATCCTGGACAATTTCCTTCAAACACTTCGGTTTCATAAATCTCATCATGGTCGTGTTTGGCATATTTCCAGCAATTTCTTACTTTGGACAATTTTCAATCTTTTCAAGCACTTCAATTTCATTTTGCAATACCCACGTAAACCTCTTCATTTCCATGTTTGGAACTTTGACACTTTGCTTCTTGCCACAATCATTTGCATAAAACATACTTCACATCTTTGCATCATCAAACATACTACATTCCTCAATTAGCCTAGTTAAGAGTAGAACGGATCTCGGTCTCCATAAGCAACCGAGTAGAACGGATCTCAGTCTCCATAAGCAACTGAGTTAGACGGATCTCAGTCTCCATAAGCAACCGAGTAGAACGGATCTCGGTCTCCATAAGCAACCGAGTAGAACGGATCTCAGTCTCCATAAGCAACTGAGTTAGACGGATCTCGGTCTCCATAAGCAACCGAGTAGAACGGATCTCGGTCTCCATAAGCAACCGAGTAGAACGGATCTCAGTCTCCATAAGCAACTGAGTTAGACTGATCTCGGTCTCCATAAGCGACCGAGTAGAACGGATCTCAGTCTCCATAAGCAACTGAGTTAGATGGATCTCGGTCTCCATAAGAAATCGAGTAGAACGGATCTCAGTCTCCATAAGCAACTGAGCTAAACGGGTCTCGGTCTCCATAAGCAACTGAGCTAAACGGGTCTCGGTCTCCATAAGCAACCGAGTAGAATGGATCTCAGTCTCCATAAGCAACTGAGTTAGATGGATCTCGGTCTCCATAAGCAACCGAGTTAGGTGGGTCTCGATCTCCATAAGCAACCGAGTTAGGATGGATTTCACCTCCAAACCTTAGGCACACATAAGTCCTATCACCACAAAAAACAACCTCAGGCACCCATAAGACCTACCCTACATTCAATCCTTTCAGGCACCCATAAGACCTACCTTACATTCAACCATTTCAGGCACCCATAAGACCTCCCTTACATTCATTCACTTTAGGCTCGTCATAAGACCTAGAATCATCCCTTTAGGCTCGTAGTAAGACCTAGCACCACTCCCTAGTTTACCTGCTTCCATTAAAAACATTGCATCCATTTCATTCATTATAGGTAGTCAACACCTTAGAATAGCTTGAGATCATTTTCACCATTTCTAGGTAGTCAACGCCTTAGAATAGCTTGACATCATTTTCATCACTTTAGGTAGTCAACGTCTTAGAATAGCTTGACATCATTTTCACCATTTTTAGGTAGTCAACGCCTTAGAATAGCTTGACATCATTTTCATCACTTTAGGTAGTCAACGCCTTAGAATAGCTTGACATCATTTTCATCACTTTAGGTAGTCAGTGCCTTAGAATAGCTCGACAACATATCATCATTTCAGGTAGTTGGCGCCTTCGAATAGTTCAACAACATCTCCTTCTCCTTTAGGTAGTCAGCGCTTTCAAATAGCTCGACACAACCCACTAGATTTCAAACGGCATACAAGGTCTTTTAGGATCCAAAATTTTGGGGTATCACTCAAGCATCAACTAGTTTTCTCATCTTCATTACAAAGCCTAGTTGGCGGGGGGCAATCTGTTATACCCAAAATTTTAACCCCCTCAGAATAGTCTCTAAGGCATACGTGTTACAAAGGGCAAAACGGTCAAAAAGCACCAAGGCGGGATTTTCCAAGGACATTTTCGGGATTTTCTATTTTCATATGACTTGTTCATTATCTCCAAACACTTCCAAATATCATAGTCATTATGAAAGGTATTTCATGATTTTTTGATAATATTTATTCTGGAAATTTAGCTTTTAATTCATATGATAAGCTAATTTCTTTAATAATTAACACATGAAATAGCCTCAAAATAGAAATAAAAAAAGGTTTCCAAAAATTTAAATAAAATTGTCACATGGCTAGCATGACTACAAACAGTCATAAACCTGAAATTATCTTAATTGGAACCTTAGCCCAAAATTTAAAAGAGAAATTCAATCATTTTTGCAATTTTCTCTCTCCTCTGGAAAATACCAAAATTAAATCAAAATGTCATGAAATTTTAATATAAGATATAGGGTGAGTTTTAGAGACTAATGCCGTTGGAATTTCGTTATTTCGACTTTCCAATAATTAGTTATGAATTATGGGAGATTCCAAATTGTGGGATTTTTATCTAACCAGTTATTTATCAAAATAACCCGATTCCAACTCTCAGAATTCTTAAAAATCATCCTTTACCTTCAGTTAAAATTTCACAAGTTTTCTCGGCCTGCAGCATATTCTAAAAAATCAGATTCCCTTAGAGCACAAAATCAGGGTTTTAGATAAAAATCTTGTTCTATCAACATGGCCTTGCTCTTTCTATAAAAGGACCTTCCAAAAACAACCTAGAGCAGAGGAGAACACTCCCAAAGTCAGAAAACACAGCCACAAGCCTTCTGCCCACGTTTTTACACTTCCAAGCCTCAAATCAATACCGAAACACCACCGAAATCACCTCGAAATCACAAAAAGCTCATCCTTTCTTCTCCCATTGAACTTCCAAGCACCAAAACACCAAAAATACAGAAGAAAACCGTCCTTAAACATACAAGTAAGAAGGGGTCAGAAGCTCGGGTCGAAGTTGAACCGGATTGGCTATCAACGAAACGTTCAAAGTTTCCCGACGTGAAGGAACAACCAAATCTCGAAGCCAAAACAGGTTAAAATTCAAATTCTTTAACTCCACTGATCTCAATACACTTCTGGTTGAAATTCCTCTTCGAATTGACTTTTCTTTGCTTCTGAATTAAGATTTGTTTGTGTTTCTGTCCACTAACTTGTTCAATAAGTTTCGTCCTTAATTCGTAGTCAAATTGAAAACTTTCAGTCACTAACGTCTTGTACATCTTTCAGGCTACACACCCATAAAATTTGAGTTCAAAACACCATCGGGAACCTCCCAAATGCCGCCGTTTGAGCGCACCCTTGGACGCTATGTCCGGGGTCCCGGATGCCTTGTCCGTAAGCCCGGACGCCCCCGGACGGTGGCGGTATTTCCAAATTTTCAAAATTTAGGTTTTCTAAAATAATGTCCGGGCCCACGGACTTTTCAAAATTGCGATTTCTGTTTAATTCGACTTTTATGTTCACATAGGTTAACTAGGGTCCGTGGGTTCGGACATTAGGTCCGTAGCCACAGACGTAAACAAAATTTGACCTAATTCTGCCTCTGAAACCCTAGTTTAGGTATTTTCAATTTCCACTTTTATTTTCTGTCAAAAAATGCTAAAAAACACAAAAAAAAAACAGAAGCTCGCGCACTTAGGTTAAAACGACTCGTAATAAGCCGTAATTGCACTAAGTAGAGGAAAAACGACTTCTGGGGGTAATGAAAGTAATTGAACCCTAAACAAGTCGAATACCAAGCCCCCGAACCCGAACTCTACCTTTCCTAATTTACTCTAGGTTAAAATTAGGTGGCGACTCATAGTAGGTTCCAGTGAGCTAGCTTAGGTTTTAATAATCATTGTTATATGACATAGTTATTAATCTTAGGTTATAAGTGGACCTAAAACCCGGTTAGATCCTAATCAATTTAATCAACATAGGATAGGGTTTAAAATCGAGGCTCACACTAGCCTTAAAGTCATTTTTGTGCTTTAAACTTCTAGATCTTGTTTTAGGAGGCTAATATGCCCTAACTTTAGATATTTCTCTTACTTGTGACATGAATGAAAATGGAGCCCCTTAAGGTCTGGTGGTTGGCAAAAAATAAGAAGAAAATAAGGAGAAAAATCAACATTAAGAGGGTAAGACTTAAATCTAAACTTTGGTACTTAAAACATATGTCTAAGCCTTGAATTTGTACAAAGAAAACTTAGATCTCTTCCTTATGTATTTTAGGGCATAAATCTTTAATAACATCAAGGGAAAAATCTACTTGGGAGCTTGAGGTTAATTCACTAACCTTAAAACACATTTTTGAAGTTTTAAGTTATATTTGGTTGTGTACTGAGTATGGCCAACATTTGTGTGATAAAAATGGTTAATAATGATAAAAGGATGAATATAAACTCATATTAAAACATTGGGTTAAGTTAACTAATGGTTTAAAGGTTTAAAATGTCAAATTATAAAGTTTAAGTGGCTATATTGTTTAAATGGAGACTTGGACAGTATGAGTACTTATTAGTCCTAAAATCAGTGTGTTTTTATAAAAACTTTGGTGTATTAAATGTTTATATTATGGGTTGTAATGTGGTCAAGTGTTTAGGCCTTGTTTCATAAGCATTTTGGTATATTTTATGTCTTTAAAAGCATAGGATAAAATATTAATATATAAGTTGTAAAAATCTGGAATTATGACGTCAGTTTGGTGGTCTAAAAGACTTAAAATTTTAGGGTTAAAAGACTTACGAAAGCTAAGTTATGATTGGAAGAGTTTAGAGTCAAAAATTGACCTTAAGAATATATATAAGTTTTATTAAATGACTTAGTGATTATAAGGATCAAATATAGGTTGTATAATGCAAAGGAAATTAAATTAGGGGTGATGGATAATGAAATACCCCTAACTTCTAAAACTTAATTAAATGATCTATTAATTATCTAAGAAGACTAATAATAATCTTAATACCATTGGGGAACAATCTAAAGATCACAACAAGGGAAAAACATGTCTTAAGATCGGTAAAGCCAAAAATGTGCTTTAAGAAACCATAGAGATTGTATGACCTTAATTAGGATCCAAAGAGGATTCCTAAGTATTATAATTGAGTAATGAGCACAATAAAACTATTCTCAAAGAAAACCAAGCTCAAAAACATGCTCTAACACAAATTGTGCTTTAAAACTTCTTTAAGCACATTTTTGAGGAAAATTGACTTTCTAAGTGGGTTTTGAGTGGTTTTAGGGGCTGGATTACACTTTGTTATAGTAATGTACTATAATGTACCACATTATAAGGTCTAATTCAAATATTACAAAAAAACAGATTTTTGGCATTCATTTATGAATAGTAGTCAAAATAGTGCATTTTTAAGTAATGTTGACCAAGCCAAGTCAAAGGTCAAGACTTATGCCTTATTTGACTACATGGAGGAGGAAGAATAAAGAGGAGGAGGACAGCACATCAAGCTTTAAGAAAAATATCAAGCCAATTTGATGAATCGTCTTTTACTATTCCATTAATTACTTTTCTTTCATCTAAACACCAAATCAGCCTTTCTCTTTCCCCTTGTCCTGTTCCAGCCGAGTTCTTCATTCTATTAGAACCTCCCAAGCTGTTTTCTTGAGATATCAAGGTAGAAATCCAACTCTCCACCTAAGGTAATGTTTTAAGGCCTAAATTAGCTCTTCTTCATCATCTCTTCATTACCTACACATGGAGCTACCTATCTAGCACTTTCCATGGTTTAATCTCAGTGTGTTCATCCTTGATTGAGTACCCATTCTTGGCTGAAACTAAAACAAGGACCAAGGTGGTCAAAAATTCCATTTTAAGGTAAAAACATACCTTAAGACTTTCATGACTTCATCCGGTTTTCTTTGGTTGATTTCCTTGAGTTTATACACTCATTATCTCCTCATTATCATGTTGTTTCAATGTGTAAACCTTCTTGATCAAGAGTGGCCGAAACCAACGGCAAAATCCATTTCTTAAGGCATTTTGCCTAGGTAAAACCTAATACCTTGTTACCTTGTTGTCATCTTGTTAATCCCCATGATTTTATGGTGATTTTGACACCCTTTTATGTTCTTAAAATAGGCCTAAAGTACCTTGTTCTACCCATATCTTTTTAAGGTAAAATTTACCTTAAATCTTGCATTAAAATGTTCCTTATGATTAACTCATGATTGGAGTGTAATCATATATTGTTTTGCTATAGAAAACATGTTAAAGTGTTGTGCCAATTTTCCCTCCCAGCTTCCGTGGCTATATAGAGCATTTAAACCCCTTAATTCAAAGTATACATACCTTTATCTTATGTTAAAATGTTTTCTAAGCATATATAATATATGTGCCAAGAGTGGACAGTTTTATAGGTTCAATTATAACCTAAGTGTGACCAGAAATGATTTAGTTTATATAAGCTAGCTAGTCATTTAAGTGATTTAATTAACATAATGGTCAAATTAAGACATTATGTGGAAGAATTGGTAATATTGGAGAAACTGGTGGTAGGCCGAGAGTTTATAGTATTTCCTAAGCTATTTATGTGTAATTTTATGTTATAAAGCAAAGTTGTAATAAGGCCATGTCATTAGGCCAATTTATTTAAGTTAAAAGCTATTTAATTTAATTTATACACTTAGTATAAAGTTTAGGGTCAAAACTGGTAATTACTGGAAAATATGAAGTCGTGGCTAAAAATATTAGAGAAATTAGGGGTTTAATGAATTTAAATAAAAATTATAACATTTTATAAAGGTTTGTGTCAAAATTGTAAATATAGGGAGAAAGTATGGGTATATATATGGGGTAACTACCGAGAGTTTGGGCTCAAAATGAATTTAGAAGTCAATGTTAACTATATAGGAGACTTTGACCAAATTTGGGAATTTATTGAATTAAATACTAGCTTGTAATAAGGTAGGTATTAAATTATAAAAGATATATAAATATTGGGGTGGATTAGTGATTTCCGAAAGTTCTGGGTACCAAAAGGGGTTTAGAACAGACCTTGGGTTATTAGGAACTTTTAGGAATTTATTTGGTTATATTTGGAGTTAGGAGGAATTATATAAGTATAATATATGGTATTTATAATATCGTTACATTTGGGTAACAAATGGGGCGAAATTGTAATAACAGAAAGTATAAGGGTTAGGAATGATATTTATAACCTTTTGGTATAGTTTGGTGATTTTTTGAATAATATAAGAGGTTTTAATAAGATATGTGTATAATATATAGTTTTAATGTCATTAGAAAATATATACTATAAAATGGGGTCATTTGGTAAATATAGGAAGTTAAGGGGTTGAGAATTAATTTAGAACAGACCCTAGGGTCTGTTCGGCTATTTTGGGTAATTATAACTATATGTTATAATTATATTAAGGTTTAAAGTGTTATAATATATGATATATGTTATAAGTGTAACAAAGAAATAATACTTGGGTTGTTTTGTAATTTCTGGAAATTTGGTGGAATTAAATAAAAACCGACAACTATAGGGTCTGTTTGGTATTTTATAACACATTATAACTATAGGTTATAAATGGTTTAATGATATAAATGTCATAATATATGTTATATAACTATAATGTAACATTATATAAATAATGTGGTGATTTTGTAAATAAAGAAAGGTGAGTGGGTCTGTTTGGTAATATGGGTTGTTTGGAAATAAAATTTATAGTATGGTTTATACTGTTATAAGCGTTGTAACAGCTATAATATAAGAAATATTCATTAAGGAAGAATGAATATATTATAAAGACTTACCATATAAATAAATGGTCCCATAATACATATATATATAAATAAATATATGTTATGGAGTGAGAAATATAATATGGTTCAATAACCATATAATATTATAAGTGGGGTGATATAAGATAAGGAGAAAAGAATTATAAACATTAGTTAAGGAAATGCTAATGTTATGTGTGTACATGAAATAATAAGGAGTAATATAATTCAAAGTATTTGAAATATGGATTATACAATATTTTAAACTTGGATAAACTAACCTTAGAAAAATAAATACTAAGGTAGGATGTATAATATATGATCGAGATTATACATGCAATATGGTGCCAAACTATATAATATACAAGTGTATAGCTATATGCATGCGGACGTAACCATGCATGCAAAATAAACGCTTACGTAAATTAATCCTGAAATTCCGAGAAATGTTAGTTATTAAACGACAGGGAATAAACCGGGATGGATTAGCAACGGTATGGGGTGTCGTAGTGTATTGTTAGTATGAGATGCTGATGCGTAGTGTGGTACATATTATTAGATTGTTAAAGACGACTCGAGGAGCATCGGATCTAGCTTGATTCATACTCCACGGTCTTATATTCACGGTGCACGGTATGTTGTTACGTGTCCTTGATTGTCTCAGAGGGTTTCCTCAGTTCAGACTTCTGTGAATTTTGTGATAAGATTGAATGTCTGAATGTGTGAATAAATATGCATGAACTGTATATTTAAGCTGCTTATTATTTACTGTTTTTACGATAACAGTATTGGTTCGTATATATGAACCTATATATAAAACGAACTAGCGGCTATGATGTTATCTTATATGTGTAATATAAGGAACGTCAGAAAAACGTTGTAGCATTAGGATAATAAGATATATATGTTATCCGAGACTTAAATACGGAGCATTGGCCTTTTCTAACTCCGCTCTTGTATCTAACACTGGATCCCGAGTTGATATACTTAGGATTGGACTAACGGCCTTAGTCTGTTGTGTTAGAAATATGGTAATGCGATGTGATGGTATAGATGAACAAATCCAGGAGGATGTGGCTCTTGGTGCGCACTGTGATCACAAAAACGATGCTAGGATGTCCGCGTACGGGTCCGTAAGTATCAAAAGAAATTCCCGTGAACTAGAACGGTTCGTTGGTCGGAGACTCTACCGCTGGAGTCGCTACTGCCGTGGGTGACCCGCCATAAGATATGGGTAATTTAGAGACACGTCGTTTTAACGAGACGTTGTCATTAGGTATAACTTAACAATTACGAACAGCTATGTTAGCTCGTATATTTGGCGAACATTATTTGGGCTTGTATTCCAAAGATGGGAATTTATACTTGTTTTTAATCCTCGTTGTTTCGCCTTGTTGTTCATTGGTTATGCTATGTGGTTATGTGTTGTATGAAACGCATGTGAATGGTTGTGTTATTGTATGGTTATTACTGTTAATTGTTTTACAGTTTAATTGTCAAAACGGTATTGCATGTAAATGAATCTCATGCTCTCGACCAATTAATTGAGGGGGCATGATAGGGCATGTGATAACATACTCGGCAGGGGATGATTCCATACCACAACCATGTTTATTTTTAGGAGACTAGCTGGTTGTCGACGCGGGGCGCGACTGTTGTTTAGCGACACTTTTGGTATAGACTTCGGTACAGACTGATACGGTTGTTATTTTGGACTCAGGTTTTGTGAACCGAGGTGCACATTCGTTTAGATGCTCACGTGTACAGACTTATGTATGAGATGGACTTATGTATGATACGGACTTATGTTGTATATATTTTGGTTATATTTAACACTACTATCTATCTCTTGTGGTCACTGCGGGAATACGTTTCTTATGTTGATTATCATGTAACGCGTTATCACTCGTATGGGCGAGTGGTAATGGTAACACCGTTAGTGCGACAGTCTGTTATTACCGCTACGATTTAATTATTAAGTACGACGATTATACGACAATTAGGAGCTGAGTTAGTAGGGGTGTTACAGATAATATTAGAGCCGGAAGTTTGGGTATTAGAATGGAAATAATGAAAGTTATAAGCTTAAAACAAGTTTTGGGAGTTAATTGTATATTTGTAAAACTTGTGGACCAATTCGTTAATACTGGAAAATAGTGAGGAGTAGAGGATGAACTTAGTCAATCCTAGTTGGATATAGAGGGTTGACCAAATTTGAGGAAAGAAAGGTTTAAGTTTGAAATTTAAATAAGAGTTTTAGTATAATTGTAAGGTTTATAAAACTTGTGGGGTAGATCCGTAATTTAAGAAAAATTGAGTAGTAAATCAAATAGACAGCAGGGGTCTGTTCGAAAATATAAGAAATAGGGTTGGAACTTTGGAGTTAATTGAGTAAAGAATTAGAATTAAAAGATAAATGTAATTAGTGGTAAATGGTAAAGACTAGAAAAGTCAAGGCGTCAAAGTGTAAATATAATTAATGGGGATGATTCAAATTATAGGCAGTTTGTGGTGCTCTTTGGTTATTGGAGGAATTTGGAAGTGAAACTTGGGAATAACTAAGTGGGAAATCAAAATTATATGTTATATAAGTATAAAGGTATTTATTTGTAAACTTTGGATGACAATTGGGGCTATAATGTAATAAACAAAAATATTGGGGTATATGGATATGCCATGCGTGACTTAGTAGAGGAATATCAAAAGAAGTAGTAAAACTGATATGCCACATTTGGATGAATAATAACATACCATATAAATAATATAAGTGTATGTATATATATAAGAATTATAATATAAGTTAAGAGGATTAATATAACATAAAATGTGACATTGGAAATCATGAGAACAAACTCATACATATATATATGGGAACAATTGATTAAGAGAATGAATTTATACAATTGTAATTGAGTTGTAAAGTTGAAATGACTTGGAGGATTAGTACAATGTTAATAATAACATTAATACTTACAAGCACAAGTGAGACTATATAAGTACACAAGGGTTAAGTGAGTCAACATAACATCAACATAACATTAGAGTTGACGAGAATATATATATAGTTAGTAATTTAACGAAGAGGGATGTCATCAAACAAAAAACCGTCACATCCGAAAACGCTAAGAATTAACACATACCGTTAATCGAATTATAAGAACGGGTAGCTGGGGACGTTAGCCAAAAGTAGGTGAGCGTCTAATTGGCCAAGGTATGATTTCTTGTAACCCGTGTGTTACCAAGGTTACCTCAGCTTGTGTGCTAATTGTGTGTTTGAATGGCCAATAAGATTAATGCATGGAATTTGGAATATTATGTTGTTGTATGATTTGTATCTATCTAAACGTGACCTATTATGTGATGTGCTACTAACTACACATTAGAGTAGACCTAAAACACATATAAATTATGATTATGGTTAAAAACTCCTAGAGGATTAAATATCTAAACTTAACTAAAGTGGATACAAGAATGTCTCACTAACTCCCTGAACATTATTCGGCATCCGTAAACTGGATGGTCCAAACTAACACACTAGGAGTAGGATAAATGTCCCATGGATACTTCTAACAAGCTTGGTTACTGAAGGGAGCAAGGAGTCCAGGAAGTACTGGCCGCATGCGTTGAGATTATAAGAGATCGGCATCTGCATCAGATCTGTTTTCCTAGGGATCGTGTCTTCAGACATGATCATCCT
Organism: Limonium bicolor; assembly: GCA_023374045.1. Taxonomy (NCBI): domain Eukaryota; kingdom Viridiplantae; phylum Streptophyta; class Magnoliopsida; order Caryophyllales; family Plumbaginaceae; genus Limonium; species Limonium bicolor. Next base: position 166,196,486 of record CM041779.1, read on the forward strand.
TGAGTCAGTGATTGGCTCCGATCGTCCATCAGCACATTGCTGCAAGGCGTGGATTTATACTGGTTTCCTTGAGTCAGTGATTGGCTCCAATCGTCTCAGCAAACTGTCTTGAGACGTGGTTTAAGTAAACATCATATTGACAATGGTTTACTTCATTTGAGAATTCAACATTCATTTTCAAGGGTTCACAAATACCCGAGTACAGTTAACTTTTAACTCGAACAAGGAACAATCCCATTATGAGGATTGTGCGAGATTATACGAGTTAAGGATGAGAACGAGATACCAATTAATATCTCAAGGAAATAACAGAGGACTGACTCATTATATTCGAAGTCTTACTTTTGTTGATGTAGTTTGTAAGAAAGATTACTATTACTTGCTATCATGATGTGTGTTTATTGCACTTCTTATATCGTTTAATAAAATCAACCGCATGTATATCAACCAATTAGTCGTGTGTAGCCCAGTAGCTAGCGGATTGCACATTATCATACTCAACAAGTTGTGCTAAACCCGTTGTAGCCTAAAATTTCAGGTACATGATCGAAGTTGTGACCCGGTTGGAGTGTAGGACAGGGTAGTTATATTTTAAATGCTTTTGGGGTCGGTTGTATTTGATTGAACTTTGATACTTTACGATTATGTAGTACGTGGAGATTCAAATTAAACTTGTAATTCGATTTTTGGATATTGGTAGTTAAACTCGGTATGTTTTGTTTTAGCGTTGTAAGTTGGAATTACCCATCACTCAGACCGTAGCATGTAAATTTGAAAAGCCTCGTCAATCATGTGGCCAATCATGTGGGTGACTGCGGCGATAACACCAGAAGTTTGATTGTTATTTTCACTACGAGTTGTTGGACAACAGCTTTACCTTAAAGCGCTAATTATTGAATTAGTAGTTAGGACGTAGAAACCATCGCACGAGTAAGAAGATGAAGTAGTTTGTAGACTTTTTTTTTTTTTTTACTTCCACTGATCAAAACAACACCATTTTGATTAGTTGGGAAGCTTTTTTCATAAAATTTGGAAGCCACACAATCTACCCATATCATCCATTATCCTTCCCCACCGGACAATCTCCAATTTCTCGGTTTCTACATTGTATAAGTGATTCTACAAAAATGGTTACCTCAACATCGTGATGCGTTCGCCTAGGAGCCCATCTCCAGACCACAAGAAGAAAGCAGAAATTGACCAGCAAGGCAGAGACAGGCTACATATTTTTCAGCAGATGAACACTTTCTCGTCATGTAATACATTTCTCCCCAAAATTTCATACGAAGGGGACACGAAGAGCTACAAAACGACAGAACAAACTGGCACAGATTTAAATTCAACAGCGGCCAAAATAAACCGGATCAACCTAAACTGGACTTCTACGCGGCGGGTTCTATTGTTTTCCGTCGTTTTATTCTCTCCAGTGCACCCAGAGGGCCATCACTTGTTGCTTCTCTCCTCCGTTGGCAGTCCCCTCTGGTTCATCCCGTTTCTGAGCGAGGCCCCCAAACACAGCTGAAGGCACATTTTTTTGGGTGACCTCTACTGCATCCTTTCTCTCCTCAGAATCACTTTCTTCAGGGAGTTCTATGTCTTCCTGATTCATGGGAGGTTTTTGCGTGCCATCATCTCCGTTGGAAACAACTCCGGCACTGACGAACCCCACAATCCTATTGCTGACACCACCGTCATCTTTGGGAGGAGCATCAGCGGCAGGAGCTAGTTTTTCTCAAGAGCGGCCATTTGGTCTTCTCCTACGCCAGCTTGTTTTAGGGCGTCTACTGCCTGCTCAAGGTTAATGCTCTCATCCTTTTGCATCAAGTACTCTGGCAGAATGAAAGAGTCTGCAGGCAAAGGGTCTAATAAGAAAACAAATTGCCAGGGAAAAGTCATAATGATCATGAACAATGTATACGGCAAAAGTCATTATAGAAGAAAGACATACCTGGCTAAAACTAGCAGCTACACTTCTCTTAATGCGGAGCATTTCTCTAAAGTTTTCCTCATTACCATGCTGAACTTCAAATGCATGCCAATCTTCCCAGAAATCAGGGTCAGTTCTGGGATGGCAAGCATCGAAGCATACCGATATATCGCACGAGCACGATCAATTTCCCCCAAGCTTTTCTCAAGCTTTGCAAACTCCATGCACATGGTCTTCACATCCTTATCTGGGAGACCAGATTGTATGGCCTGTTCATAGATCTCTCTCGTTCTAGGAAAACCAAAAATCTCCTTTGCCTTGGTGATATAGATTCTATACATAGCAAGTTTTTCATTAGGTGGAACAGCTTTTGTAGCTTTATCATACACCTGCATCGCTCTCTTGGCTAGACCATAATTTTCCTCTAGTTTAGCATATTGCAAATACAGGGACTTCACACACTCCGCTGGGGCCTGAAACAATACTTTAAATGTAAATCAAGCAATTGTATATAATATCAACACAAAGGGTAATCATAAAAGTCATAAATATGTGCAGAGGTACACATACCTTCTCCACTGCATTATCAAACAATTCTCTAGCTCTTTCCAGCTTTTTACTTCCATATCTCTCAACAAACTTCTTGAGATATGTGACCCATATGTCCTTGACATGAGGGTACTTGAATATTGTTGTACCTTTTTCATACACCTTAAAAGCGTCCTCAAAGTATTTATTTTCCTAAAACAAATTCAAACGAACATTGCATATAAATCTTAAGCAGTGAATGAAAATGATGCAATATTATTGAACTGCAAGGGTTATATGGCATACCTCTAAAAGCAGTGCATAATTTATAATAATCTGGGTGTGGCTATTCTAAGGTCCAATATCCTGTCATAAACAGCACGGGTAGACTCCAGGGTGCCAAGACTTTCCTCCAAATCCACATAAAACACCCATAATCTCAGAGATTTATACAACTTAATCTGCACTGGTTCATTGCCATCAGCAGAGACTGCGATTTGAGAGAATCAAGTTAGTTTCAACATACAAATATGATAAGAGAGCTTAGGTGTTGTATATAGCACAGTAACAGAGAACAAAAGTCCAGTTGAATTTTCATGATTGAAATATAGGCTAGTTGATTTTTTTTTTTTTGATAATTAGGGCATATAGCCATTATATTGAAATAAATAAGCAGATGGGCTGAGATCGGGCCTCATTAAAACCTCTCTAAGCAAAACCCGGTGGAAAAAGCTTAGAGAGGGAAAAGAGACCACCCATCTAATTACAAGTCTAAGAGTCAATCTAACTCTTCAAAAAGACAGCACCTATCACAAGACATGGCATACCAGCTAACAACTACATGACACACACACAGACTTCTAAGATACAAACCTAACTCAAGGATTTAAGACGAGTATACTCCTACAACCAAATAACCAAATCGTCAACCATATCCAAGCCTCAAAGTCAATGAGAATCACAAGAGGCTCAACTTGACACGAGACCCCTTGACAAAATGAGAAAATCCACCTAATGAAGATACGCTCTCGTAACCATTTATCTCAAGGGGGAGAGCTTAACCAAACACTCACAACATCCTCCCCTAAATAACTTCGGGTCAAAAGCTACCGCTCCATCCCATACAATATGTAAAGCGATTATTGAGCCTAAGGCCAAGAGCAAACACCTTCCTAATACTTGGAACCCAGCGATCCCCAATTACCTCGTCTTAATCCCTCACCGGAGATTGGAGTTGACTGAGAATGTTAGCCTTAGTAAGGTCAGGATTAGGGACTTGGCACCCTAATTGTATTAATAGATCAACACATTCTTCTGCCTCTTTTCCTGGGTTAATGATTTTGCCCCTCTCATCCCTTGCCGGTGCTTTTTCGTTCAGAACAGATGATGGCGGTGTATTTTGGACCAGGTCAACCACCAGACTGATCCCTTCGTTAATAGGAGATATAACTGGGGTAATTTCTGCCATGTGCGTTTGATTCCTACTGGTCGAATTAGTTTGTGACTCCACACCCATAACATAACCCTTAATATCCTCTTCCCTGCCCTTCTCACAATTGTCATTTCCTAACAGCGCCTGTCCATTGTCTGCCGGCTCGCACAAAGTAAACTCGCCCTGCCGACAACTCTGCCAGTCTTCATTTAATTGCTGTCTCTGTGTAGTTCTAGCTGATTAGTCATGGCTAGATTGAGATTGCAAATAATAGGCTATCCTATCCAAAGTGGATTGTCATTTCCACCAAGAAGTGCTTATGCTAATTTATTCAGGAAAGTTTAGTTTGCCAGGGAAACGATAATTAGGCCAAACTCCAGATTACCCAGAAAAGCGTATATTAACTATATGCTAGATCCGATCCTATCTTGACACAAAACATGAGTTTCCTACTTCTGCAACAAGGGGATGATGGACATGAATCCAGCGGCTTATCTTGCATCATTACGGAGCCAATGTGCAAGATTTTCAATGTATACCATCTAATTAAAACAGTATACAAGATGAATGTTAACTAAACATCAATCTTTGACAGATTACTCATATTTTCTAGCAATATTTGTTCCCTCTCTACAAAGCAAAAGGAAATAAAAATAATAAAAGGCAAACACCAACATTTGAGACACAAAAATAGTTCACCGCTTAAGAGCTCTACTAAGTGAATCACTTGCCTGCATCCTAAGCCTTCTTAACGCTTCGTTTTTCTGTTTTGTTATCGTTTTAATCAGAGTTAGGATGGTGACGCTATTAAACAACTTTAAGCCAGAAAGGGCACTTCCAGCACATTAGGTTCTACAGATATCAATGGAGGCGGCATTAAAACCTTTTGATTAATATCCAGTCCCAGGTATTAAAAACAAGTAACAAGGAGATGACTATAGAACTTACCACGACGTTTAACCTCCACAGAAGGCTCAGCTGTAGCACGACACATAAGATCAAGTGCTCCTTTGAAGTTTTTGTGTCTAAGCTCCATCTCAGCCCATTCACACCAAATACTAGCCAGATGATCAACTGTCTTATACCCCACTTGAACAGCCTTGTCAAATATGACCCTAGCATTTCCAATATCCTTGTAATTCTCATAGAGCTTAGCAAAAGCAACCCATAAAGTGTGAGGCTTGCCCACTGCCTTCATAGGATCCACAGTCCGGACTGCCTCGGTGTAAGTCAAGATCTGCCTTGTCGGATTGCCCTCAAATAGCTTCACTCTTCTATGCCACTGCTCAACATTATGTGGATTTTGCCTCAGAAGAACGCTGTTAGCCAACTCAGGTCTTCTATTAATTAGATTCTCCAATCTAGCCAGCCGCAAATCCACATCATTATCATCATGCAGCCAAAATCCCTTGAGTATCTTCCTCTCCAACTCATCCAAAGACAGATTCACATTCATTCGAACATCCTCTTCGTCTTCATCATCCAATTCCTCACCCTCATCCTCATCGCTCAAATCCATATTTTCCATCTTATATGCCAACATACTCTCCTCGAACTGAGAGTAAGCATCAAAAATCACACTGAAATCTCTAACAGTCACCACAGTCGTCATCCCTTCCTCAAATATATCCCTAGCCTTCTCAGGCAGCTTTCTTCTTATATAGTAATCAGCCAAAGAAGTCCAAAGCCTTCCAACCTCATCAGTAAACTTCCTAATTCCTCCCCTGATTATGGCATCCACATTCAAACCAGAGACCTCAGTGGCATGCTTGGTCAAAAGATCACAGAGCTCAAGCCAAAGCCTGTGCTTGGTCTTCCCTTTAATAGAAAAGAACTGATCATCATTCAAAACCCCAGCCAACCTCTCAGCTGACTCCTGCCAACGCTCAGAATTCACTAGAAACTCAATGAAGTCCTCAATGTGTGAAGGATCATACATCAGATACCTCCTGTAAACTCTCAGGGATGTCTCAATGGGCACTCCCTTCTGGCTCACAAAAACCAGATAAAGTTCCCAAACTCTGTCATGCTGTGTTACCGGCAGCGCACAAAGGGCCCGATCAAATGTCCTCCTAGTCCTAGTAACCAATTTCTGATCCGTCAAGATCTGAAGGTACATGATCCAAATCCTGGGCATCTTGTGCATGGTTACTAGAGCTCTTTCAAAGGTATTGTTAAGCTTTTCAAACTGTTGGTGAGTAACAGGTAAATTACGAACCAGCTCAAGGCGCTCCCTAAGGTAAGCGTACCATAACTTGTAGCTTCCAGGGAGAGCTTTTAGAGCTCGCTCGTAGATAATGGCTCGCTTCTTGAAAGGTGATTCAGCGCGAGCAACAAGGTAGCGCCACCATAACCGTAGACTGAACGGGTTTCGAAGAAGCTCTTCTTCGTATGGTAGGTCTTCCTCGCTCGGGAAGAGAGATCGATCTTCCATCCTATGGAAAAGGGGGAATAAATGTCAATAAGATTAGTAGCAAACAACACCAGCAAGTTGAGCTACATAAACAATACTGAGCTACAACATCAACTAAAGGTAATGAATGGAGAAGATAAACAATATTATCATGTTTCACACCCCCAATTTGCTTTAATAGAGGAATTAGGGTACACGACAGGAAAGGAGGAGCAAATTCAAATGATTTAACTTACCGCGAATGTTGGAAGTGCACAAAACTGAGGAACGGCAGTAAAGAACGGAAGATGACGGGGGATATCTGCAGGATAGAGGCAGAGAGAGTGGCAAGGTTAGCTTCCAAAAAAGCTTGACGCAACCGTACAATCTGGAGATTACAGCGGTGGCAACGCAGTAGGTGTAAGATGCTTCCGACGCAGTAATTAAAGATAGACGGAGCTACGAGAAGACGCCCACGGGAAGCACGGCGCCGATTAGGGGAAAAGTATCCGGTCGTCGAGACACGAGAAGCTTTCGACAGGTTGAAAGCGCGCAAGACAACACATGCGAGAGGACCTTTGGGTTTGGTTTGTTGGTTTGGGTTTTCTTTTTTTCCCCGTTTTTGAGTAATTTTCGAAGTATTTCGTACCTTTTCTTATTTTTTTTCCCTCTTTGCCCTATAGCTATCTTCCCCAATATTTGTTTTATGCGTCCTTAGCTTCCGAACAGAGCTGGGAAGGGAGAAATCGAACGAACGATGCCGTCGCGATGAGCCTTGGTAGTGGGACCACCGCTGCCCCACCCCGGAATGCACTGCCGAGCTCTTCTTCTCGAATCAACAGATATATGAATTAAGGCCCAAGCACTTGGAATTTGGAAATTACATTTCATGCAATCAAACAGAAAATTAGATAAAAGTGTGGTTTCTAACTGTGTAAAATAACTGCATTTGTCAAATGTAGTTTTTTTTTCTTTGTTCATGTACCGCATTTGACAAATGCGGTTGTTTTGCACAGTTAGGAACTGCACTTGCCAAGTGTGATCCTTTAGCATATTTTGGGGGCGGCAGCCCCTGTCTCCTCCCTATAAATACCCATCCCACCTCCTTATTTTTCACACAATCTCACAAACTCTCTCTTATTCTCTTATTCTCTCATACTCTCATATTCTCTTTTTGGGTGATCTTGGTAGGAGTAGTAGGAAAAAAATTTGCAAGCGAGATGGCGGGATGATATGCGGAGCAGCTGGAGGACCGGGCCGGATTAGATGGATTTGTTTTCACTACAGACGACTCATATCTCTTATGCGATTTTATCTGGACGCGAGGTTAGTATTTTAATTACTAAAATGTTTTAATAGTTAGTTAAAATTGGTATATTTAGATAATTTATTTATAATTCAATTTAGGAGTATCGGCCGCTTATGGATAGAGTACTGAAAGGGCGTGGGGTGTGAAGTTGGTTGAAGCCCCCCATAGATTGATTGCCCCACTGATACATGTTGCTGGGTTATGGGGTCCTGCTAGGTTAGTGACCAAAACTAATAATTTTATATGCAATGCTTTGGTCGAGAGATGGAGACCGGAGACACACACATTTATGTTTCCATTTGGGGAGGTTTCCATTACATTAGAGGACATGGCACAGCTTTTTGGTTTGCCTATCGAGGGTAGGCCGGTGATAGGTGCTACTAGTATTAATGTTTGACAACTATGCACTGATTTATTGGGGAAGACTCCAGATCCCGAACACATCAAGGGTAACCATGTTCTTTTAACATGGTTATCTCAAAACTTCAAAGATAATGATCCAGAGTTGACTGACGACGCCTCGCCTGCTAGGATTGCTCAGCATGCTAGGGCGTACATGTTGAGGCTGCTTGGTGGGACCTTAATGCCATCCTACCATGGAAACACTGTAGACTGCTGTTATCTGCCTCTGCTGGCGGATTTTGATGTGGCTGGCCAGTACAGCTGGAGCTCTGCTGTGTTGGCTCGGATGTATCGTCATTTATGCATGGCCACACAAATTAAATATAATGGATACCTCCTCTGCAGCACCATATTACTTACTGTATGGGCGTACTCGAGGAGCCCTCGATTTTTTATACGTCGGACTAGGTAGATTGTTGATAATGCACCATTGTGTTATCAGTACCGGTATGTCTACCCCACATTGTGGTGCTAGTTTCTCACGATCATTCATGGGTGCAGGTTCATCGAATGCCCAGGAGTAGTTCCGTCATTCATAAGCAATATCGATTGGAGTGCTGTGAATAGTATGTAGTCCAACGTATACGTTACTGGAGCTCCATACTGGAGCGTGGGACAAGATTTTACCAAAAATCAATTGTCTGAGTCTAAATAAGAGCTTGTAACTGTAGTGCGCTAGTACCACATCCGGAAAAATTTGGATTTCACACCAGTAAAAAGTTCAAGTACTATTTTCTACATCAATTGTACGAACGAGCAAGGTGACTGTCCATTTATCTACATGCGGTGGCTTCCATATACACATTGGAATGGAAGTTAAAAAAATATGTTGCTCACACATGTCACCCTAGCCGGCAGTCAAGATCATCGCCAACTAAAGTATCATTTTATCGCTTCATTTATCATCCCTTCTATCAGAACAGACTCGACCATAAGCATCAAGAATGTGATACAGCTCGTGCAGAATGAATTCAGCAGACGAATATCGTACCGAAAGCCTTGGCTAGCCCTAACTAGTGAACAAGGAACATTCATGCTCTGGATGACTGCGCCATTCTTTATTCTCACCACTCTCGGTAATTTTACAGCCCTAACATACTTGCTCTGCGCAGTTTTTAATTCTCTTCACTGAAGGTAATTGCAACCCTAACTGGCAAACATGGAACAAAGGTGCTCTGTGCCTCTATTTTCTTTCTTCACTCTTGGTAATTTTGAAACCCTAACTGAAAAACAAATAACTTACATGCTCTGCGAAGTTTTTCATTCTCTTCACTGAAGGTAATTTCGCAATCCTAACAGGCGAACATTGAGCATACATGCTCTGCGCCCCTATTTTCTCTCTTCACTCATGATAATTTTGCAACCATAATTGGCAAACATGGAACATACATGCTCTGTGTAGTATTTCATTCTTTTCTCTGAAGTAAATTTCGCAACCCTAACCAGCGAACATAGAACACACATGCTCTGTGTCTCTATTTTCTCCCCACTCACAGTAATTTGCAAACCTAACTGGCGAACAAGGAAAAAGAAAAATAAATGGGTAAACGGGTTCACCCGCTTCACCCGCGGGTGACGGGTGAAACAGGTGATGGGTGATACATAACGGGTGACGGGTCGGGTACGGGTGGAGCAGGTGAAGTCGGGTGACGGGTGCGGGTGATGGTCCACCTAACCCAAACCCGACCCATTGCCACCCATCCAACCCATTTTTTAAACAAACGACACCGCATACTACTTGACAAATTAATTATTGGAACATCATGCATGCAGAACCATAAATGTCACATTACATGAGATTAAACTGTATACATTTAGTACAGTAGCTACTTTGATATACCACTTTTCAAAGTACATAAGCTATTATTCACAGCCTTGGAAAGCATTACATTACATATTCAGTTGAAACAATCACGTCCCCTAGATAGCATTACATAACATATTAATTGATATAATCACATCCCCTATATAGTATTTGATAGACCACTCTTTAAAATACATTAGCTACTTCCAGAACTTAATATACATAAAGTACTATACTCATCCTGTTGTATAATATCATTCACACAAACATATATCTCTTACTTTGTTCACCCATCTACATCATCTAAACATATCAGTTGTGTTGTATCATTTACAAAAAAACCAAAAATAGATATAGTTTACAAAAAACAACATCTTATAGTAGTTGTCTTCACATCAGCAACTGCAACCTACCAAAAGTTCTTCACCAAACAAGCTTATGATTCATTAACTTCTTTATCTGTTAACCACAAACCAGTTGTGAGAGCTATTGTGCAAAATACTATAAAAGTATCTTGCTAACGGATACTTTTAATGGGCAGTAAATCTAGTCGTTGTAGTCCAACAAGGTCGTATCCACAAGGACTTCACAACTATCTAACTAATTATAAGTTTAGAAAATGTGCATAAATCTATGCAAAAGTGCATGAATGTAAATTGTGGGGTTTTTGGGGTTTTGGTTTGATAAATGAAGAATAAAGAAAACGATAAAACTAAACTAACTAATCTGTGATAGGTATACCTCGGGATGATTGTATTCATCCAAACACACTCATAACATACCTCACTTTAGTTGTTTATTAGAGATAATATAAAGATTCCTCAAATCATAGAACAATCAAATCTTATCTAATTTATCAAACCTCTCCGCTCAAAAAAGGTTGAAGTCATTAGATAAACACAAGCTCTTTAACAATAGTCGTAAGGTTTTACCCTCTAATCAAGAGTGCAAAAGCTAAGGTTTCTCTATCCTTGGCCTTAATCCCTAAACCAATGATATATGTGTTGGTAGGAAGCACCAAAAATACCTTAGGAGATCAATTTTAAAGCATTCAACAAGTATTAAAGAGAGAAAACAATTATAACAGATGAGGCAAGTTTACAAACAACATTTGGAGATTTTAGGGTGAAACCCTCATCCCAAGGTACAATGAGACTATACAACCATTAAAGTATAATAAAGAGATCAAGGAGAAGAAATAGTCATTGGAGGTTGAAGGAGAGCTTCAATGAAGGTGAGTCTTCTCCTCTTTCTTCTTGTTCTTCCTTTTTCTTTCTTTCATTTCTGCGCAACTCTGTGTCAGCGAACTCCTTTCTCTTTCCTCTTTTTTTCCCTTAAAAATGTGATTCAGGGTAAAATTTCAGCCTGACCACCCACGTGGTTCGGTCCAATGGGTCAGTCACTGAAATACCCAAGTTTATGAGAAAACCTAAAAGTCTCGGAAGTCCCGGAAATGCTGGATACCCTAATTTTCAGAAGTCCCGAAAGTCCTAGGAAATGCTAGAAACCCTAGTTCCCGAAAGTCCCAAAAATCATGGAAATGGCCATAAAAACTTTAGGGAAGCCTTGGAAACTTAATAAGACCCTAGGAAACCTTAATAACCAGAGATGGAAAGTCTTAGAAAATTCTACAAAACCCGGTAAAATTCTAGTAGCCGCAAATGCCTCCATAGCTAGTTTTACTCCATCATAATCATTTTTCTCCTTAGGAAACACCTTAAACAACTTGGTAAGCATGAGGTTGCAACCTGTTTTAGGTAAGCACGAGGTGGAAACCTAGTAGGTAGGAAACACGAGGTGGCAACCTAGTTAACCTAAGCACGAGGTGTCGTGAAATGATTGGTTAAAAGCTGTCCACACAAGCTAGCAAGCAAGTAGGGAGGTGAAGCAAGCTAGTAGGAGGTGTCACAAGGTCGTTACTTAGATTTTAAGTCAATGTAAACAACATGTTCCTTATTTGCTCTTAAAACACCTTAATTCCTTTTGTACCCTTAAGTGGAGCCTTAAATGAGTTACAACCTGAAGTGTATTCACTTTCATTTACACTTACACATTAATAAGACATGATACCACACATGCCCTAGCAAGGAGGCGGCAAACACAAGCCAAACAAGGCCTTAAGGAAATCGGCCACATTAATGCCATTTATTACTTGTCATGATTCATTTTCAGCCCATTATGACTGTTGCAGCCATGACCTCCTCTAGCACTTTTTATCCCTTGGATGTGTTCACATTACTTATTCAAATCAAGGGCTACAAAGATAGATAGGTGGTGTGGTGATGTGTCACTCTTATATGCCTTACCTTAAGCCTTAAGACTTCTTACCTTTGCCTATAAGAAGAGAGCCACGACTTGGGTTTCTACCACACCTCAATCTACTTCTCCTACCTCAGTAAACCCATAGATACACGAATTATAAGGTAAAGAAAGCCAGCCACCCAAGAACACCAAAACAGAAGCCAATTTCCTTCCCAGTGTGGAAGTCGGGTAAAGGTGAGAGGATTTGGAGGTCTTTCCAGGTGAATCTCTGTGAGTTATTGGTATCCCCATTTAGCTATTTGAAGTACCTAACTCTTGGTGAATAGAGATGGCAAGAAGGAGTCAGGTAGTTCCCGTGCTCCACCAATCTTTCCTCATGTGTCAATTCTGGCGACGCTTTATGGTTGTGCTATTTTCGGCAGCTTATGATGCGTATCTCTTCTAATTCCTCTCATGGTGTGAAATTATACTCTTCAATGGTGATTTTGATGTATGATAAGCCCCGATAAGTTCTGGGAATCTTGGTGAGCAAACCTTGAACTTTTGATGTCAGTTTCTGTGAATTTGGTGCTTTAAATTGAAGCTAGCTTGTGTGTGTGTTTTCGTGAACAATGTCCGTGGGTTTTTAGCTAAAAATTATGATTACTTATCCCTTTACAATATTCCATTTCGTGGGTAAGTTATCCAGTTGAGGTTTTATGAGTTAAAGGTAAGACAAGACCTAAAAACGTGCTTTAAGACCTTTCTGGTCTCTATTCAAATTATGAAGGGGTTTTCGAAGGTATCTTGCTTTGCTTTCGTGACAAAATACTCATAAGATGTTGAAATTGAACTGGTTAAATGGTGGGTCAAATTTATACAGAGGCCAGACTCTATAAATCTGGGCATACGGCCATTGGAAGAGGTCGGACTCTATAAATCTGGGCACACAGCCATTATCTTTGTGGATGTTGAACTTGTGATGGAACTTGGTATTTGTCATGGAACTTGATGGATCTTGATATGATAATGCTTATTGCACATGTGTGTTGTTATTGTATTGTATATTTGAAGGTAAAATGAATTTTACAGGTGGTGAAAAAGGTTCTGATGTGATGTGTTTAATCTTGTGGTTATTACATGATATTTTGTGAGTGTATACTTATGCACTTTGGTAATTTTTGTTGTGGTGCTGGTGATATATGTTGGTGTGGTTCTTTGATGTTACATATGATTTCTTAAAGAGTTTTATAAGCTAAATGTATTTTACATGTGGCGGCAAGAATTACTTAGCGTTGCTGACGTTTGTTTTCTGGCATGTGCCCTGTGGTCTTTTCTCTGTGATTTTATGACTGACCACAGGAACATGTTAAGAAGTTGCATGAGAGAGTGGAGCTAAGAGGACTAGAGTAAGAAGTTAGAAGACAATGTAGCATTTCCAAAAAGTTCAGTTGTAATAGGGTTATACTTCTTGTGTAAACTAAAGATGAGTTTGGAAGAAGATGTTAGTTTATAGACGTATAAGTTGTTGAAGTGTATGGTTGGGTTTTTTAATACATATAAAGTTTAAGAGTTTAACTTAATTTGGTATAGTGGTGGTAATAAGCCTTAGCATCTACAATGAGTGTGGGTGTGGTGGTAGCACCCCGAGTAGTTTTGTAAGCCTTTCGTTGTGTAAGATGTTCACAAAGGAAAAAAAATTAGAGGGGAAATTGGGGTGTTACAGTGTGGTATCAGAGCAATAGGTTATAGATCGGGGAATGGATAGGTGAAAATTGTTTGAATGCTTGTGTGTGAATGTTTGAATGTTTATGACTAATATGTATGTGTGTAGAATGGTGACTACACAGAAAGGGAGGCCAAAAGGGGCCAGCTTGAGACCCTAAAAGGATTTAGCTCTAAGAATAAGTAAAGATCAGAGTGGCACGTCGGAAGCGTGGTGTTGAAGAAGCTACTTGGGAATTAGAGTGTAAATGAGGAAACAAGCTCCCCCATCTTTTGGTTGAGGTTAGTTATCAAGTTTCAGGGGAAACTTTATTTTTAAGCAGGGGAGGAAGATTAAGGAAAACATAAGGGTGAAGTGGTGTGATAAAATAATTTATGTGTTTATCATGATAGGCCTGAAATGCTATGCTTTGATTTATGTTGATTGCTTAACATGATTATGTGGAATACGTAAATGTGCATATGTGGTTATTTTTATGTGGTAATGGTACTTATGGAATTTATACATTGGTGGTAAATGTTTTGTGGTATTACTGAGTCTTGAGGTAAACTTAAGCTTCGGGGACGAAGCTTTGTTTAAAGAGGGGAGAATGAAATACCCAAGCTTATGAGAAAACCTAAAAGTCCTAGAAGTCCCTGAAACGCTGGAAACCCTAATTCCCGGAAGTCCCAGGAAATGCTAGAAACCCTAGTTCCTGAAAGTCCCGAAAGTCCCGGAAATCATGGAAACTACCTTAAAAACTTTAGGGAAGCCTTGGAAACTTAATAAGACCCTAGGAAACCTTAATAACCAGAGATGGAAAGTCTTAGAAAATTCTACAAGACCCGGTAAATCCTAGTAGCCGGAAATGCCTCCATAGCTAGTTTTACTACCATCATAATCACTTTTCTCCTTAGGAAACACCATAAACAGCTTGGTAAGCACGAGGTGGCAACCTGGTTTAGGTAATTACGAGGTAAAGACCTAGTATGTAGGAATCACGAGTGGCAACCTAGTTAACCTAAGCACTAGGTGTCGGGAAGCAAGAGGTGTCGTGAAATGATTGGTTAAAAGTTGTCCACACAAGCTAGCAAGCAAGTAGGGAGGTGAAGAATCTAGTAGGAGGTGTCACAAGGTCATTAGTTAGATTTTAAGTCAAAGTAAAACAACATGTTCCTTATTTGCTTTTAAAACACCTTAATCCCTTTTGCACCCTTAAGTGGAGCCTTAAATGAGTTACAAACTAAAGTGTATTCACTTTCATTTACACTTACACATTAATAAGACATGATACCACACATGCCCTAGCAAGGAGGTGGCAAACACAAGCCAAACAAGGCCTTAAGGAAATTGGCCACATTAACGCCATTTATTACTTGTCATGATTCATTTTCAGCCCATTATGACTTCTGCCAGCCACGACCTCCTCTAGCACTTTTCAGCCCTTGGATGTGTTCACATTACTTATTCAAATCAAGGGCTACAAATAGATAGGTGGTGTGGTGATGTGTCACTCTTATATGCCTTACCTTAAGCCTTAAAACTTCTTACCTTTGCCTATAAGAAGAGAGCCATGACCTGGGTTTCTATCACACCTCAATCTACTTCTCCTACCTCAGTAACCCATAAAAACTGAATTGTAAGGTAAAGAAAGCCAGCCACCCAAGAACACCAAAACAGAAGCCAATTTCCTTCCCAGTGCAGAAACCATATAAAAGTGAGAGGATTTGGAGGTCTTTCCAGGCGAATCTCTGTGAGTTCTTGGTATCCCCATTTAGCTACATGAAGTACCTAACTCTTGGTGAATATAGATGGCAGAAGGAGTCAGGTAGTTCCCGTGCTTTACCAATCTCTCCTCATGTGTCAATTCAGGTGACGCTTTATGGTTGTGCTATTTTTGACAGCTTATGCTGCGTATCTCTTCTAACTCTTATCATGGTGTGAAATTATACTCTTCAATGGTGATTTGATGTATGATAAGCCCCGATAAGTTCTGGGAAACTTGGTGAACAAACCTTGAACTTTTGATGTCAGTTTCTGTGAATTTGGTGCTTTAAATTGAAGCTAGCTTGGTGTGTGATTTTCGTGAACAATGTCCGTGGGTTTTTAGCTAAAATGATGAGTACTTATCCCTTTACAATATTCCATTTGGTGGGTAAGTTCTCCAGTTGAGTTTTTATGAGTTAAAGGTAAGACAAGACCTAAAAACATGCTTTAAGACCTTTCTGGTCTCTATTCAAATTACGAAGGGGTTTTCGAAGGTATCTTGCTTTGATTTTGTGACCAATACTCATAAGATGTTGTCATTGAACTGGTTAAAAGGTGGGTCAAATTTATACAAAGGTCAGACTCTATAAATCTGAGCATATGGCCATTGGAAGAGGCCGGACTCTATAAATCCGGGCATACGGCCATTGTTTTTGTGAATGTTGAAATTGTGATGGAACTTGGTATTTGTCATGGAACTTGATGGATCTTGATATGATAACTCTTATTACACGTGTGTTGTAATTGTATTGTATACTTGAAGGTAAAATGTATTTTACAGGTGGTGAAGAAGGTTCTGATGTGATGTGTTTAATCTTGTGGTTATTACATGATATTTTGTGAGTGTATACTTATGCACTTTGGTATATTTGTTGTGGTGCTGGTGATATATGTTGGTGTCGTTCTTTGATGTTACATATGATTTCTTAAAGAGTTTTATAAGCTAAATATATTTTACATGTGGCGGCAGGAATTACTCAGCTTTGCTGACGTTTGTTTTCTAGCATGTGCCCTGTGGTCTTTTCTCTGTGATTGTATGACTGGCCACAGGAACAGGTTAAGGAGTTGCATGAGAGAGAGAGAGAGAGAGAGCTAGAGGGGCTAGAGACTGAAGTTAGAAGATGATGTAGTATTTCCATATAGTTCATATGTAATAGGTTTAAACACTTTTGTATAACCTAGTAAAGATGGTGTAAGTTAATACCTAGTTTTGAAAGATGTTTGTCATGTTAGTGGGTAGGTTATATAGTTTAGAAGATGTTTTGGAAATACAAGCTAGATTTTAAGTATAAGGAGTTTAAAAGTTTCAACTTAATTTGGTGTAGTAGTGGTATTAAGCCTTAGCATCCACAGTGAGTGTGGGTGTGGCGGTAACACCCCGGGTAATTTTGTAAGCCTTCAGCTGTGTAAGATGGAAATAAAAGAAAAAAAGGCTAGGAAAAGTGGGGTGTTACAATCACCTTTAGGAGAAGATGTTGTCACGTGCGCAAATTTTAGTTTGCCTGACCCACCTAGGGCAGTCTCCTGGGTCGGTCAAGTCTAGTAGCTTCCAACCGACCCACCTGGGGAGGTCTCCTGGGTCGGTCGAGTCTAGTAGCTTCCAGGACAAGTCCAACTGACCCACCTGGTGTGATGAGGTCAGTCTTCAAAACACTTTGTTTTCTTTCTTTTAGCTCCAATTTTGGATCCGTTTGAGCCCACACATTCCTCTCTTCGTATACTTTGATCTGAGCTATGTCATTCCTTCTGCTTAAGCGATAAATATGTAGAAACAATCAATAAAACACAAAACTAGAGGACAATTAGCTAAAGTGGAGAAATAAACATGAAAAGTGTTGATAAAACATATGAAATGCACTCCTAGAACATGCTCATTTGGACACTCATCACACCCCCCACACTTACCTTTTTTCTTGTCCTAAAGTAAAACCAAGAATCCAAGCAAGTAATGTTCAAGACTAACAATATTATCATGAAGTGTAGGATAAGAGATAAAGCAAAAAATGATTAAAACCTTTGAAGAGTGTGGACCATATCTTAGTGGTGGCATGGTGTGCTTAGAGAAAAATAAAATCTAGAGTTTCAGGGTATATTCCGGAATTCTTCAAAGCTTTTAAGGATAAGAAAACATAGAGAACTTTTTATCATGGCCAACTTCTCTCAAGAATGGGCATTGAGAAGATCACAATAGGAAAATAGATTGATGCATTTGTTTCACTTTTGCATAAAGAGATGAGGAGGCAAAATTTGGCATCAAGCCTTTGCATTTAAACACTTAATTTTCATTGTTGGTTACCAATGGCGTCTCATAAGTCCCTTAATAATTTTCACAAAGAAGAACCTCTTAGCAATCTCTAAAAAGAGAAGACAAAAGGAACCCCTAAGTGAAATAAAAAATCCAACCATTTCAGATCACTTGGTCACACCGCATGAAAAATGTTCCTCAAAAACGATCAAAACTAAAATTTTGAGAATCTATCCCACAATTCATAAGAGTATTTGTTTTTAATGAGAACAAGCCACATAACAAGGATCCAGGTTTTTGTTTTTGAACAAACACAAGATAAGTAGAGGGATTAAACATTTAAGTACACAATTCATCGAAAAGGTCACTCCCCAACACTTAGTTTGAACAATGTCTTCATTGTTCATTAGACAACCCGGGGAAGGTTTCAAAAGACCTTTTCAGGAAGCAGACACAAGAGCAGCACAAGGGACGCACACAAGCAATTCAACACAGATACTATCCCCCAATTGCAGATCAGACAGATGCGAAAGGAAAGAAAAGAAGTGAGAGACTCAAAAATAAAAGAAACTAGCAATCCCATGGTATTGTTATTGCTTGCATTGAAGGAACTCTTCCACACTTGAGCTTTAGCCTCAAAATACTGTAGCTTGGTTGCGGTGTAGACACGAAGTTGCACCTGTATAAGACACTAGAAGCAACCAAACTACAACCTGAGTAAAGGGTTAGCAACAACAAACTTAAAGGAGATCTCAAAAAATAAAAGAAACTGAAAATGAAAAAGATTCATCTAGGTTACCTACCAGGAAGCTGCTCATCTTTAGGTCTTTGGCTAGACTATACCATCACTTGAAGTCGTCCACGATCAAATATAAACGTTGAAGCCGGTTTCAACGGGTGGGTTGGGCTGGCATCATAAATCATTGAAGGACGACCCAAATCTAAAGAAAATGTTACCTCTCAACACTGAAGATTTGATGATATAAACTTCACCAATCTTTCTTGAGGTGTTAGTGTTAAGGTTGTTGATCCTTAGTGTGAGGATCAAATTGTGGTGAAGCCTTCTCTTCAAATTTAAGGATGTACGCATCCTTATCACCATTGAGTGGTGCAGGGAGAACTCTGGGGTGGACTTCGTCTTTTAGCTCTGGTCCGGGATCAAATGGGGATGTGGTTTCCACACTTAGCAGGTGAACTTTGAGCTTCCACCCTACTTTGTTGGTGCATAGGTGGGGAAGGCCTTGATCCTCCAGGTGAAGATCAAGTTTGATGGCTTCTCCTCCTCAGTTTCAAAAACGTAGAAATCCTCGTCTTTGGGGTGAGGCTCATAGAAAGAGCCTTGATAAACATCAACTTCAGAGGGAGGTGGCTCCTTGAATTCGATAATGGCACTCTCCTTGGATGACTCGGATGGAGGCAATGACTCATCCTTCTCAAAGTTGAGTATGTAGGCATCCTCAATGTCTTGATGAAGCATAAAGGGGGAGACATATCGGTAGTTGATCTCAGAGGGAGGAAATCCATGAGGTTGAAGTGGAAACTCTCCTCTTATGATTCATCTTTCAAAATCAAGCTTGAGTGGCGATGGACTCTTTGATTCAAACAAAGGGAGGAGTGAGAAAATAGCTTAAGTCCTCAGTATGATGCTCCCACCTTATGAACGGTTTTGCTCTCAAGTTGTTGCACAATCTGATCTAACCGAGCTTCAACATTCAAGTTGAAGGATTCTTGCTCAGCAAAATTTGACTCAAATTCTTGGCTCTCAAGCTTGAAGGATGAGATGAAATATCCATGAAATCCTTCATTTTGGAGGTTACAGCCTCCATTCTGGTGCAATGAAAACTCTCATGGTTTCCTCCACAAACTTGACTCGTAATTTGTTGGTTGGTGTCTTGTATGGTAGAGTACTCCATCTCAAAAACATCTCACTCTCAGGTGGTTGCTCCATTCGAGCTGACTGAGCTTGCTGGTTCGTGTTGAGGGCATGTACCATTGACCAGGGCTCCTCCATACTGGGTGCATCAACCTTTTCCGTGGTCATAGGACAATGAGTGCTCTCGTGGTCTCCTCCACACTCTTGGCACACAATTCACTGGTAGACAATGAGTTAAGGTCCTTCATGAGATCTCTCGATTCTGACATCATTGTTGGACATGGGGGCTCTCATGGTACTCTCCGCACCTTTGGCATACACTCTTGTGGTTGGCGTCTTGTAAATTCTCATGATAGTCCTCCAATCTAGTTGGTTTTCTTGAGATAAAATCTGCCATCATATCCTACAACCTAGAGCCTCGACCATGACATTGAGAACTCTCGTGGTTTCCTCGGCATCTCTGTCACACAAACCAATGATTGTAGTTCTCTACGTCATAGAAGTAGTCATACCAACCTCCTACTTGATTATAGTGGCCATCTTTAAGTTCTTACAAAGAACATAAACAAAGATTTATACACAAAGGGCAAATAAAGGAATGAAAAATATGAACAAAAAATAAACAGATAACAAATAAGATAGTTGAACCGAAGTCCCTGACAACAGCACCAAAACTTGTTGTGCAAAATACTATAAAAGTATCTTGCTAACGAATGGGCAGTGAACCCAGTCGTTGTAGTCCAACAAGGTCGTATCCACGGGGACTTCGCAACTATATTACTAGTATAAGTTTAGCAAATGTGCATAAATCTATACAAAAGTGCATAAATATAAATTGAGGGTTTTGGGGATTTTGGCTTGATAATGAAGAATAAGAAAATGAAAACTAAACTAACTAATCTATGATAGGTGTATTGGATGATTGTAATCACCTATATTCACCCAAACACACTCATAACATACCTCACTTTAGTTTTCTATTAGAGCTAATATAAAGATTCCTCTAATCATGGAACAATCAAATCTTATCTAATTAATTTTACCTCTTCACTCAAGGAAGGCTAAAATCATTAGATAGCATTAACTACAAAGAGATAGACTCTTTAACAATCGCCCTAAGTTTTATACCCCCTAATCAATAGTGCAAAAGTTAGGTTTCTCTCTCCCTTGGTCTTAATCCCTAATTCAATGATGTATGTGTTGCTAGGAATCACCAAAAATACCTTAGGAGATCAATTCTAAAGTATTCAACAAGTATTGAAGAGAGAAACAACTATAATAGATGAGGCCAGTTTACAAGCAACATTTTCATATTTTAGGGTCAAACCCCCCATCCCATGGTACAGGAAACTATATAAACATAGAGCATAATAAAAGAAAGAAAGGAAAGAAATAGCCATTGGAGGTTGAAGGGGGGCTTCAATTGAGGCGATTCTTCTTCTTCTTCTTCTTCTTCTTCTTCAGCATTGTTCTGTGCTGGTCGAACTCAAATTTCAGCCCGACCGACCCACGTGGGTCGGTCCTGAGGGTCGGCGCCTCTAGGAGAAGACGGTGCACGTGCATGAATTTAGTCCAACCAACCCACCAGGGGTGGTCACCTAGGTCGGTCGAGTCTGGTAGCTTCCGCCCAACCTACCTGAGGAGGTCTCCTGGGTCGGTCAAGTCCAGTAACTTCTAGTACAAGTCCGACCAACCCACCTGGGTTGGTCCTATGGGGAGGTCGGTCCTTAAAACGCTCTATCTTCTTTGTGTTGCTCCAATTTTTGGATCCATTTGCGCCATACGTTTCTCTTTTGTCTACTTTGCTCCTAGCTATGTTATTCCTCATGTTTAAGCAATAAAAGTGTAGAAACGTCAATAAAACACAAAATTAGAGGAATTAGCTAAACCAAAGAAATGAACATGAAAAGTGTTGATAAAACATACGAAATGCACTCCTAGAACATGTTCATTTAGACACTCATCAAGAGCCTCTGACGTACCAACACTTGTTATAGGAAAACTCAGTTCATATCGTGCCATGGCAGCCACCTTAGGATATTGAATAGAATGTGTTCTTCAATAATTCAATATATCAAACCTAGTATTATTCTCACAATAAAGCTTATGTACTTTGGCTCTTCCAAATAAAGATCCGGTTGAGACTTCGTACAAGTATTCTCTTTATATTCAAGTGATTGAATTCCTTTTAAATCACACAAATGACCAAATTAGAACCCAAAAATTTTACACAAAGCATGAAATTTTAGTAGATGATAAGTAATACCTCAAGGAATGTAGTCTCACCATCTACTGATGGTGAGAAGGTTGTAGGTGAAAATATGCGTAAATAGAAGGTGACTGATTAATGTTGATATTCTTTTTTGTATACTTATCAAACACCATGTACAACTCAGCCTTTAACCAAATAGACTCACTCTTCAAAATTACCCATGCACCATCTTTAAGCAATAGTCCACAAAGAAAAACTTATTTATAGGATCCAAAACAACAACTATAATCATAATAAAGTATGATATTTATAAAGGTTAGGTAGTTCAACTGGATTTAGGCCGATTGGGAAAATATTTTCTGCTTAGGGCTAAGGAATTGTTTGGTATAAAAATAATATATATGTACATTAATATTTTTATTTTTTATTATTAACAAATATATTTTCAGATTTCGGATTGGGTCATGGGTTTATATCCCTACCCTAACCCAACCCACAAATTTAACTTATTACCCTAACCCAACCCAATATTAAACGGGTCAATAATCAAGACCCCAACCCGCAAAAGTATGGGTTGGATTCGGGTTAGGTTTCAGGTTGGGTCAAAATTGTCAGGTCTTAATTCTTACACCCTACATAGAGAAGCTCTAATAATAGTCATAACAATAAAAGTGGATCTCCTTCTCAAGATATTATTATTATTTTATTTCTCCCCCTTACTTTGTCTTTCTCCTTTTGCTAAGACACCCACTTTTTAGGGTTCTTAGTAAAAAAAACCCTCTTATATCTTCTCCCCTTGACATCATCATTTCCCCTTATTCTTTTATAGTATTATGAGTGAAATCCACTAAATATATTATATGTCCCTCAAAGAGAAACCCCAACTACTGAAAACTTTGAGACTCAAATAAAAGCCAAAAAGAAGTATACACAAAAGGCCATACAAGGCAACCCAAGGTAAGCCAAGGACCAACAAATGGAGGCTCAGATATCCCCCCCCCCCACTCCCCCACAACATATATGGCAAGATCTGGGTGGACCCACATAGAAGAAGACTAATATCCTTGACACCATTGTTGTAGCACCCCTAGCCCTAAACCTGAATTAACGTCGCAAGCCGTAGCAAAATAAATAACGTTGCAGCGGAAAATAAAACTATCTAACCTTGGTTTTACACGCCGTTACTCACCCTTGTGAGTAACAAGGCATCCTTACTCTTTCCAACTAATAAACTCCTTACACTGTGATGAACCGATACTGAGCACTCTAATTATTACACACCAAATCCAAAACTAAATGAGCAACTAATTAAATACAACAATCCCAAAACACAGTACATATTAAATCTACAAAGTGTTTATTAAAACACAGCAGCTACCCTGTTCCCCGCACTCTGGCTTGTGTCTTCTTCAGTAACCTGAAATGTTTTGCCCATTGAAGAGCTCAGCAATCGAAATGCTGGTATGCTAAATGTAGTCCTAAGTCATCTAGATTCCTTAAGTCGTTTAGTCATCTTGATATTAGATTCATTACATGATATACCGGTTTACAATAATAACAGTAATAACTGTAAACATTTAAACAATCACATAATAGTTCACCTGCAACATTAGTACATATTATTACACATCAACCAATAACCAAACACCAATAATCCATAACAATAACCAAACAAGATACGCGTAGTAATTAACTGTACTTGTTAGTAGGTCACATGACCCTTAACCTTTAAAACCAACCACATAATCCTTTCCAATTAATTTCACCTCAGGCGTCATGTCAAGACAACCCTTAATATTTTAATAATGGACAGTGGGTCCCCTGGGTTCCAAAGGAACCGTTACCAGCTGACCTTATGGCCCTGGATAATGACCGATCCGATCGAACATGTGCACCAACGGCAGTGCCCTCCGCCATCATCGAGTGTGACTGATGGATTCCCTTGAGTGAGTCCCCATTGAAGTCTCTCGTAGTGATCACGATGCGCAACGAGAAAGTCGAAACAGTCTGGATTCCTCTCTTTATAAGTTAGCCCTTTAGTCAGTGGTACAATAACCAATATTTGAATTAAGACTATAACAGTTGACCATCAGTTAGGTTCATTAATACCTAAAGGTCAGTTAGTCTTTTTCCCCAGTTTAGATGTATAAACTTCCAGTCATAAGACGTTCGCGTATAAATAAAATGCAGTGGTGTAGAGCAATACAATATACAATATCATATATATAAAATCACAGATATCGCTCTTAACAATTAAACACATAATGTCTGGACCTTAGGATAATCCTTAGGACATTCAGACCACACAATTAACATACCGTTCACCGTGATAACAACTAGCTTGACAGTTCACGCTTTAACAGTTCCTCCCCGTACGGTGTTATATTTACAAGTAATACCGGGTAATATTAATATAACTATTCACTAAATATTACAGTACTGTCACTGTAGAGTTTATACTCGTAGTATACTAACTTTGTATGTTCTTTATTTCCCCCCGTTATTTAACAGTGGTCCTAGGTAATCTAACAGTTCATTATTTTATGTGATGTTCACAAGTGATAATGAATTTCCATTATATGGTATATCCTTACCTTATTTATTATATATATTCACAATTGTTTCCACTTATTCTTTATATTATATCATTTGGTTATTTTTATTATGACTACCTTTATTTTATAAACTTTATATTATACTCCATAATATACCATTATACATTATATTACTTAATCTTAATTCCTTTCTTTACTAAATTACAAAACCAACCATAATAATTCGGTATTTATATTTTGTACCCAACAACTCTTATAAATTATCAAATAACCATATAACTTCTATAATTTACTAATTAACCATATCAACTTCCGGAAATTACAATTTGTGCCCACTAATTCTCACAAATTATCATATAGCCTCATAAAGTTTCGGTTTTAATAAATATCTTTCCTTTATTTACAATTTAACCCTAAAACTTTTATTAAGTTACATATTAATTCATAAACTATAGTTTTAATATTTAATCCTTCTTAATTACCGAGAAGACCCATATATTTTTGCAAATTACATTTCCGCCAATATTCAATTCGGATTTTACATATATACTTTCATAAATTATATATTCATCCCAAAACTTTTATAAACTTAATATTTTATGTCATAAATCATTTTAACCCAAAGTTTTTGGTCAACACTTTGACCAAGACTTAATTTTATAATTAATACTTTAATATACCCATAAAATCATGTATATTCTCGGTTATATCCCAAACTTCTCAATAATCATAAAATAGCCCCAAAACTTTATAAAATGTTATTTTAACACTTAAACACTTATTTGAATTCACCAAAATTCATAATATTAATTCCTACCTTATATTATACCATAAATACACCAAACAGACCCTTAAGCTCTCGGCTTTTATTTTTAATATCTTATACTTTTCAAAATTTATATTTTAGCCACATAACTTTATAAACTAGCCATTTAAATACTTATAGCTATTTTTAATGTACCCTAAATTTATAATATAAGTTAATACACTTATACACATTTCGAAAATCACCAAATGTAACATTTCATTCTTGGCTTTGATTATATTTTACCATATGGTTTTAAAACTTGTTTTATACCTTATAATAAATACATATAAATGTATATAAGCCATATAACACTTCTAAAAATTATGCTAATGACTTAGAATGATTATAAATGCAAAATAGAACATTTTATCCCTAGAGTATTCAGTTTGAATATCTATGTACCTAATTTAATTTTTGTGACACAAATTTATACCTTAAGGTAATAATCTTACCTTATATGTTATAAATTATTTTTCTTGATATTATAACCCAATGTTTTCGGCCCTAATTTATTTAGAGGTTATACATAATTTTTATACTAAAGTTTGAAGCTTAAATCAAGCTTAAACTTAATAAACCTTAATTGTATAAACTTACCCCTTAAATCAAGACAATTCTTGTACTTGATTTCTCCTTGAATTCCAAGCTCTCCAAATGCTATCTTGATGAAGAACTTTCGGCTCCTTATATATATTTAGGAGATCCATTTGTTAGACTTCTAACAAGGATTTATAAATAATATTTGGAGTAATTTTTACATGAGTTTACCTTTGAAATTTAACAAGGTATTTTTGGTACACCTTGGGATAATTGTAGATCCAAGTTTCCTTCATGAAATAATGAAGAGAACATAGGTTTAGAAGTTCTTAAATTTCGAAAATTGCTTAAGGTATTTGTTTAAGATTTTCAAGCATGAAAATATACCTTAACTTGTTCTTGTTGTTCCTTGTGTTGTTGTTGAATCTAGGAACCTCCTTGGAGCACCTATGCTTGGCGAAAATTGTAGAAGTTGCTAGGATGATTTCTTGCTTCAAGACTTAGGAGATTTAACTAGGAAATTACATTAAAATGGTGTTAGAACTTAGAACACCATTAATGGAGCTTGAAGCTCTAAGGAATTAAATTAGCAAAGGAAGAAGAAATGAGAGGAGAAAAGAATGCTTACCATTCAGTTGATGTGGGCAAGGAAATGAATGAAGTCTCACGTAGGGTATTGAGACAAGAATGAAAGGAGCCAAATTGGAAATAATTGGCATGTCACATGGCTTTATTCTATGATTTGTTTTTTATTATTTTGATTTTATGATTGACTACAAAAGTTTCTCAATTGCTCTAGACTTACGGCTGGGTGTCAAGACATAATGGAGCTTAGTTTGACAATTTGAAGGAAGAAGACAAAGAGTGAGATAGGTAGGTATTTCTTTTGATTTTCTAAGATGACTAACATGCTATAATTGCCTTCTTTTCCCTTGTAAAAATTGGCAACATGGACTGAATGGAGCACTTGATTTTTGCTTGATTTAAGACAAGAGATCATGCTTGTTAGGTTTGTGTTTTGTTGACTAATTAATGAGGCAATCAAACCCCATTATTCTTGATTGAATTCGGTAATCAAGGGCTGCTACAAGGACTTTGATTTTGTTTATATTAGACATAGATTTATGCTAGTTAGGTACATGTTCCATTTGATTAATTTAGTAGCAACCATACTCCCCTTTTCCTGATTCCAATCGGCAACCACATGCCAATGGATCAGCTTGTTTTCTTTGTTTAATTGCCTAGTCAAAAGTATGACTAGATTTGCATTTTAATTCCATTATCTTTATATAAGCTAATCTTCATTGTTTTCCTGTAGGGAAATCAGTAATGGAGGTCCATTTGACTGATTTAAATTGACATATTATCACATGGTACATGCTAAGGTGAGTCACCATTCCATAAGTCAATTTACAACTAAAAACTAGTCAAAAATCAGCTAAAATGGCGCCTACATTGTGGACCAATTGGGATTGATTTTTGATTTGATTTTTGTCACACTATATTGTATTAAGACCATATTATAACATGTAATAGGTCACAACATTTAATTGGTACATTTATATTAAGGTAAAAGATGAAAGTTTTAAGGTAAAAATGCTGATTTTAGGTACCTTTTTGACCCAAAAATCGCCCCCCTTTACTATGAATTTAGTACTGGAATTAATTGATTTAGATTTTCAATTTATCCCCTTTTAATATTATCAACTCGTGGCTCCTCAAAAACTTCAAGGCAATTGCGTAGAACGCATTTTGTGACACTCGAAGGTGCGTTTTTGTGCTTTAAGGATGTTTTTGGAAAATAAGTAGTCTCTATGTGTTCCAAGTGTTTATAAACATTTTTATAGTCAAAATAATATGTTAAGGTGTTACATTGAGTTATATGGGGTTAGATCAACTCAAAACAAAATTCTCGGGTTAATCGGGGCAAAAAGGAGCGTTAAGAAATTCTCCCGAGTAATTTACGTTTAACTGAGAATTTAGCGTGAGGAATTCATCTTATATATCTAATAAAGTGTTATGGTGCATTTGGAATGAAGTGTAATGCTTTACTTCATCCTATAAGGTATTTCCGGGACTTTCGGGCCTTAGGGCCTTTAAGGGAACTCCTGAGCCATTTGTATTTTTATTCAATTTTAGATGAGGTCCTGCGTTCTAAGGGTCATATAATGACCCTTTATTAACTTCATATGAAGTTTATAGCTTATATAACTTGTTTAGCTTAAGGTCGGGCTTTAACGCACGTTTTTGGCCTTAAGGAGTTTAGGTGCGTTTTTAACGCCTGAGTGTTTATATACACTCATAGGGTTTAATAATCCCCTAAATAATATATATTTACCATTATTTAATTATTTAAATGTTAGGGGTATTTCAGTCTACCCCCCTTAAAAGGACTTTGTCCCGAAGTCATAACTTGTACTTATTCATCCTATGGAATCAAGTTCCTCATATCTATTCCCTGTATACTTATCATTCCTGGGTGCCAATACTATATTGGTACCTCTAAATTCCATCAACAATCCGGGTGTATGTAACTCGAATAACCACATATCCTTTGTTCGTGATAATCAATGTAATCACATCATAAATAACTTGATAAATTCTGTAAAGCAAACAAGTGTCCCAACTTCCTAGCTATCCCACTAGGTCCTCACTGCACAAGTGCAATACCAAATACTCAGTCCTACAGAGTGCAGAGGCGTAAACCCTTGGCAGTAATTCTCTTGTGTGATTGCAATAGGAACAAACATACTGCAAAGTAAATAAGTGTACTTTTATTAACCAACCAAGTGTTACATAGAACACAACCATAACCATCCAGGTGTCACATAGGACACAACAATAACCAAGTGTTACATAGAACACATCCATAACCATTCAAGCAATTGCACACATGCGCAACAATCAAATACAAACAACCAAACAAACCAAACCAGACTGCAAACATGCAAGTCGCATGTGGTGCTCTACCCCCCTTAAAAAGGGTTACGCCCACATACCCCCACAAGTATACACAAGTATAAGAAAAGTTCTGGATACTTGTCTCGCATGGAGTCTTCTAACTCCCATGTCGCCTCCTCAATGTCATGGTTTGACCATTGAACCTTGACCATTCTAATAGTCTTGTTCCTGGTCTCCCTAGTCTTGGAGTCTAAGATGCGAACTGGGGTCTCCTCATATCTAAGTGTAGGATCTAGCTCGAGTGTCTCGGGCTCTAAAATATGCGATGGATGAGGCACATACTGCTTTAGCTGTTAAATGTGAAATACATTGTGCACTCTCCCAAGCTCAACAGGCAAATCTAATCTGTAAGCTAATGGGCCCACTCGCTCCGTAATAAGGTACGGTCCTACATACTTCGGGCTAAGCTTGCCCTTATGCCCAAATCTGAAAACTCCCTTCATAGGTGAAACTCTAAGGAAGACTCGATCGCCTACTGCGAACTCAAGGTCTCTCCTACGGACATCAGTGTATGACTTCTGTCTGTCCTGGGCTATCTTCATGTTTTTGCGTATCTGCACAATGTCTTTTTTCATCTGGTCTAGGTACTCTGGCCCTAAGATGATGTTCTCACTGGGCTCATCCCAACATAGTGGTGTCCTGCATGGTCTGCCGTACAATGCTTGAAATGGTGGCATCTGAATGGATACATGATAGTTGTTGTTGTATGCAAACTCAATCAGATGTAGTCAATCTATCCAGCTTTCTTGGAAGTCTAAGGCACAAGCTCTGAGCATGTCCTCCAATGTTTGAATCGTTCTTTCACTCTGGCCATCTGTCTATGGATGAAAGGTTGTACTTAGCTTCAGCTTCGTACCCAATGCCTCCTGAACCTGCTGCCAAAATCTGGAAACAAACCTGGAATCTCTATCTGACACTATAGACTTCGGTACGCCGTGGTGTCTAATTATCTCTCTCTGGAAAAGGTCCGCCAGTTTGGGAACTTTCCAAGTGTCCTTGATAGGAATGAACTTTGCTACCTTCGTCAGCATGTCGACGATGACCCATATCATATTAGCACCTCCTCTAGTCGGTAGAAGACCTACTACGAAATCCATGGATATATCCTCAAACTTCCAATATGGAATGGGCATCGGCTGTACTAAACCGCCCGGTCTCCGGTGCTCAAATTCACCTTCTGACATGTCATACATCTTGCCACAAATTCTGTAACATCTTTCTTCATACCACTCCACCAGAAATGCAATTTCAAGTCCTTGTACATCTTCGATGACCCTGGGTGTACTGATAAGGATGAGCAATGAGCTTCCTGTAATATCCTTTCCTTCAAGTCTGGGCTGGACTCTGGAATGCACAAACGGCCATTCAGTCTGATTAACCGTCTTCACGTACAAAGTCATATTTCTGCCTCTCAAAGATACCGTCAGTCAACTGCTGCCTAATAGTCTTCATGTACTGGTCATTTTCCTGAGCACAACGTACCTCCTCGATGAGGCCGTTGTCTCCTGTCATGGCAAATAAAGAATGAGCTCTACGGCTCAGGGTGTCAGCAACTACATTTGCCTTGCCCTCCTTGTACCTGAGGTCGATGTCGTTGTCCTTCAGAAACTCGACCCATCACCTCTGTCTCATATTAAGCTCCTTCTGTGTGAATAAGTGTTGAAGGCTCTTGTGATCTGAGTAAATTATCACTGTGACTCCATATAAGTAGTGTCGCCAGATCTTCAGTGCAAAAACAACTGCTCTCAATTCCAGATCATGAGTCGGGTAGTTCTCTTCATGTTTCTTCAACTGTCGTGATGCATAAGCAACCACCTTCCCATTCTGCATGAGTACACACCCTATCCCTGTGCCTGAGGCATCGCAATAAACTTCGAATCCGTCGGTCCCCTCTGGAATGGTGAGTATCGGTGCCGACGTTAGTAGATCCTTCAGTGTCTGAAAGGAGCGCTCACAATCTGCTGTCCATACAAATGGAGAATCTTTCTTCATCAGGCTCGTCATAGGTTTCGCCAGTTTAGAGAAGTCCTGTACAAATCTTCTGTAGTAACCAGCTAATCCCAAGAAACTACGGATATCTGTCACTGTCTTCGGTCTCGGCCAAGTCTTAACTGCCTCAATCTTCGTAGAGTCTACAGATATTCCGCTGGCTGATATTACATGTCCTAAAAAGGATACACTGTCTAACCAGAAATCACATTTTGAAAGCTTGGCATACAATTGATTCTCTCTCATGGTCTGCAAAACTTGCCTCAGATGCACCTCGTGCTCGTCCTTAGTCTTAGAGTAAACTAGAATATCGTCGATGAATACAACCACTGATGAATCTAACTGCTCTCTGAATAACCGGTTCATAAGATCCATGAATATAGCTGGGGCATTCGACAATCCAAATGGCATAACTGTGAACTTATAGTGCCCATAACTCGTCCGAAAGGCTGTCTTCTCTATGTCTTCATCAGCTATCCGTATCTGGTGGTAACCTGATCTCAGATCAATCTTCGAGAAAACTGTAGCGCCTCTTAACTGGTCGAACAGATCATCAATCCGTGGTAACAGGTACTTGTTCTTCACCGTGACTGCATTAAGCTCCCTGTAGTCGATGCATAGTCGCATGCTACCATCCTTCTTCTTCAAACAACACTGGTGCTCCCCATGGTGATGCACTCGGTCTGATATAACCTTTATCAAGCAGATCTTCTAACTAGGTCTTCAGCTCTTTCATCTCCGCTGGTGCCATTCTGTATGGTGCTTTGGCAATAGGCCTTGTGCCTGGTAATAAGTCGATGGAGAACTCCACATCTCTCTTGGGTGGCATCCCTGGTAATTCTTCTGGAAATAGGTCAGGAAAATCTGAAACGACTGGTATATTTGACTGTGTCTTCTCCTTCTGCCTCGTGTCCTGAACATAGCACAAATAGACTGGCTGTCCCTTCTTCACCTTCTTCATCAATGTAATGGCAGATACTAGCTTGAATGCCGGCTCTCTAGGAGTACTGCGATATGAAACTGTCTTGCCCTTTGGGCTCTTCAGTAGTAATCTATGCTCTGCGCAATGTAGTCTCTTGTACTTCTGTAGCCAATCCATGCCCATGATGATGTCAAATCCCAAATATCCAACTCAATCAAATCCGCTTGAAACTCTTCATCCATGATGTTAATCTGAACTCCCTTGTGTAGTTTGGTGCACCTCACTCTCTCCTTCGTCGGTAGTGAGACTAGGAAATCTGAGAGAGACTCAGGGGTTGTCTCTAACTTCCTTACTAATGTAGATGATATAAAGGAATGAGACGCTCCTGAATCGAACAGTATCGATGCACTCACGCCATTTACTGTAAAGGTTCCCATGATAACATTCCCCTTATCCTTGGCCTCGGTCTTGTCCAACACATTCAGTACTGCTCCTCCATTAGACTCGAGGCCTGGGGTTAACAATTTGTAAGATAGTGCATGTCTCAAAAGTATTAAAATGGCATTCATTAATCCAATGATTCTCACATACAAGCTCCATAATTACATCAATATTGCCTAAATGTCAAATTTAACTGTCCAGGTTTTAAATGGGTAGTGTTTACTAAGGTTGATGGGGTTGTGTTCAACTTAACGCTCTTAATCCCATGGTATACTAGTCTTGATTCTCCACCAAATATCAATACATCTCCTGACTTCAAAATAATCTTTCTCGCCTTGTCCATTCTCTTCTGATCACCGTATAAAAACTCAGCATCCTCTCCTATGGAGAATGATACAACTGGTATCCCTTTGGTAATCGACTCTGATGTCTCATCTCGGTCCTGGTGTAATCCAAGTTTTCCCCCTTTTTCATAGAAATTTGCTATACAAATGTCGGCTTCCATATCCGGTATAGGGTTGGTTTCTAGTTGTTGTGCAATCTTGACCGCTTCTGTCACCAAAGTTTGAAAACTATCGGGTATCCTAGGAACTCGTGTTCCATCTATCTTTCTTACTTCACTATACAACCTAGTTTGTGGATCTCAATCCTTACCCATACACATCATATACAATTAAAGTTTTGATCCTCTACCATATCCTGGATGATAAAATCCTCCAAGGCCTATTCCCAAGGTTCTACATTCATTTACAATGGCTATTTGTTCATCTAAATTTAAATATTGCTTGAGTAGGATCATGTCGGGTCGAAGTACTTGGCATTCTTTCTCTGGATATTCCCGACCTTCGCTCATAGGCTCAGGTGATCTCGGTCTCAGAGGTAAGGAAAACAATGTCGAAGCATCCTATTAGTGAGAGATTTCCTAAATAGGTCTCTCTAAATTTTATTTCACACAAACACATCAAGTCTTATCGACTGAACAACTTAAACACACATTCATAGCATCATGCTCTTGATCTAAGTTCTAGGCTTACCGGTTTCGCGCTGAGCGCTAGCCTCAGCGCCTGAAGTTCCCACTGAATACAGGGTGTTTCTACTCGGAACTATCTCATTTCCCTTTTGGCTCCTGGATGAGGATGGCTGTCCCCCCAGTCCTCTAGTATAGGTGGTATTCTACGGTGCCTGACCTCCTCTTGGTCCGCCCGCCTCATTAGCTTGGGTCCTCTGCGAACCTCTAGATCCCTTGTATGCTCTGCTCGCTGGGTTGGAGAAGCATTCGTACTCCCGGTGGCCTTCCTTCTTGCAGTAACGGCACTCCACCTTCCTTCTTGAACAATCCACGCCTGGGTGATCATTACCACAGTGCTTACAGTAGTAGTGGCGCTGGGTTGGCTTGTTGCCCCTAGGTGGTGCCGACCTAAGTGGCTGTGCATCAATGGCTGGGCCGGTCAGACGAGGGACCTGCTCCTTCGTCTTCTGACAGTGGAAGTCCTTCCGCCCCTTCTTCTTCTCAAAGAATTTCCTGTTGGAGTTTTAGGTTAGTGACCTAACTAAGTGTAGGTAATATATGAGTACTCCTTCTCAATCAAAGTTTACTTACTTCCCCTTCTTGTAGAAACCGCTAGATGTTGCTCCCCCATCTTCCCCTTCAGGATTCTTTCTTTTCTTTCCTTGAACTTCCTCCCTGGAATGTAGCATTAACTCAATTGCTGATGCAGCGTCATAGCACTCTTGGATGGTAGTAAAATGTATTGCTCCCATGGCACTCTGGATACGAAATTGTAACCCTCTCCTGAATTTCTGAATCTTCACAACATCGAAGTAGTCGACCCCTGGAATGTAGTCAAGCAGGCTGATAAATCATGCGTAGTACTGGTCGACTGTTTGACTCCCCTGGATTAATGTCTCGAACTCTTGCCTTTTTCTTTGCTTCAAGTGTTCAGGGTAGTACTTCTCCCGCAACACTTCTACAAACGTTGTCCATCCAAAATCCGGTGTAGCTCTATGGTGGCCCTCCACAGACCGCCACCAAGTGTCAGTTGCATCCTTCAAGTTGTATGCGGCGATGTCAACCTTCTGGTCCTCTGAAACTCTGACGGCCCTGAAAGCTTTATGGTGCTCTACTATGAACTTCTCCAGTGCGGCGGGGTCTGGTTCCCCTGAGTAAGTCGGTACTCTTGCGTCTGCAACGCTCTTCAACCAATTGGTCTCCCTGGGCTGTGGCGGGTGGGGTATGGCTCCCGCAACTTGAGCTCCTAGCTGTGTGGCGAAGGCTGCCATGGCCTCTGCCAGGCCTGGTATTTCCGGGACATCTGCTGGTGCTGCTCCACCTCGTCCTCTGCCGCCTCCACGTGGTCTTCCAACTCCAGACATCTATAGTATAGTACACTATTATTACTACTCGATGCTACACCGTAATACACACACAATCATAATCATGTAATAAAGCTAACTACTAGCAATAAAAATATCCCTAGGGTTTTTCTTTCTAAGTCACGAATCCTCACAGACGTTTCCCGTTATCCCAATATTCCTATGCTCACTGTTCTTGACTCAGTATCCCTCATCAGAGTGGTACTCCGCTCTGATACCACTTTTTGTAACACCCCTAGTCCTAAACCTGAATTAACGTCGCAAGTCGTAGCAAAATAAATAACGTTGCAGCGGAAAATAAAACTATCTAACCTTGGTGTTACATGCCGTTACTCACCCTTGTGAGTAACAAGACATCCTTACTCTTTCCAACTAATAAACTCCTTACGCTGTGATGAACCGATACTGAGCACTCTAATTATTACACACCAAATCCAAAACTAAATGAGCAACTAATTAAATACAACAATCCCAAAACACAGTACATATTAAATCTACAAAGTTTTTATTAAAACACAGCAGCTACCCTGTTCCCCGCACTTCGGCTTATGTCTTCTTCAGTAACCTGAAATGTTTTGCCCATTGAAGGGCTCAGCAATCGAAATGCTAGTATGCTAAATGTAGTCCTAAGTCATCTAGATTCCTTAAGTCGTTTAGTCATCTTGATATTAGATTCATTACATGATATACTGGTTTACAATAATAACAGTAATAACTGTAAACATTTAAACAATCACATAACAGTTCACCTGCAACATTAGTACATATTATTACACATCAACCAATAACCAAACACCAATAATCCATAACAATAACCAAACAAGATACGCGTAGTAATTAACTGTACTTGTTAGTAGGTCACATGACCCTTAACCTTTAAAACCAACCACTTAAACCTTTCCAATTAATTTCACCTCAGGCGTCATGTCAAGACAACCCTTAATATTTTAATAATGGATAGTGGGTCCCCTGGGTTCCAAAGGAACCATTACCAGCTGACCTTATGGCCCTGGATAATGACCGATCCGATCGAACCTGTGCACCAACGGCAGTGCCCTCCGCCATCATCGAGTGTGACTGATGGATTCCCTTGAGTGACTCCCCATTGAAGTCTCTCGTAGTGATCACGATGCGCAACCAGAAAGTCGAAACAGTCTGGATTCCTCTCTTTATAAGTTAGCCCTTTAGTCAGTGGTACAATAACCAATAGTTCAATTAAGACTATAACAGTTGACCATCAGTTAGGTTCAATAATACCTAAAGGTCAGTTAGTCTTTTTCCCCAGTTTAGATGTATAAACTTCCAGTCATAAGACGTTCGCGTATAAATAAAATGCAGTGGTGTCAAGCAGTACAGTATACAATATCATATACATAAAATCACAGATATCGCTCTTAACAATTAAACACATAATGTCTGGACCTTAGGATAATCCTTAGGACATTCAGACCACACAATTAACATACCGTTCACCGTGATAACTGCTAGCTTGACAGTTCACGCTTTAATAGTTCCTCCCCGTACGCTGTTATATTTACAAGTAATACCGGGTAATATTAATATAACTATTCATTAAATATTACAGTACTGTCACTGTAGAGTTTATACACGTAGTATACTAACTCTGTATGTTCTTTATTTCCCCCCGTTATTTAACAGTGGTCCTAGGTAATCTAACAGTTCATTATTTTATGTGATGTTCACATGTGATAATGAATTTCCATTATATGGTATATCCTTACCTTATTTATTATATATTCATAATTGTTTCCACTTATTCTTTATATTATATCATTTGGTTATTTTTATTATGACTACCTTTATTTTATAAACTTTATATTATACTCCATAATATACCATTATACATTATATTACTTAATCTTAATTCCTTTCTTTACTAAATTACAAAACCAACCATAATAATTCAGTATTTATATTTTGTACCCAACAACTCTTATAAATTATCAAATAACCATATAACTTCTATAATTTACTAATTAACCATATCAACTTCCGGAGATTACAATTTGTGCCCACTAATTCTCGCAAATTATCATATAGCCTCATATAGTTTCGGTTTTAATAAATATCTTTCCTTTATTTACAATTTAACCCTAAAACTTTTATTAAGTTACATATTAATTCATAAACTATAGTTTTAATATTTAATCCTTCTTAATTACCGAGAAGACCCATATATTTTTGCAAATTACATTTCCGCCCATATTCAATTCGGATTTTACATATATACTTTCATAAATTATATATTCATCCCAAAACTTTTATAAACTTAATATTTTATGTCATAAATCATTTTAACCCAAAGTTTTTGGTCAACACTTTGACCATGACTTAATTTCATAATTAATACTTTAATATACCCATAAAATCATGTATATTCTTGGTTATATCCCAAACTTCTCAATAATCACAAAATAGCCCCAAAACTTTATAAAATGTTATTTTAACACTTAAACACTTATTTGAATTCACCAAAATTCATAATATTAATTCCTACCTTATATTATACCATAAATACACCAAACAGACCCTTAAGCTCTCAGCTTTTATTTTTAATATCTTATACTTTTCAAAATTTATATTTTAGCCACATAACTTTATAAACTAGCCATTTAAATACTTATAGCTATTTTTAATGTACCCTAAATTTATAATATAAGTTAATACACTTATACACATTTCGAAAATCACCAAATGTAACATTTCATTCTCGGCTTTGATTATATTTTACCATATGGTTTTAAAACTTGTTTTATACCTTATAATAAATACATATAAATGTATATAAGCCATATAACACTTCTAAAAATTATGTTAATGACTTAGAATGATTATAAACTCAAAATAGAACATTTTATCCCTAGAGTATTCGGTTTGAATATCTATGTACCTAATTTAATTTTTGTGACACAAATTTATACCTTAAGGTAATAATCTTACCTTATATGTTATAAATTATTTTTCTTGATATTATAACCCAATGTTTTCGGCCCTAATTTATTTAGAGGTTATACATAATTTTTATACTAAAGTTTGAAGCTTAAATCAAGCTTAAACTTAATAAACCTTAATTGTATAAACTTACCCCTTAAATCAAGACAATTCTTGTACTTGATTTCTCCTTGAATTCCAAGCTCTCCAAATGTTATCTTGATGAAGAACTTTCGGCTCCTTATATATATTTAGGAGATCCATTTGTTAGACTTCTAACAAGGATTTACAAATAATATTTGGAGTAATTTTTACAAGAGTTTACCTTTGAAATTTAACAAGGTATTTTTGGTACACCTTGGGATGATTGTAGATCCAAGTTTCCTTCATGAAATAATAAAGAGAACATAGGTTTAGAAGTTCTTAAATTTCGAAAATTTCTTAAGGTATTTGTTTAGGATTTTCAAGCATGAAAATATACCTTAACTTGTTCTTGTTGTTCCTTGTGTTGTTGTTGATTCTAGTAACCTCCTTGGAACACCTATGCTACGTGAAAATTGTAGAAGTTACTAGGATGATTTCTTGCTTCAAGACTTAGGAGATTTAACTAGGAAATTACATTAAAATGGTGTTAGAACTTAGAACACCATTAATGGAGCTTGAAGCTCTAAGGAATTAAATTAGCAAAGGAAGAAGAAATGAGAGGAGAAAAGAATGATTACCATTTGGTTGATGTGGGCAAGGAAATGAATGAAGTCTCACGTAGGGTATTAAGGCAAGAATGAAAGGAGCCAAATTGGAAATAATTGGCATGTCACATGGCCTTATTCTATGATTTGTTTTTTATTATTTTGATTTCATGATTGACTACAAAAGTCTCTCAATTGCTCTAGACTTACGGCTGGGTGTCAAGACATAATGGAGCTTAGTTTGACAATTTGAAGGAAGAAGACAAAGAGTAAGATAGGTAGGTATTTCTTTTGATTTTCTAAGATGACTAACATGCTATAATTGCCTTCTTTTCCCTTGTAAAAATCGGCAACATGGACTGAATGGAGCACTTGATTTTTGCTTGATTTGAGACAAGAGATCATGCTTGTTAGGTTTGTGTTTTGTTGACTAATTAATGAGGCAATCAAACCCCATTATTCTTGATTGAATTTGGTAATCAAGGGCTGCTACAAGGACTTTGATTTTGTTTATATTAGACATAGATTTATGCTAGTTAGGTACATGTTCCATTTGATTAATTTAGTAGCAACCATACTCCCCTTTTCCTGATTCCAATCGGAACCACATGACAATGGAGCAACTTGTTTTCTTTGTTTAATTGCCTAGTCAAAAGTATGACTAGATTTGCATTTTAATTCCATTATCTTTATATAAGCTAATCTTCATTGTTTTCTTGCAGGGAAATCGGTAATGGAGGTTCATTTGACTGATTTAAATTGACATATTATCACATGGTACATGCTAAGGTGATTCGCCATTCCATAAGTCAATTTACAACTAAAAACTAGTCAAAAATCACCTAAAATGGCGCCTACATTGTGGACCAATTGGGATTGATTTTTGATTTTATATTTGTCACTATATATTGTATTAAGACCATATTATAACATGTAATAGGTCACAACATTTAATTGGTACATTTATATTAAGGTAAAAGATGAAAGTTTTAAGGTAAAAATGCTGATTTTAGGTACCTTTTTGACCCAAAAATCGCCCCCACTTGTACTATGAATTTAGTACTGGTATTAATTGATTTATATGGTCAATTTATCCCCTTTTAGTATTATCAACTCGTGGCTCCTCAAAAACTTCAAGGCAATTGCGTAGAACGCATTTTTTGACACTCGAATGTGCATTTTTGTGCTTTAAGGAATTTTTTGGAAAATAAGTAGTCGCTATGTGTTCCAAGTGTTTATAAACATTTTTTATAGTCAATAATAATATGTTAAGGTGTTACATTGAGTTATATGGGGTTATATCAACTCAACACACAATTCCCGGGCAAATCGGGGCAAAAAGGAGCGTTAAGAAATTCTCCCGAGTACTTTGTGTTTCACTGAGAATTTAGCGTGAGGACTTCATCTTATATATCTAATAAAGTGTTATGGTGCATTTGGAATGAAGTGTAATGCTTTACTTCATCCTATAAGGTATTTCCGGGACTTTCGGGCCTTCAGGGCCTTTAAGGAAACTCCTGAGCCATTTGTATTTTTATTCAATTTTAGATGAGGTCCTGCGTTCTAAGGGTCATATAATGACCCTTTATTAACTTCATATGAAGTTTATAGCTTATATAACTTGTTTAGCTTAAGGTCGGGCTTTAACGCACGTTTTTGACCTTAAGGAGTTTAGATGCGTTTTTAATGCCTGAGTGTTTATGTACACTCTTAGGGTTTAATAATCCCCTAAATAATATATATACCATTATTTAATTATTTAAATGTTAGGGGTATTTCAATTGTTCTTAGTGCAACATTCAATGTTAGTTCTACCTATAAACCTAGGTCATTATTTTCTAATAAAGTGTTAATTCCAGCCCATATATGATGATTTAAGTGAAATATTAGCTAATGTAGACATCAGCGACAAGTGGATGACCACATCAATTTTGTTGAGTATGAAATGGTCCCTTAAGAAACCAACAAAAGAAATAATCCAATTAAAGGCCAGCAGTAAAGCAATCAGTGCCTATAAACTGAAGGACTAGGCACCACAACGAACCAAGGTTTTTATATGCTAGAAACTTGTTATTCTTCTCAAAACTTCATGTATTTCTCTCATTATATAATGGTAACCCGTATCTTCACTTTGAATACCCGAAGACTAAACTCGATGCCTACATTATAGTTCAAACCTTCCTCATAACCATACGGACTAGGTTGTTTGACTAAAACTATATAAAAGCTTTGTATCCCACTTTGACATCTCACATTGATAACCAACCTAAATTCACCATAAAGTCTCTAGTCATTCATTTTATGTGTGGAACATATTATTGTGGCTTAGTGTCCAATTTGTGTTCTAATAACTACCTTCAACTCTTTTCTCTTTTGTTTGGACCCACAACCATACTTCCACAAGGGAGTTTATTATCTGTTTAAGTTTATTGTTGGTACACTCTAATTAATATCACCTTAACCGTATCATTAAGAGAACTAGTCATGCTTTTGTGTCCCTAAAACATCTACCACAATGAAGAGGTAATACCCAAGACCCGACACAAACATTTACCCTGCCACCCTAGATGTTGTACTTTGAGTAAACGCGGCCCGGTCCCCTTCTGAGACGATGTCAGGCCGGCCACCAAAGCATTATACCCCAGGTAAGCAATGGTTGGCCCCCGATGAAGCATCCACCCCAAAACAAGTATGAAGTCTAACGATAGCCTGCCGGAACCAGCCACTTCTTTCTAGTAAAGACCCTGGCCGGCTCCCTACTACCGAGAACCCGTTTATGCTACCTATAAGCCATCATGGCCTGACACATGCGGTGCAACAACCCGTCCCATCAAGCCCTATTGTCCAAGTTTCCCTCACCGTTCACATATCTCTCTAACACATCATTAAATACCCTGAGACTGATTTTTTTCCCTGATATTGATGTGCCTCTCTAGCGAAGCTTCCTATTGGCGGGAAAATCTAAATGATGTCAGCCCTACTTCTCACTTGGGCGTATCCCGTGCCATTTACCCGGCCAGTGTAACACCCCTACCGCTAATACAGTCATTACTGTACAAATACTTACCTTCGCAGCGGATAATACATACACAACGGCGGGTGTACAATGCCGCTAGTCACCCACGTGACTAACAAGGCCAGCTACACTACTACATACTATCGGTCTGATGAATTGAACATACCGAGTACTCTACACAATACATTATTTTCCCTTGCATACTCAACCATAATTCAATTACAACTCCAATACAATACTATACCGAGTCTACTACAATCCTTAAATTACTGATACAGTTTGGACTTCCAAATTCACATTACAATTCGAATACAAATCTCATAATTAAACTACCCATGCTTATATAGTAATCCCCGTCCTACTCTCTCAAACGGTGGTCAGCTTCGAATACTTGTGAAAATAAAAACGTCGCCCCTAGGGGCTCAGCAAAATTGCTGCATATGAAATTCGCATATACCGCGTGCTAACCGCGGTACGCCGACTACTTTGGGTCGGATATACATGGAGTTCAATTTACATGCATACATACATACTATTACTACACAATACAATCAACAATACTTACTTACTTAAACAAGGTTCAATACCTACCAAGGAAAACAATTTGTTAGTCAGCCGTTCATTTAGTTATTCGTTCATCCGGTTTCGTCGGATGCTCTCTTTCTCCTTACACGGGTTCACAAGGCTTACAACAAGCTTAATCTTACTTACTCAATGTTTTACTCACGTTTCACTCACTACCTTACTCATTATTTACCCATGCTCTACTCCGTACTCACTACTACTACTACTTACTCTTACGCAGTACTCATCACTTGCCCACACATACTCAGTACCCATACCCTTCTCCTTACTTGTACTTACTCATTGCTCGCTACTCATTACATACTCATACTTACTCATTACTCATTACTTTACTCATACATACACAATGCTCAATACTCATTACTTTTGGTCTCTGGGCGGAGTCATACACAAGACTCGCCATCGGGCCTACAAATTCAAAGGCTATACACTTAGCTCCTCAAATATACAAGTGTCCATTTTTACCGGACTAATCAAATTCCCAACACTCATCTCTTGGAGTATCTTACAATCTCATGGATTAGCCTAGAAGCATCTCTCTCGATAACCTCCACTAGCTTAGGGAATTACCACCGTCTAGTATTCTCAGATTTAAGGGTTTCCCCAATGTATCGAATACTCTCATGTTCGGGACATTGCTTACATCAGTCAGATCCTCTCATAGTGGGTCGACTAGTTGTTGAGGGGTTTGAAGATCCCTCATCATTCTTTACTACTCTCATGGTTCATGACTTGCACCAACATTAATTCCTCTAATAGGGTTTATTTATATACTTCCACTACTTATTGTTTGTGAATTGTTCATTTCGGTTCTCCTACCGTTATCGGGAGGTTACTACTCCCGTACACTCTCCCTTATTCTAGTGAGTTCATTGGTTGCGTTGTCGGTTGTTGGTACCCTAGTTTAGTGCGTTTTTGCGTTTCCGTCAGTTCACAACACAACTCTCACTACGAGTCACTAAACAACAAGACTCATCTATGAGTCAGTCTACGCACTAAGTGAAGCCACACAATCAATCAAGAAGGGTTAGCTCATACAACATGCAACAAGACATACAATGAAAGGCAATAAACCGTTTTCATGCTTTAGTCTTGATTAGCTGGCATACAGCACACAAATCAACGTAACTCGGTTAGCATACGGGGCATGAGAAAATCATACCTTTCACCGGAGTTAGCTTTACCATGTGTTCCCTTGTTCCTTGGTTCACATTTGTTCCATTGATAATGTTTCAAACATTGTTATTAATGCTATGCTCATACGGTACATCAATAATTACTACTCCCATACTTACCCCGTTGTCCCGGTATACTTAGTTTAACTCATGTCGGATTATGTCCTTACTTCTCACTCACTTTCTACACTTGTTTACACTTCTTAGGACCTTTAAATATCACCAAACAAGGCCTTAACAACTCCTAAAACCATTACCAATCAATTCCCCATCACTAGGACCCATTAAAACACATTCTGACAGATTTTTATGATGGTCCGGGTTTGTGTCCGGGTCTACAAACCCGGACCAGACTCTGAATTGCATTTCTGGCCTTATTTACATGTGGTCCGGGTATATGTCCAGGTTTTCAAACCCCGACCACCCTCTGAAATTACTTTCTGCTACGTTTTTGCTATGGTCCGGGTTTGTGTACCGATTTGTAAACCCGGACCAACCCTAGAACTATCAAAATTTACAGTTTTTGACCAGTTTTGAACCCCTAATTCACCTCTAAACATTTCTTAACCTTTCCACATGTTTCCCACATGCTTAAACTCCCTAAAACATGCTCTAAACCTCTTCAAAACATAGGTTTAATCCCTACTCAAATTCTTGCTCAAATTCATGAATTTCTCTTCCTCTGTTACACTTATGCACACTTGTGCTACAGATTTTCACCCCTTGGTACTTGCATTATTGTTTTCACTCTATTTGACCATTCCAAACATTGCAAGACAATGCACTCTTCATGCCAAGGTTCATGCCTACTCTTAAGGCCTTAAATTCTCATTCTTTTCTAAAACTCCCAAAGCACTTAAACAACTCCACTGCTACAGATTTTCTTGCATCATTCTTCCCTCCTAAATAAGTATTTCCATGGTGATTTCCTAACCCAAATCAATCTCCATCAACACCTAGTTTCCCTAGGTCATTCCTTACAATACTACTCAAACTACTTAAATTCCTACACAAATTTTGCCATAACTTGGCTACTTTTCTAACATCATCCAAAACTCATACCACCATTTAATTCAACCTAAAACTAACCAAACCACAAGGGTTCTACCAGC
Source organism: Limonium bicolor (assembly GCA_023374045.1). Classification (NCBI taxonomy): domain Eukaryota; kingdom Viridiplantae; phylum Streptophyta; class Magnoliopsida; order Caryophyllales; family Plumbaginaceae; genus Limonium; species Limonium bicolor. The sequence goes on from CM041779.1 coordinate 166,240,438, forward strand.
ACACATATAAATTCCTTATACTCATCAATCCTCCAAATGAAACATACATAATTAAAGTGCATAGCTCTTAGGCTCTTAATCAAATTAATTCACAAATGCATTAAGCACTACCACAACTCTTCCTCACATCTACAAGTCATACCTTAACACATGTTTGGGTTCATTTATTTATTTATTTTCCTTTCCCAATTTCTAAAAGCATTATAATAGGCTCCAAGGTAAATTACTTACCTCATGTACACAAGCCATTTCTCTTTTCACTCATCTTCTTCCTCTTCTCTTTTCTCTTGCTTGGAAATCGGCCAAAGCCAAGAAATTGCCCATCTCCAAATCAATATACAAAGCAAGGAATGAGTTTAAGTAAAAACACTTAACCTCCTTAATTAGGAATACTTAAAGCTCTAAAGTCAGATTACCTTGAAACCCTAGGATGGGGTTTTGATCAAGAATCAAAGGGGAACTCCCAAACCACCCTTGAAGACTTGGAGAATAGCTCAAACAAGGAAAAACCAAGGCATTAAAACTTGCCAAAATCGGCCAACACAAGAGGGTGAAGGAAAATGCAATTTTCTTTGGAGATTTTTACCTTGGATGAAAGAGGAAGCTTCAAGCTTCAAAATGGTGTGCTTTTCTCTTCAAATGAGCAAAACCCATGGAGATGAACTTTCACCAATGGGGATTTTGAAAAGATAGAAATGAAGCTCTTGAGGAGAGGAGCAAGAATATGTATTTTTTTCTTGATTTGGAGCATGAAGCTAGCTTGTACAAGGGAGAGAAGTGGAGAGTTTGGAGGTGCTGCAAAATCGCCATGGATGGGGCAAGAAGAAGAAGAAAATCGGCAGAGATAGGGAGGAGGAAGAGAGGTCAGTACGTGAGGGAGGAGGAAGTGAGGGCAGTACGTGAGGGAGGAGGAAGTGAGGGGAGAGAGAGAAATAAAGGTACTTTTGTACCTTTTCTTTTTCTTTTGTTTACTTTTTGCTTTTTAGCTTATTTGTGTGTGAGAGTGGGGCTGCTTACTAATTAAAACCAGCCCAATTAACTGTTACAGGCTGGAGCATTTTTCGTCTTTTACAGAAAATGCTCGTTAATTTACCCGGTTTAGCACTATTCACTAACCGGGCCCGTTTTCCGGAATTTTTCTCGTTTCTTTAATTTTATTGGTTATTAAGCTTCCATTAATTTTTAATTATAGTTATTTAATGAACTATAATTTTTACGGGTTCGTTTGACCACTTAAAATCACGTTTTTGGGTTTTCTCGAAAAACGTGCGCTAAAGCTCTATTAGCGTTTTAATACATTATTTGGTTCCGTTTTCTTCGGGAGTTGTTCCCATATATTATTTAATCTTATTAAGCCCTAGGAATTCACATAATACGCTAACCGAGGTCTCATACCTCCTATGGTTATTTAACGCTTATTTAGCATTTTTCGCTTTTTAAGCGTTTCTTTATTTCTTTTGGATTTATTTTCCTTACCAAAATTAATTAGGCACTATTAGGCCCTTAAATACCATAGTAAAATAATTTAATCACCATATTTAAGTTTGGGGTATTTCAGCCAGTGAGCGACATAGCAAGTCGGATCCCGCATATCGTCTTGAAATATCCCTAACAAGTATAGAAATGATTAAGGATCAATTATTAAACCATTTAGGCTAATAAGCCTTTAAATCAATAATGAATTATTGAACCTCAAGATATATTTATATAAATAAATATATGGTCCAAAAAAGGTTATTAAACCTTACATGAAAAATTGGATTAAAAAGGGAGTACTTATAGAGAGAAACTAACCTATAAAGTTGGTTTAACATGTAATATGCCATTGCATGATCTAAGAGCACAAATAATATGAGGGAATTTTAGAACATACTTTAAACACTCAAAATGACTTGTGAGTATTATAATCACTCAAAAACACAGAGAAAAACGCTACGAGCCAAGACACCAACTAATCTATAATCTAACACATGAGAGAGCCCTAATGATCAAACAAATAAAGTTATTCAGGCCAAAAACTCATTCTTTATTAATTACCCCCTTATTACCAACTACCCCTCCTAAAGTTCTAAATTTGGTCGGCTGGTGCATAGTGTTTTAAGTCATCAATTCCAATTTGACTTCATGGAGAAAAGTGCTTTAAGTCACAAAGTCTCATTTTACTTCTTCCAACCCTGGGAACTTAACTTACCTACTCTCTTTCCTTCCTAAATATGCCAACTGCACCTCTCTTCTTCCTCTCATTTTTCCTTCTCTCTTGCACCCATGGAAGAACACAAAAGTGCAAGACAAACCTCTTATCCATAACCTTACTTATCCTCTTGAATCTACTTCATTTCTAAGCAAATCTTCATCAACAAATCAAGAAGAACACAAACTCACTTCCCATGTGTTTTGGTGCCAAAATCTACACCATTGAAGATTCATCCAAAGTTTAAGGTAAGAAAAGGTGCTTTAAACCCCAAGATTTTCCTTTGATGTTGGAGGTCCTAAAATCCATATAATCTAGATCCTTTTCTTCACCTATTTTCATACAAAACTTGATCTTCATCAACCTCCACGTTGGCTGACCAAAAACTAGGCAAGAACAAGCTCAAGACAAGGAAGACTTTAACCAAAAATGTGAGTTTTAAAACTAAGGTTTTAGTGCTTAAACTTCATTCTAATTCTTAGATCTACCCAAGATCTAAATCTTACTTCCTTTTGCAGTGGTGGCCGAAAGTGGAAGCCAAAATCTCAACCTTGGGAGCTACAAGGTTGATCTTACTTCTTAGTGCTCATTTTTGTGCTTTAACCCTTAGTTATTCTTATGATCATTTTTTGGAGTCTTAATACCCTAAATTTACTTCTTCTTCCTCCTCTATTCATGGCCAAAAATTTATCTTCATAAATCCTTGTGTGATGGCAGAAAACAAGGAAGAACAATGTGAAAAATCAAGGATCACAACTCTAAGCAAGGGTAAGCTCTGGATCTAAAGTTTTAGAGCCTAAAACTTTCATTTAACCTTTAGATATACACACAAATATAATTTTCACTTCATTTTAATATAGGGCTAAGTTGAGGAAAAACCTACATTAGAGACTACAAGGTTAATGTTTAAACCTTAAAATTTATTTTGGCATTTTAAGTTGTATAGTGTTGTGTAAGCCGTATGGCTGAAAATAAAGGATGAAAAATGAACTAATATAACCTAAGAATGAACCTAGATCTACACTAACATGTTTGGTTTTGTTCACTAATGGTTTATGGGTTTAAAGTGTTACTTTTGACTAAGTCGTGAGGTTTTATGTAAAAACTGAACTTTGGACTTTATAGGTTGTTTCATCCGAAAATGAAATGTTATTATGGGTATTTTCTGATTTTATAAATTATATGTAATGGCTTGAATGATGGCCAATAATAGAGGTTGGTTTTGTGAGTATTTTGGTAGATTTATGACTTCAAAAAGTTGAGATTGTTTGGGTATAATGTTAGGTGTAAAAATTTGATGTTTTAGGGGCTGTTTGAGTGAATAAAACTCTTCAAAAACATGGTGGAAAAATGATTACGAAAATTAGCTTGTGTTTGGAAGAGTTTGAGACAAATTTGAATTAAAATGTGATTAGGAGTTTTAAGGATGTTTTGGTAATTATAAGATTAAAAGGGTAGGTTGAAGAACACAAAAAGATAAGGGTTGGAATGGTAAATATGATTAGGGCCAAAATCACAATCATTAAGGGGTGAAAAGTGAAAAATATAAGTTTAGTAAGGTTTGGGAGCAAAATGAAAACTTTAGAAAAGTTGGATGTCAAAATGTAATTTGAGGAAAGTTATGTGGGGACATAAAGAATTCGGTCAAACCTAGGAGGAATTAGGGTTTTGACCACAAGTGGGAAAGAAAGATTGAAATTTGAATTTGGGAAGAATTGGAGGGAGATTTGAAAATTTGGGAAATTTTGAGGGGGGAAATCTGAAATTTTGAGAAAGATTGGGTTGTAGGGAATTTTGGAAAATTGAAATGTGAAACTTTGAAATAATTTAGTGAAAATTTGAAATTTGGAAGATATTTGGAATTTGAGGGAAATTGAAAAGTTAGAAAAATAATTGGTGGAATGTTTGAATATTAAATAAAATTTGGGGAAATTGAATTATAAATAGAAAATATGTGACTTTAAGAGTAAAGATTGGGATGCGTTTGAGGATTTCATTTTATTACATTAAGTATAAGGATATTAATGTTAATATTTAAGGTTGGTAGGAAGTTCAGGGATTTTATAATCCTTAGGAAGTAATGTGAATACTTATTAATTTGTAAGATCATTAAGGTGTGGGAGTTTAAATTATGGATGAGGATGATTAGGGAAGAAAACCTAAGTCGTTAGTAGAATGTTTAAGGATGTACTTAAACCATTACATAAATGGTTAAGGATTTAATTAGAGTAAGGAGTTAACTGAGATTATATAACTTGGAATATTCCTAAGGTTAACAAAAATGAGTTGACCATATCGAATTTGACCATGTTGACCAAATTATTATGTTGAATACGTTGACCAAATGAAAATGTTGACCGAGTATAGTGTTGATCACATTGACCAAATCTACTAAGTTGACCAAGGGGTTAAGTTGACCAATTCATAGTATTAGGTGGAAATTTCAAGGCCTAAGGCCATCAATATTTAGGGTCAAAGTAAAGTCCATACCATACAGTAAATTAAATCCATATGGGTACATGCATATGATTAAAGGAGACAAATGGGATAAGGACTTAATCCTAAAGGTTGTATAAAGTATATAATAATGTTACTTACTAACAACGTGAGAGGGTTAATTAATTAATCCGGGATGTGGGTGCTTTATGTGATAACCCGATTAATAATGAATAACAATCATTGTGATTAATTACAATGTGATAAGTAATTACAAGGGTTATCGGAATTATGTAAACATGATAGAGAGTTAATGCTTAGCATTTATAATCCAGGTCTAAGTGTTAAGAGGACGGGCGCGGGATGGTACTCTTTCCTTTCTCTTGGTGTAAGGTATGCTGTTATGTGATCCGATTGTTCCTGAGGATCATCTTGGTTTCGGATGTATGATTAAGTGATAAGATGATATGTGTGATTGCATGTTTATCATGCTTTGTGAATTATTAGCTTGAATAAATTATGTTATTAATTGTTGTGAATATTATTCGAAATTAAGTAAATGTTGAATATACATTGTGTAAAGGTTATGAGTAGTGATAAGAGATGTCACTTAAGGAAGGATAATAGTACAAATGACATTATCCTAATGAACCTAAGAAAGTTCCTTAGGTAGAGTAACGGTAATACCGTTCCTCTGAGAGTAAATTCCTAATATGTAAATATTCTAGACAAGTTCTAGACATACAGTAAGACCCAAAAGACGTCTGTACATTTGAGAAGTTATTCACTATAAATCCTAAGAATGAATCTTAGGCATGTAGATTAAGAGAGCTTAATCACATAGTGAGATATTTAAGTATCGAGGAAAATCCAGATGGCTGGTTGCACATTGTAATCACGAGAGGATGACCGAAGTTGGGTCCACTCTAGGTATTGGAAAAGCCAATGAGTCGAATAGATCGTTGGTCGGATGCACTACCGTTGTTGTTGGCTTCTGCCAGTAGGCTACCCACATAGGGCTGCCCAAAAAATTCTGAAACCGTGGTATCCGACCAAAACCGAAGTGAATTGTACCTGTTTTCAGGTTAACCATACCAGTTCTTGTGGTATGGTTCAATAACGATATTGAATTTTCCAAAATGATTAACCACTCGGTTAACCGTGATTAACCAGTTATATAAACAATAAAAAACCTGAAATGTTAATGTTCACCTTATATAATAATTAATGTTAGCTATTGAGGGAATATACATATTATTATATTTTTTGTCACATGTGTTTGATTTGTCACTCATGATTTAGATGAATGATCAATGTTGTACTATAATATTGATGGTACGAGTCTCTTGAATGAAATAAATATACGGCTACAAGGTTAACCGATAAAACCGAACTGAACTAAAGGTTAACTAGTTCAAATGGAATGGTAATGGAATTAGATTTTAGAAAACCGAATTAAACGTTTAACCGAACCCGGTTAACCGATCTAAATAGAATGGTAATGAAATTGAATTTTAGAAAATCAAAGATCCGGTTAACCGAAAGCGGTTAACCGAATAAGATGGTTAACCTACCATGGGCAGCCTTACCGCCTGATAATGAGGAAGAAGGAATCAAATGCACTACCGCTGGTGTTGGCTAATGCCAGTAGGTTACCCATCTTACAATAGGGAAGGAAGGAGAAAATATATCACCTCTAACATGTGATTTGTTAAGTGATAAGAGTTAAGAGTTTAGTAAAGGATGTAACAAAGCATTAGTTGGACGTTAATACAAAGCACAAGTAGTTTTGTGAACCATTGGAGAACGAAAAAAGAGGCCCAAAAGGCCAGAAAACGAGAATAGTTTAAAACAACTCTCGTAGCAATTAATGCCTTGTGTTATACCCAAAATTTTGACCCCCCTGGTTAGGGTCTACGAGGTTTTGATGTTGTGGGGGACGTTTCAATCAAGTAATGAGGGATTCCGGCTCGATCGGCGCATTCAAGGGCATGAGGAGCAGTTTCGTCATTGTCAGGGGTGTTTTCGTAATTGTTAAGGCTCCTAAGACCTCCTATAGGCTTTCTCTCTCCTCCGAAAGATGCCCAAATCAGCTTGAAATGCTTTGATATTTTAACCCATGATAGAGGATGACATTCTAAGCATAATGGCGTTGGAATTTTGATTTTTTGAATTTCCAATAATTTTATAGCAATTTTTGACTGAATCTGACGAGAAATTCAATTTAAAAATATTCCAACATTTAAAAAATCCGATTCCACTTCAGAAAATTCATAATTGTCATCCTTGACATGTGGTTAAAATTTCACAGCAAAATTCCTTTGGGAAGTCACTTAATTAAAATATCAAAAAATCTTACTTTTACTAGATTTTCTTTATCTTTAAGAAAATCTATATAAAGGATAGGTTTTTGATAAAATCAGAATGGGATATGCTCAAGAACCCTAGGGAGTCAGAAAAAACAGCCTTCTCTCTCTCTCTCACGTTTTCCAACACCCGGCCACCCGAATCATACCAAAAATCCCCCAAAATCACAATCTAAACACGTTTTCCAATCCCCAAAGCACCAATAATCATCAAAACCTCACAAAAACACTTCCAAAACGTGAAGAACAGCAAAAACAACCGACAACCAGAAGCTTGGTTCGAAATCCTTTCGGGTCTACCATCAACGGAGCACTCGACGAATCCCGGTGTGAAGAATCATCAGGAATCCGAAGGCAAAACAGGTAGAAATTTCACTTTCCTAACTCCCCACAATATTATCAGTCTTGCCTCAAAATTTGGGCTTAAACTAACTATTTTTCGCTTCTGTATCGCTAATTGTTTTAGCTACTGCCTTGTTACTTGTTTGCTAAGTTTCGTATTTATTTTGATGTCAAATTGAGTTCTTTCAGTTACTAACGTGTTTAAAATCTTTCAGGCTACACACCCATAAAATTTGAGCTCAAAACACCCTCGAGAACCATCGAAAACCCACTGTCCGTGGGTTGTCCGTGACCTCGGACTCATTGTCCGGGACCACGGACACCCACGGACGGTGGCGGGATTTTATATTTTTCAATTTTTCAAAATTTAGGGCTTCTGTCAGTACATGTCCGAGCCCACGGACACCCTGTCCATGGCCCCGGACTTTTCAAGTTTGCGTTTTTATTTTAGTTCTGTTTTCGAAATCACTTAATTCAACTGGGGTCCGTGGTCTCGGACATTAGGTCCGTGGCCACGGACGTAATTAAAATTTGACCTAATTATGCCTCCGAAACCCTAGTTTAGGTAACTTTCAGTTTCACTTTAACTTTCTGTCAAAAAACGTCAAAAAATAAAAAAAAACAGAAGCGCGCACCTAGGTTAAAAACGACTTTGTAGTAAGCCGTAAATAAGCCAAGTAGAGGAAACACGACCTAGGAAGGGTATGAAAGTATTTGAAACCCTAAATAAGTCGAATACCAAGCCCCCGAACCCAAACTCTCCTTTCCTAATTTGATCTAGGTTAAAATTAGGTGGCGACTCACAATAGGTTCCAGTGAGCTAGCTTAGGTTTTAATAATTATTGTTACATGACATAGTTATTAATCTTAGGTTATAAGTGGACCTAAAACCCGGTTAGATCCCAATCAGCCTTAATCAATATAGGCTAGGGTTTAAAATCAAGGCTCACAGACTGGCGACTCTGTTGGGGACAATTTCTTAATTTTAAGAAAGAGGGCTTAACTTGAAAATGTTTATTTATGGCTTTTATTACATTGTTTGTTTACCTTTGTGCGCGCTTTAATTCCTGCACCTTTGCATCATATGAGAGCGAGGGTCCACGCAAACCGATTTCACTCTGGGACCCGTTTGAGGGTCCCCTGTCAGGGACTCACACCTTTTAGGTGATGTGAATAAGTGGGGGAAAAGAGGAGGGTGTCGTCTAACCACACCCCCTTAATACCTAGGCTTTAGCCTCAAGCATCTTCCTGGCAGTACCCTTACCTAGCCCACTGTTTGGTCAGTCAAAGACCCGACCGTAGACGCACACCTTTAGGTGATGTGAAAAAAGTGGGGAAGCCCAAAGAGAATAGCGTGCAAGCCCTATTCCTTTGTGGTGACCTGGGCTCGTGCCCCAAGCACTTCTCCGGATTGACCCATACCCAAGTTGGTTAGAACGTCAAGTGAGGACATGTTTAACCTGTATGATCCTTGTTTGCTCGTACGGGAGGCCTTTGTCAAACCTAGAATCTTGATGGACGCCGACCCTTGAACCTTGCGCAAACCTTTGCTAACCACGGGAAAATCAAACAGGTAATCAGGGGAAACCCGGGGACTTTGATATGTCTAATCTGGCAAATCTCAGTAGTAACCTCACGAAGTTTGAGGCGAAACATGCTTCTGTGATAGAGGGTTCGGTAGCCCAGGTCAATTCGCTAGAAGCCCCTCCAGTGGTCAACCCTCTTGAAGAATTCAGCCATGACAGTAGTGAATCTCCAGAAACTTCCATAGAGCTCGATGATGAAGGAATCTTGAGTGAGCTGGAAACAAAGGTCCCTAAGGCACAGCCAATAGAAGACACCACCGAAGTTAATCTGGGGACATCCGATAGCCCCAGGATGGTGAAACTAGGTGTATCATTGAGCAAGGATGAAAAAGACGAGCTGATAGGTCTGCTTAGAGAATTTGAAGATGTCTTTGCTTGGAGTTATGCCGATATGCCAGGAATAGACCCAGAAATAGCAGAACACCACATCCCGACATATCCTGATGTGTCACCAAAAATTCAAAAGTTGCGACGTTTGAAGCCAAACTGCAGGTTAAGGTGAAGGTAAAAATGGCGAGGGAAGATCAGGACAAAACATCTTTCACCACACAGTGGGGAACTTATTGTTGGAATGTAATGCCTTTTGGTCTGAAGAATGCGGGCGCCACTTATCAAAGAGCTGCAACCACAATCCTTCATGATATGATGCATAAGGAAGTTGAGGTCTATGTGGATGACATGATTGTGAAAGCTAAGCGGAAAACCGATCATTTAGTTAACCTCAGAAAGTTTTTTGAACGCATCCGACAATACAAGATGCGTCTGAATCCGGAAAAGTGTAGCTTTGGAGTAACTGGTGGGAAGCTACTTGGTTTCATGATAACTCCAAAGGGTATTGAGGTTGACCCGGACAAAGTTACAGCAATCAGGGACATGCAGCCACCAAAAACTGAAAAGGAGGTTAGAAGCTTTCTGGGACGGGTGCAATACATCAGCCGTTTCATCTGAAATCTGACTGAAATCTGTGAGCATATCTTTAAACTCTTGAAGAAAGATGCCCCAAAAAAATGGAATGAACAAAGCCAATAGGCATTTGAGAGGGTTAAAGAGTATTTGCAGAAGCCACCTATTTTGGTGTCGCCGATCGAAGGGAAGCCTCTGATCCTCTACTTAGCGGCCCATGAATTCTCCATGGGGCTTATGTTGGCTCAGAACCAGGGTGACCCGCCTCGTGAGTACGCCATCTATTACCTTAGCAAGAAATGGGTGGATGCAGAAACTCGGTATTCCTCCATCGACAAAACCTGTGCAGCACTCGTATGGGCAGTAAGGAAACTTCGACATTACTTGTTAGGGAGTGAAATTCATTTGATCTCTCGGATGGATCCAATCAAGTATATGATAGAGAAGCCAGTTCTAACCGGCCGTTTGTCACGGTGGTCACTTCTGCTGTCGGAGTTAGACATCAAATTTTGCGTGCAAAAGGCTATTAAGGGGTCGGTAATAGCAGAGCACTTGGCTGATAATCTGATCGCCGAAGAGTCGTGTTGCAACGATGATTTTCCTGATGAACATGTGATGACAATAGGAAAAGGGTGTGGAAATTATATTTTGATGGGTCGGCCAATAGGAATGGTTATGGAGTGGGTATTCTGCTCATCTCGCCGGAGGGTTTGCAATTACCTACCTCTATCAAGTTAGGCTACAAGGTAACTAACAACATGGCTGAGTATGAAGCCTGCATCCTGGGCCTCGAGACGGCGCTGGGCTTGGGGGTAGTCGATATTGAAGTCTTCGGAGATTCTTTCCTGGTTGTGTGTCACATCAACAACGAGTGGGAAGTTAGAGATGAGAAACTCGTGTCATATCACCGTCATCTAGTGCAGCTCGAAAAGGCCTTCAGAAACATCAGCTTCACCTTTGTTCCCAGATCACATAATGCCTTTGCAGATTCCCTGGCGTCCCTTGCCTCTTCTCTTGAGATGCCAGAGGATGCGCAGCATATCCTTTTCCAAGTGACCCTTCGGCACGAACCTTCTTTTCGAATAAATGCGATATTGGTGGACGAAGAACCATGGTTTCAGGACATCAAGAAATTTGTGGAAAAGGGAATATACCTAGAGGACGCCAGCAAGCAAGATCGTTTGGCAATTTGAAAACTGGCTCTCGGTTACACGGTGGTGGCAGGGCGGCTGTTCAAAAGGATGTCGTATGGGGCCCTTCATAGGTGCCTTTCGCAAATTGAGGCAAGAGTGGCAATGGATGAAGTCCATGCTGGAGTATGTGGGACTCATATGAGTGGGCACACCTTGGCACGCAAGATTCTGAGACACGGATATTATTGGAAACCATGGAAAATGACTGCCAGTAGTACGTCAAAAGATGCCAGAAATGTCAAGTCCATGCAGATCTAAAACACCTCCCAGCTCTACCCTTACATCATATGGCATCGCCTTGGCCCTTCGCTTCATGGGGAATTGATATCATCGGAGAAATACATCCCAAGGCATTGAATGGCCATCGTTACATCCTAGTGGCGATAGACTACTTCAGCAAGTGGGTGGAAGCTAAATCTTTTGCCCAACAACAGCATGGTTTATTGAAAGTGAGATTATCTGCAGATATGGTGTGCCTTTCGAAATTGTTACAGACAATGGCGTTCAGTTCAAGGCCGAAACTGAGCAGCTCATGAGGAAATATGGAATCCGACATCATCATTCCTCACCCTACCGCCCACAGGCAAACGGGGCCGTTGAGACGGCAAATAAAACCATCAAGAGGATTCTAGCCAAAATGGTCGATACCTACCGGGATTGGTCGTTCAAGCTACCGATGGCTCTCTGGGGTTACAGGACATCAGTAAAGACAGCCACTGGGGTTACTCCCTACTCCCTGGTTTACGGGACTGAGGCAGTGTTGCCCATTGAGATGAAGATAAAGGCTCTACGAGTCATGAGCAAGCTGCAAATACCCGAGTCAGAGTGGGAGGAGAAAAGGCTCGATAGTTTGGCTTTCTTGGACGAGAAAAGGCTGCGAGCTCTTGAATGTATCCAGGTCTACCAGAAGCAAATGGCTCGAGTTTTCAATAAACGAGTCAAACAACGAGGAATTCAAGAAGGTGATCTTGTGCTAAAGCAACTTAGGGCTGATCTAGCAGATCCGAGAGGGAAATTCAGACCCAAGTGGTCGGGGCCATACTTGGTGAAACAACTGTTCTCATATGGTGCAACGAGTTTAGTTCTAGCTAGCACCGGGGAGGAGCTCCCGGGATTAGTCAATTTGGATAAGCTCAAGAAGTTCTTTGCATAAGCATGTTTTCATTTCGTCCTGTAGCATTCTAGGAAGCATTAATAAAAAAGGATTCTCGTTCTTTGAGGCTTTGCATTCCTCTGTAGGTTAGATGCATTACACCGTCATCCGAACACCTAGCGCGAAATTCTTTTGTAGGGCGTGCCCTAAGCGTTGTAAACAGAGCTTTTGCTCTCGTGTGCCTTATATAAAACCGTATTCCCATCCATACACTCGCCACCTCCATTACAGCCACCACACATGTCACAGCATTCTATCATTTCTACCATTTCGTCAGACACACAAAAATAAAACGGCTGCCACCAAAAGAACAAAAAGATAAATCATTCAGCAGTCACCCCATCACCACTCACCACCATCATTTACCATCGCACATGCAATCACCCTCCATAAGTAACTTAGGCATTCTAAGGTTTGTTAAGTAAACCCCACAGCAATACTGGGGGCAATCTGAGTTAGGGAACAATAATGTTTAAATATGCAAACAAGTCTTTGAGTGAACATTTCACGAGAGTGCCTTGAGCGGTAAAACCAAGAGTGAAAGAGCGTGTCATTTTTACACGACTCCAGAGAGGTCACATTCAAAGGTGAGGTAAACGGCATGACTCCAACCGAAGGAGACAATTTGTAAATTTACGCTTAAACCTATGAAAAGTAACAAAGAACGGATACACAACTATCAGGAATGACGAAGCACCTAGGTACAGCACCACACAGCCAAAAGCTTGTGAACCCTGACATTACACCCTAGGCACCCTCGCTGAGCTTTTTGTATACGTCCTCTTTTACAACACTACAAGCCCCACAAAATAAGCCAGCCAGTGATGAATAACCAACCCGGTGACCAAAGGAAGCAAGGAGCCAGACTTCCGAACAGCAACTTCACAAGTCCAAAGAGGCAAAACTGCTACCAGCATGACGAAGCGATCCGCAAATGGCCCCAAAGTGGCATAGGGTCCAAATGAGCTAACATCAAAAACAGCTCTCAAAGTTCAAAACCGGGAAACACAAGAACCCCGAAGGAAAAAAAAGATTCAAAGAAAGGCAAACCTGAAGAGCCTCGAAGCAATCCAAAATCAGGAAAAGAGGGAAGGTGCAACTCAAAAGTCCCAAGTTCCAAGCTCATAAGCAAAGTCATCACGAAGTAGCCAAACGACTTCAAGACAAAGAAAGAAAGCCCGGGAGAAGGTGCAAGTTGCAGCTTTGGTCACCCTTATAGCCCCACATATCCTAAACATTCCTCCATCATCCCTTTGTCTTTCATTACACCTCATAGCCACGTTATAAGCTCAAAAGACTTCCGACCTAGTAGTTGTGTATCCAATCATGTGAAAGTAACAGGTTGAACGCGTAAATCTAACAAATGTCAAATTCAATGGTCGAGATGTCTTGACTAAAAGGTGGGCACGAGTGCAAACATCAAACACTTTGAGAGTAGGATAGAAGGCACCACATCAAAATAAACCCTGACCTTGTGAGGTTGAGATTTGTTTTTGCGCAATTAATCAAAGAAAATACTGGGGGCAATCGATCGTTCCGATCGATTGCCATAAAGTCCTAAAAACTCAGATTTCCTTAAGGGAGAATACTGGGGGCAATTCTTGGTCCCAACAATTGCAACAACGACACCGATGGAGGCCCAAAAAACCCAAAACCCAAAGGTTTTAAAACCCTCTCATTCAAATATCCACAGGCCCGTCCTAAGCCCTTCCTCCATATTCAAATATCCACAGGCTCGTCCTAAGCCCTTCCTCCACTTTCAAACATCCTCAGGCCCGTCATAAGCCCTACCATCTCCAGGTTTGCCTTAAGCCTTAATCCTTCTACATTCATCGTACACCTAACACATTTTCACCTAGATCCATCTTAAGGCCCGTCATAAGACCTAGAACCATCTTTAGGCGCGTCATAAGACCTAGATCCATCTTTAGGCTCGTCATAAGACCTAGATCCATCTTTAGGCTCGTCATAAGACCTAGATCCATCTTTAGGCCCGTCATAAGACCTAGAACCATCTTTAGGCGCATCATAAGACCTAGATCCATCTTTAGGCCCATCATAAGACCTAGATCCATCTTTAGGCCCGTCATAAGACCTAGAACCATCCTTAGGCTTGTCATAAGACTTATATCCATTTTAGGCCCGTCATAAGACCTAGATCCATCTTTAGGCCCGTCATAAGACCTAGAACCATCCTTTAGGCTCATCATAGGCCCTAGTTGCATTCCCTTAGGCTTGTAGTAAGACCTAACATTACCCACTCTCATCAAACACATTACATTCATCTCATTTATATAGGCTCGTCATAAGACCTAGTTGCATTATCCAGGCGCGTCACAAGACCTGGCGACAGAAAGTTGGCGAGGTGATGGCAATAAATCCTCCTTTTGCGATGTCAACTTATTTTTGGGATCAACGAATGGTGGGCAAAGGCAATAAGTCCCCAGGGTTTTTACCAGGAGTCATCCCTGCACACCGGCTTGGGGGGTGATGGCAATAAGTCCACATTGGGTCCAGCCAGGAGCATTGGCACGGGTTTCGGTCCCTAGAAGCATCCGAGCATCATCAGCATCATCATCATCATCAGCATCAGCATCAGCATCATTAGCATCGTTAGCATTTCAGCATTCTTGCATTTGCATACAAGTTTTCACATCTTAGGTAGTCAACGCCTTAGAATCGCTTGACATTGTGTCGTTTCATTTATTATAGGTAGTCAACGCCTTAAAGTCACTTGACATTATTTCATTTTGGTCACCTAGGTAGTCAGCGCCTTAGAATAGCTTGACACATTTTCACTTATAGGTAGTCAGCGCCTTAGAGCAGCTCGACAACGTTTTGTTGCTTAGGTAGTCAGCGCCTCCGAATAGCTGGACGTGGTCAATGCGGTTTCGCACAACATGGAGGATTCTGTGGAGTCCAAAATTTTGGGGCATCACTCAAGCATCAACCAGACTTTTCACATTCATTACAAAGTCTAGTTGACGGGGGGCAATCTGTTATACCCAAAATTTTGACCCCCTTGGTTAGGGTCTACGAGGTTTTGATGTTGTGGGGGACGTTTCAATCAAGTAATGAGGGATTCCGGCTCGATCGGCGCATTCCAGGGCATGAGGAGCAGTTTCGTCATTGTCAGGGGCGTTTTCGGAATTTTTAAGGCTCCTGAGACCTCCTATAGGCTTTCTCTCTCCTCTAAAAGATGCCCAAATCAGCTTGAAATGCTTTGATATTTTAACCCATGATAGAGGATGACATTCTAAGCATAATGGCGTTGGAATTTTGATTTTTCAAATTTCCAATAATTTTCTAGCAATTTCTGACTGAATCTGACGAGAAATTCAATTTAAAAATATTCCAACATTTAAAAAATCCGATTCCACTTCAGAAAATTCATAATTGTCATCCTTGACATGTGGTTAAAATTTCACAACAAAATTCCTTTGGGAAGTCACTTAATTAAAATATCAAAAAATCTTACTTTTACTAGATTTTCTTTATCTTTAAGAAAGTCTATATAAATAGGTTTTTTTGATAAAATCAGAATGGGATATGCTCAAGAACCCTAGGGAGTCAGAAAACACAGCCTCCTCTCTCTCTCACGTTTTCCAACACCCGGCCACCCGAATCATACCGAAAATCCCCCGAAATCACCATCTAAACACGTTTTCCAATCCCCAAAGCACAATAATCATCAAAACCTCACAAAAACACTTCCAAAACGTGAAGAACAGCAAAAACAACCGACAACCAGAAGCTTGGTTCGAAATCCTTTCGGGTCTACCATTAACGGAGCACTCGACGAATCCCGGTGTGAAGAATCATCAGGAATCCGAAGGCAAAACAGGTAGAAATTTCACTTTCCTAACTCCCCACGATATTATCAGTCTTGCCTCAAAATTTGGGCTTAAACTAACTCTTTTTCGCTTCTGTATCGCTAATTGTTTTAGCTACTGCCTTGTTACTTGTTTGCTAAGTTTCGTATTTATTTTGATGTCAAATTGAGTTCTTTCAGTTACTAACGTGTTTAAAATCTTTCAGGCTACACACCCATAAAATTTGAGCTCAAAACACCCTCGGGAACCATCGAAAACCCACTGTCCGTGGGTTGTCCGTGACCTCGGACTCATTGTCCGGGACCACGGACGGGTTGTCCGTGACTACGGACACCCACGGACGATGGCGGGATTTTATATTTTTCAATTTTTCAAAATTTAGGGTTTCTGTCAATACATGTCCGAGCCCACGGACACCCTGTCCATGGCCCCGGACTTTTCAAGTTTGCGTTTTTATTTTAGTTCTGTTTTCGAAATCACTTAATTCAACTGGGGTCCGTGGTCTCGGACATTAGGTCCGTGGCCACGGACGTAATTAAAATTTGACCTAATTCTGCCTCCGAAACCCTAGTTTAGGTAACTTTCAGTTTCACTTTAACTTTCTGTCAAAAAACGTCAAAAAATAAAAAAACAGAAGCGCGCACCTAGGTTAAAAATGACTTTGTAGTAAGCCGTAAATAAGCCAAGTAGAGGAAAAATGACCTAGGAAGGGTAATGAAAGTAATTTGAACCCTAAATAAGTCGAATACCAAGCCCTCGAACCCGAACTCTCCTTTCCTAATTTGATCTAGGTTAAAATTAGGTGGCGACTCACAATAGGTTCCAGTGAGCTAGCTTAGGTTTTAATAATTATTGTTATATGACATAGTTATTAATCTTAGGTTATAAGTGGACCTAAAACCCGGTTAGATCCCAATCAGCCTTAATCAACATAGGGTAGGGTTTAAAATCGAGGCTCACACCTTGAAACATGATTATTGGATTTAATTGTGTGAATTATATGACCATGTATGTTGGATGAGATGTTAGAATGTTTTAAAGTTATGTTATTACATTTACGTTTATGTCAATTGGAATGCATGAAATGGAACCGCATGTTAACTATGACCAATTAGCTTAAGAAGGGTTTAAGATTGCATGACAGTTACATAATGACATACTCAGCAGTGGGTTAATGATAAGTGCGAAACATATAGACTTTTAGGGTTTAACTACCTTATTATTTGCAACACTTAAAGTAATGTTTCCCACTTACTATATATTTTTTCCTAGATTTATGTTTTGATATGAACTGATACATTTTATGTATAAAATGCAGCAAAAAGTCTTGGAATCACATAGTACACTTCACAAGCTTCGCAACGCAACAAACAGGGATCAAATCGGAGCTCAAACGAAGATTTTAGAGGCAAATGAATTCTCGTCCGGACCAGTGTCCGGATGAGTTGGTCCGGACGCAACACGTGGAGCGCGCTCCGCATACTGTCGACATGTCCGAACCAGCCTGGTCCGGACGCTGGTTCGGACGCGTTAATCTGGACAGCGTACAGGGCTGATCGACATTGTGTGAAAAGATAAAATATATTTTATCTTTTCACACACCGACACCCCCTTCATTTCTACCCCATTTTCACTATAAATACACCTATTACCCTCCATTAATACATATCTCATTCCACCCCCAAACTAATGTCATTTTTCCTCCACAAAATCACCATTTTCTCTCCAAAAATCATACATCTCACTTACATAATGTCCACATAAATCCACACATCACCTCATCCCATAAAAAACATTCATTTCCATACCGTTGTTCTGTCCAACCTCTGTCCAAATATTAGCAGTCAAAATAGTGGAGCTGAATTAATTATCTTTCCCAGATGATTTCTTTTACTCTTTATTCTGTCTTTTTAATTATGTTGGGCTAAGAGGATTTACTCCGGGTGAAGGTTAAATTATAGTTTGTTATATTATATATATTTTTTCCGGTTCAATTAAATACAGTTTGTTATGATTAAAGCTTATCTCTCGCCTTTTAATAAATTTCATGAATTTATTAAAATGCTTTACAAAGTCTATTTTGATCAGATCAGTGATAAATAGACAGTTAATTAATCGATAAATCTGTGGAAAACTTATTTATAAAATAAGTTAGTAATTTCAGATGCAAAATTAATTCCTCGCACTTAATCCGTTTACATGTGTTTTGCTCAAATATAGATTAGATCGAGCATTTTCTGGTAAACGAGTCTTTCGAGTCTATGATTTAGTCTTTAAGATAATAACAGGATTTTTGCCAAACTATTATAATTAACCGGTAGAGATAGCATAATTAATCGGATTATATATAAACCTGAACCCGGAGCCCCGTTTAATTTATCTTCCAATCAGTTAATTTTATCTGTTGTTTTACTTTACAAAAACAAGTCAATTATCCCCCCTTTTTGTGACAAGCTTAGGTACTATATTATTTCGCTATAAGTCCCACGGTTTGACCCCGGCCGCTTCTGTCTTACTATACTACTGCGACCGGGTTTTGTTTGCAGCCCGACGGATATTTGAGTTATTAATTTCTTTCTCAATTGTTTAAAATACACTAGTTCCAACCACTCTCATTTTCCTGTCTGCAAAATGGCGCCGTTGCTGGGGACTTGATTTATTCTAGTCCCTAAGCCCCGGATAATTCACTTGCTATATTATAATATTTTGTTTATACTATTTAGTTTGTTGTTTATTTTATTTCTACTAATTTCTGTCATTTAATTATTCCAGCAATTTAAATATCGTATTAATTACAGTTATTTATTTTTCCAGTCATTTACTTTACTGTCATTTAAATTTCTGTCATTTACTTTCCAGTTATTTAAATTTCCATTGTCCTTTAAATTTCAGTAATTTAATTCCCAGTCATTTAATTTCTGTCATTGAAATTTCTGTCATTTAATTCCCAGTCATTTAAATTTTCTGTCATTTACTTTCCAGTTATTTAAATTTCCATTGTCCTTTAAATTTCAGTAATTTAATTAATTGTCATTTAAATTCTAGTTCTTTATTTTCTATCATTTAAATTACTGTCATTTAAATTCCCTTGTCATTTTAATTCCAACAATTTTAATTCTGCCCTTTTTCTTTATTTTAATTTTATTATTTACTTACACTGCATTAATTTCTATTTCTTTTATGTTTATTTATTTTCAGTTTATTTACTCTTATTAAAAAAAAGTTCTTTATTTTATTCTATTGAATTGTTTCTTTTTAGCTGTTTAAATTCCCCCTCCATATTTCTTCCTATTTCTATTTATTTTATCACATCACAAGTTTCTTTTTCTGTTTTGAGTGGTGAATGCCTATTACCAGGTCATATAGCCTTCCGGTCAGTATTAACAATCATATGGTAGGCTACATCCCTGAGATCGAGAGAACCTTTCTGCGCACTTTGAGGCAGAAACGATCTCAACAAAACATAACCACCACGGTGATATAATCTAACCAAAAAGCAGATATGACATCTACACCAGCTACAGTTCGTAACATCAACAAGCCATCTAACCAAGGTCAACAGCCCGCCATCATCCTTCCCCACCTTACCCCATCCGAATACGATGAGTGGCAAAAGCTGAAGCCATATCATCAGATCCGATGTGTAAAGGAGTTAGGCATGTTCGATGGCTCTAGTCCTGACGAAGCACTGTTGCATGTCACCAAGTTTCTGCAGCATGCCAACAGTCTAACTGCGACCGACGCCGTACTCAGTATGCAAGACTGTCCTTGTTCCCTCACAGCCTGACGGGAAATGCAAGTAAATGGTACCACAGCCTTACACCAAGTACCATTGGTACTTGGGATGAAATGGCCACCAAGTTCTACGACAAATTCCTGCCCCCGAGCCGAACGTTGGAAATGATTACTGAGATTTACAATTTCAAGCAGCCAGGGTCGGAAAACATCTGTGAAACTTGGGACCGTTTCAAAGGACTACTACTTACTTGTCCTCACCACGGTCTCACGAAAGAACAAGTATCTCAATTGTTCTACAAAGGCTTAATCGGTCCGTGCAAAACAATGGTACTATCCTCTTTAGGTGCTGACATTTTGAAAAAGCCAGGGGAACAGTTTCTGAATGGCATAGAGTCCCTCTATGAAGAGATCAGAGACTGGGCTACAGGCGGATCAAGAGGCGGCACTCCAGGTTTATACCACATAGGAGAAAGTGACAATAAATTTGACCAACTGATGAAAAGCCATGAACAACTCATGGAGAGCAATGCGTAGCAGGCGACAAAAGTAAGCACCCTACAGAAAGTAGTTGAGCAGATGACCATGAATTCCTAGCCCCACCAAGCAAAGTCGATGATTTCTCGATCATCTACAACCCCTCCAGGCTATGCTCCTCTATCCCTATCATCTCCTGATGTTTCTTGCACGCAATGCGGCGGGCCACACGACTACGAGCAATGTCCCGAGTTACAAGAGTTGAAGGCAGCCGAGGAAGCAAATTATGTACGTAATAATCAAGGTTTCCGACAACCTTGGCAGCAGAATGTACATCCTAATCTCCGATACGGTAATACCAATAACATCCAGAATCCACGAACACTCCAGCCTTCCCAAAACTACAGGCCACAATCGAACTACCAAGGAGGCCAGAGGCAATTTCAACAACCTCCATACGGTGAACTTGCATCTTCTAGCCGACCACCTCAACCTTAATCTAATCTAGAGTTTGAGATGGGTCAGATACAAGAGATGTTTAGAGCGATGATGAACAAATCCCGAGACACTCAGAAGGAAGTCTCAACTCTCAGGAAGGATCAAAAGGCATTACAATCTCAGATTCAACAACTCCTTACCCAACAAAGGCCATCTGGCCAACTTCCCTCACAAACCAATCTAAATCCACGTGAACATGCAAAAGCAATTCATATAGAGGAAGGAGATGACAGCAACACATTCCAAGGAACCACAGAGGTAAATGCTGTCACCTTACGAAGTGGAAGGAAACTGAATACAGAAACGAGCAACGAAGATCGCGTAGAGGACGACATAACTCCTCCACCACCACCTTCGTCTGAGATACAGGCTCCTATCCTTCCTACTCCCTCTCCTCCGTCTCGAATTACTATTGATGTTCCTTCTTCTTCTCGTAAAAATACGGAGCTTCCATTTTCTAATAGGATGAAGAAGAAGCATCTTGACGAACAGTTTACAAAATTTCTTAGTATTTTTAAGAAACTGACATTAGATATTCCTTTAATTGATGCCCTGCAGGAGATGTCTAACTATGCGAAATTTCTAAAGGATCTCCTGACAAAGAGAAAGAAGAAGACCGATAAGGAGACTGTCCATCTCACAGAGGAATGCTCTGCTGCCCTCCTTCGAGCACTTCCTCCTAAACAGACAGATCCAGGATACCCTGTTGTCCCATGCTTTATCGGTGGAATAGATTGTGGAAGTGGTTTGTGCGATTTAGGGGCCAGCATCAACATTATGCCATACGCTACCTTCTTAAAAGTTCGAGAAGGAGAGATGCAACCTGTACCGTTCAAACTCCAGTTGGCCGATAGATCGGAAGTCAAACCGATGGGGATGGTCCGAGATCTAGTTGTTGGCATTGATCGTTTCATCTTCCCAGCCAACTTCGTCATTCTGGATATGGATAACAATGTTGACGTACCCCTCATTCTAGGTCGACCCTTTTTTAGTACTGCCAAGGCCGTCATCGATGTCCATGATGGTAAAATCACCTTGCGGTATGAGGATGAAAAGACTGAATTTGACATGAGGAAAATGATGAAGAAATCCTCCAATGAAGCTCACCCCTCAATGATGGTAAATTTGACTGATGATGATGAGGAAGATTGCGATTCTCCCACTTACGAAGACGTGTATTCTCTTTCCTTCTGCATGAAGGCTCAAATTGAACCATTGGAGCACATTCTCGTTGCTTCTCTAGAAAAAGAAACTGAAGATCCAGAGGTCAATGCCATGTTAGCCCAGGTGGAGAGAGGGAAGGCGGGATATCAAGCCTATCGCCCTCCGATGGAGCGACTTGACAGAGAAATTAAGAAACCGATCCCTTCTGTCGAGCAACCACCCGAACTCAAGCTTAAAGAGTTACCTCCGAACCTTAAATACGCCTTCTTAGAAGCTAATAAAAATTTGCCAGTTATTGTATCATCTTCTTTAACTACAGGGCAAGAAGACAAGCTACTAGAGGTTCTGAGACAACACAAAACAGCGATCGGGTGGACTATTGCTGACATAAAAGGAATTGACCCCTCCTACTACACACACCTCATCTATATGGAGGACAACTACAAGTCTATAAGGCAGCCCCAGCGTCGGCTCAACCCGAATCTGAAGGAGGTGGTTAAAAAGGAAGTTTTGAAACTCCTGGATGCAGACATCATTTATCCTATCTCCGACAGGTCCATGGGTAAGTCCTGTACAGGGTTGTCCCAAGAAGGGAGGCATCAAGGGTAGTAAATGACAATGAGAGGCTGTTCTTCAAAGGAAAAATTACTGGTTGGCGTATGTGCATAGATTATAGGCGCTTGAACTCTGCAACTAGGAAGGATCACTTCCCTCTTCCTTTTATCGATTAGATACTAGAAAGATTGGCAGGACAGGAGTATTATTGCTTCTTAGATGGTTTTTCGGGGTACTTCCAGATTTCTATTGCGCCAGAGGACCAAGACAAGACAACTTTCACTTGTCCCTATGGTACCTTTGCATATAGAAGAATGCCCTTTGGACTGTGCAATGCTCCTGCCACCTTTCAGCATTGTATGCAGGTGATCTTCGCAGACTTTATCGAGTAGAGCATTGAGGTATTCATGGATGATTTTTCTGTCTATGGATCTAGTTTTGATGTTTTTTGGCGCAACTTGATCTAATTCTTGGCCGATGTGAGGAGACAAATCTGGTTCTCAACTGGGAGAAGTGCCACTTCATGGTCAAGGATGGGATTGTGCTCGGTCACATAATATCAGATAAGGGGATTGAGGTAGATCAAGCCAAGGTGGAGGTAATTGAGAAATTGCCAAAACCTACTTGTGTGAAAGAAGTAAGAGCCTTCTTAGGGCATGCAGGATTTTATAGACGGTTTATTCAGGATTTTTCTAAAATTGCAAAACCATTAACTGATTTGCTTCTGAAAGAGGCCCCATTTGTTGTTTCTGATGATTATGTATCTACTTTTGATTTAATTAAACAAAAATTGGTAGCTGCTCCCATTGTTGTTTCACCTGACTGGTCATTACCCTTTGAGATTATGTGTGATGCCAGTGATTTTGCAGTTGGGGCGGCTCTGTGCCAAAGAAAAGAAAAGATTCTACGAGTTATTGCTTATGCGAGCAAAACTCTGGACAATGCCCAAAGGAACTACACAACCACCGAGAAAGAGCTCCTAGCAGTGGTATTCTCCTTAGATAAATTTAGATCATATTTATGGGGAAGTAAAGTGATTATTCACACTGACCATTCTGCTCTTAAATATTTGTTTACTAAGAAAGAGGCCAAACCACGCTTGCTTCGTTGGATTCTATTGTTACAGGAATTTGACATTGAAGTAAGGGATAAAAGTGGTAAATTAAATGTTGTGGCTGACCATCTGTCTCGGTTGGTAGTTCCTGATGATGGTGTACCAATTCATGAATTTTTTCCGGATGAGACTGTTTTTGTTTTGAATACGGTGCACGAGCCATGGTTTGCTGACCTAGCCAATTATCTTGTTTCTGGGGTTATACCTCGTGATTTTTCCTATGCTCAAAAGAAGAAATTTTTATCTGACGCTAAGCATTATATCAGAGAAGACCCTTTTCTCTTTCGAGTTTGTGCAGATAGTATAATTCGCAGGTGTCTCCTAGATGATGAGTACCCAGTGTTCTAGAGTTTTGTCATTCAAGGGAAGCTGGAGGCCATCATGGATCTCATAGGACGGCAGCCAAAGTTTTGGAATCTGGATTTTATTGGCCCATACTACATAAAGATTGTCAAACCTTTGTGGCCAGTTGTGATAGTTGTCAACGCATGGGAAATACCTCTAGGCGACATGAAATGCCCCTGCAAGGCATTTTAGAGGTTGAACTTTTTGACTGCTGGGGAATGGATTTCATGGGACCATTCCCCTCTTCGTAAGGATTCCAATAATTCTGGTGGCAGTGGACTACGTATCCAAGTGGGTTGAAGCAATTCCTTGCCAACATACTGATTCAAAGACGGTGGTAAAATTCTTAAAGAAGCATGTCTTTACCCGCTTTGGAGTCCCTAGAGCCATTATAAGTGATGAAGGCACACACTTCTGCAATCGAAGCATTGATGCATTGATGGCTAAGTATGGGGTACACCACAAAGTTGCCCTTGCTTACCATCCCCAGACTAATGGGCAAGCAGAAGTGTCCAATAGGGAGTTAAAATAGATACTCCAAAAGACGGTGCACTCCTCTAGAAAAAATTGGGCGTTAAAAATGGATGATGCTCTTTGGGCCTATCGCACAGCATATAAAACCCCCATTGGGATGTCACCTTTTAAATTGGTTTATGGAAAGGCATGCCATCTTACTGTGGAGCTTGAGCACAAGGCTTATTGGGCTATCAAGTCCTTAAATTTTGATATGACTGCTGCGGGTGAGAAAAGAAAGTTGCAACTCTCTGAGTTAGAAGAGCTGAGGGATCAATCTTACGACAATGCTAAAATTTATAAGGAACGAACCAAGAAGTTCCATGACAAGCTGATCCTCAAGAGAGACTTCAAAGTGGGTGACTTGGTTCTCCTCTATAATTCAATATTGAAGCTTTTCCCTGGGAAGCTCAAATCTCATTGGGCAGGTCCTTTCCGTATTGTTGGTGTGACCTCATATGGTGCCTTTGAACTACAAAACAAGAAGGGCGGAACTTTCAAAGTTAATGGAGCCCGTCTAAAGAGGTATACTTGTCCTATTGATATTTCAACTGACTTGTTTAAAATTTCTCTTGTCCAGGAACAGCATGACACTTTTACTCCTGTTTCGAAATCGGCACTATCTAAGAAGAAATCTCTCCCGTGGAGAGTTCAACACAAACTCAAGCAGCTACACAGCTTGACTATAGGAAGTTGTAGGACCCCGACCCATAACTCCTCACATACAGAATGAAATTATGGGCGTCTAGCTAGAGACGTTAAACCCGGGCGGCTTGGTGGGAGGCAACCCACTATCTATACTTTGCCTTTCCTTTTATTTTGTTTTCTCTTTTGTACTATATTTCCCTTTTATATGTTAAAAAATGCGGGTTTTACTTGAGTTCTTCTGGCTGTGTAGAATATTCTTTACAGGTACATTTCATGTAATTCTACAGCTGCACTCAAGTGTGGGGGAGCTGTGCACACTCTGCAAACTCTGGGGAGTACACTCTTTCTCTTCTGATATTTCATATTCCCTTTTGCTTTGATTTGTATAATTTCCTTGTACAGATTGCATTGCCCTGTTAATTTAATTCTTTCTACGCAATGAGGGCATTGCTTGAGCTTAAGTATGGGGGAGTACTCGTACCCTCGTAGCTTGTTCTTAAGTTTTCTCTTTTGACAATTTGTTTAAATTTGTTAAGTTAGAAATAGTCAAAAAGGGAGCCATAGATGAAATATTGCAAACCTGCAAACATTATGGGGTACTAAAAATTTTCAACCATTTTAAAATTTATTCTGATTAGAAATTGCTTAAAGTTTAAAAATAATTATCATTTGAGCCCTGTTTTTAGCTTTGAGCCTAGATTTGAATTGGAATGTAAAGGTGGAAAAAGAACAAGGCAAGGTACTCCTCTGATCCAAACAGGCATATTCTGATTCCTAAGCAGGCCTCATCCACTGGTTATAAGTTTGTGGGGTGCTTTATCACCTAGCTACCTAAGGTATTTTATATCTGGGATAGTTGACCCAAAACCGCTTCAAGGGTGGAGAGAAAAGTCTGAGGTGAAAGGAAATTTAACTTCAATCGAAGTATCTTTGCATTACGTACTTAAATGATGAAAACTTCTTATTTATGGATCATGAGTATGTGGCATTGAAAGGTATAATGGAATATGATTTTACTTCATGCCCCTTGTCGTTTCAGGAAATGTGAAAGAAAATAGTGGATTGGCTCAGGGTTAAAAACTGGATTCTTATGGTTCTACTTCTCCTTCTTAAATAGTTGTTTGTATGATTTCAAGGTTCTTTTCTAAAGCTTAAAAAAAAGAAAAGAAAAAGAAAGTTTCTAGTACCCTTTAATCTAGAAGTTTTGTAGCAATCTTTTCTGTGCTCTCCCTGTTTGGTTATTTTATATTTAACTTGTTTAAAGATTCTGTCATAAAGATTTGCTTGAGGACAAGCAAAAGATAAGTATGGGGGAATTTGATAAGTGCGAAACATATAGACTTTTAGGGTTTAACTACCTTATTATTTGCAACACTTAAAGTAATGTTTCCCACTTACTATATGTTTTTCCTAGATTTATGTTTTGATATGAACTGATACATTTTATATATAAAATGCAGCAAAAAGTCTTGGAATCACATAGTACACTTCACAAGATTCGCAACGCAACAAACGGGGATCAAATCGGAGCTCAAACGAAGATTTTAGAGGCAAATGAATTCTCGTCCGGACCAGTGTCCGGATGAGCTGGTCCGGACGCAACACGTGGAGCGCGCTCTGCATACCGTCAACATGTCCGAACCAGCCTGGTTCGGACGCTGGTTCGGACGCGTTAATCTGGACAACGTACAGGGCTAATCGACATTGTGTGAAAAGATAAAATATATTTTATCTTTTCACACACCGACACCCCCTTCATTTCTACCCCATTTCACTATAAATACACCTATTACCCTCCATTAATACATATCTCATTCCACCCCCAAACTAATGTCATTTTTCCTCCACAAAATCACCATTTTCTCTCCGAAAATCATACATTTCACCTACATAATGTCCACATAAATCCACACATCACCTCATCCCATAAAAAACATTTCATTTCCATACCGTTGTTCTGTCCAACCTCTGTCCAAATATTAGTAGTCAAAATAGTGGGACTGAATTAATTATCTTTCCCAGATGATTTCTTTTACTCTTTATTCTGTCTTTTTAATTATGTTGGGCTAAGAGGATTTACTCTGGGTGAAGGTTAAATTATAGTTTGTATAATTATGTAATCTATATTCTTACTAGTTCAATTAAATACAGTTTGTTACGATTAAAGCTTATCTCTCGCCTTTTAAATAAATTTCATGAATTTATTAAAATGCTTTACAAAGTCTATTTTGATCAGATCAGTGATAAATAGACAGGTTAATTAACCGATAAATCTATGGAAAACTTATTTTGATAAAAATAAGTTAGTAATTTCAGATGCAAAATATAATTCCTCGCACTTAATCCGCTTACATGTGTTTTGCTCAAATCTAGATTAGATCGAGCATTTTCTGGTAAACGAGTCTTTCGAGTCTATGATTTAGTCTTTAAGATAATAATAGGAATTTTGCCAAACTATTATAATTAACCGGTAGAGATAGCATAATTAATCAGATTATATATAAACCTGAACCCGGAGCCCCGTTTAATTTATCTTCCACTTAGTTAATTTTATCTGTTGTTTTACTTTACAAAAACAAGTCAATTATCCCCCCTTTTTGTGACAAGCTTAGGTACTATATTATTTCGCTATAAGTCCCACGGTTTGACCCCGGCCGCTTCTATCTTACTATACTACTGCGACCGGGTTTTGTTTGCAGCCCGACAGATATTTGAGTTATTAATTTCTTTCTCAAGTGTTTAAAATACACCAGTTCCAACCACTCTCATTTTCCTGTCTGCAGTTAATTCCATACAACAACCAATGTTTACAGGTTCGTAGCTGAAGATCGACATCAGAGTGAGGGGTTGAGTAGATAGTGGTATACTACTTTTTGGGTTTTACTTTTGGGGTATATGGTTGGTATAGATTAAACTGCTTACATGTTTTTGGATAAGCGTTGTAATTTTGGATTAAGCTATCTCGTTTATCACATCGTTGTAATTGTATTTGTTATTTGAATGCCTTGTTACTCACATAGGTGAGTAACGGCGGTAACACCCGTTGTTGAATGATTATATTTATTCCCGCTGCTTGAGTTTACTTAATTATGCTAAGGATGGGATTAAGGCGTGTTTTTGAAGTAAGGGTGTTACACGTCTTGTCTATAAATATACATCAATGTTGATCATTTAAGCCAGGCTCATTTTTATTCCCATCGTATATTACTCTCAAGCTTGTATTCTCTTATATTATAGTAAGAACCTCTGTAGCATCCATGGAGTAGACCATCCAAGATCAAACAACGTAAACCATTGTCTCATTGTTCTCATTCCCATTATAACTGCATAAATCACATCCTCACACTTAAAAGGTGATCAAACCTATTATAAGATTATACTCTAACAATCAGTAACATAAGTGCACTTACACTTTGATGTTACTTGAAAGATGTGTGGAGAATTGAAAAAAGATGGTACATGTGATGGTCTCTTGTAATCAATTTTGTTAATAAATAATTCTAAAAAATATCCTTCTTATGACCAAATCATTATCATTAAGGCACACATTAATACACTAAAGTCCTCTTTAATTTTCGAAAGAATCAAAACTTTCATTCTAATATCTTTATCAAAAAGAGTAATTATTAAGGACTTACTTTAACTCCGCCTATGTCTTAGGCACGTGTCCTGTCTTAACCCCCCCCCCCCCCCCCCAAAAAAAAGGAGGATTGTGGTAAGCATGTGATAGCCAACGGAAACCCAGTCACATTTGACAAGAATCAAGAAATCCAATTGTAACGCTCTATATTCCTAAACAGATTATTATATTAAGATCGTAGTATAAATGCTAACTAACTTGTTCTTACAACTATCAACACTGAAGTCTCTATATAGTTGGGTGTTATCAGCACTCACAATTGTGTGAGCTAAGGCTCATCAAAACATTACAAAGAAACTTCACCTTTTAATAACCAACAATAATAAAGTTAATACAAGTGTTAATATATATATATATATATGTATCCATAATCCCCGTAGGTACTAAGTAATCATTCCAGGTCTATAAATCCTAACAAATAATGGAAGTCTTTACAATATCCAAACCATACCCAACTCCCACGCTAAAAGATCATTCATAAAGGTACATGTGATCGACACACAAACTAAAGAGATCACAGAAGCAAAGCCCTAAATCAACACACACTAAGTATTAACAATATCACCACATTAAAACACAGTTAGAAGATGTTTGTAGAAACTAAACAAATAATCAACCAAGTAATCTTTACTCATAACAACATCCAATTCATTCTTATATTCCATCAATCTCAAGCAACCAAGGTAACATTTTTCTACAAATTATGACACTCGATCAACTGAATTTACTATTTATACAAACTATATCCTTGAAATATGCATACCCTCTAAGGGCCTTCATTGGTTAACTAGAGCGGAAATAATGGACTTTATTTAACTGACTCGCCTCGATACTAACCAATATAACCGGATTGATCCGTTCCCTTAATGGTAGATTTCACATTTGTCTTATAGGCGATTCAT
The DNA here is from genome assembly GCA_023374045.1 of Limonium bicolor. Lineage (NCBI taxonomy): Eukaryota > Viridiplantae > Streptophyta > Magnoliopsida > Caryophyllales > Plumbaginaceae > Limonium > Limonium bicolor. The sequence goes on from CM041779.1 coordinate 166,270,032, forward strand.
AACACAAAACATTCACCTTGAGAAAATCAAGAATTTTTTTAATCATGTTATGCCTCAAGGGCTTAAACAATTTTATGTCATTAATATAGTTAATATTCCAAAACAGAGTTATCATTAACTCAAGCAATACATAGTATCATCTTCAGAATTAACATCACTAGGCAGATTGAGTATAACTCAGATTTGATAACGTATTTGGCCTGAACTCTCAGTCATGACTCAATTGTCGTACAATCTATACAAATCAAATTCTTTTGGTCGAGAAATGATTCTCAGTCACGAATTGGTTCACTCAACAAAGCAACACAACCGACTGTTAGTCGATCTTCATCGTGACTCGGTGGTTTTTAAAATAGCATGCAACCACATATACTAGCCAACCATCAATTTTCAATTGTGACATGATTCACTTTTAACAGAACAATGTTTGGCCATCAACTAATTCTCATTCATGGCTTAGCTCTCATCTCACAATCACAACACTTCAGCCACACAACCATCTCACAACCGACTATCGGTTATGCATCAAGAACCGCTCAAAACCCTAAAAACATGTTGGTGTTAGTTGCGACTCTCATACTTCACAAATCTTACAATAAACTAGTACATAACTGATTTCAGTTCTTGTACCATTTTTGAAAAACAAAAATCCTTCGGTGCACGACCTATTCACGGTCGGCCATCAACCAACAAATAAGAAGCAACCAACGCACAACCAACAATCGGTTGGCCCTCGGTTGTCTTGTCAAAAGATGAGGTAAAAAACTCGTGAAATAGTCATAACCGGCTAACAACCGCTAGTCGGTCGCAGCTCGATTCCACTTGTCAGAACTTTCAATTGAGTTATTATGTTTAAAAGTAAAGATATATAAAATTATAATTTTTATGTAAAATAATAAGAAATTATAGGAATAACTACATATTACTTACTTTCTCTCATGTTCAATAATTAAAGATTGATTTTAGTGATTTAAATTTTTGGGAAAATTAAATGTCCCACCCATGACGTTTGGCGAAATTACACACTCCACCCACGTGGTTTCTAAAATTACTTTCCCTACCCATGTGGTTTCCCTCGTTTTACATCCAGCAACTTTTCTAATTTTTGTTCAATTCAAAAGATGCTTAAACGTTGTCCGAAATTGATGAAACTTTACATGGATCTTATGTCAAATCCGAAGTTTTAAAGCTTAAATGTGACCCGTGGACCCAATAAAACATGTGACATATTCATTGGGTCCCACATGTCACGTTTAAGCTTAAAAAACTTTATATTTCTCACTGAAGCAAAATATAACACTTTAGCCTCATCTATGTAGAATTCTATCAATTTCGAACAACGTTTAAGCATTTTTGAGTTGAACAAAAATTAAAAAAGTTGCTGGTGTAAAACGAGGGAAACCACATGGGTGGGGAAAGTAATTTTTGAAACCACGTGGGTGGAGTGTGTAATTTCACCAAACGTCATGGGTGGGGCATGTACTTTTCCCTAAAAAATTTTAATATATAGTTTTTGCATAAAATATGTAGAATAATGAGAAGCTATGAAATAAATATAATCCTCAAAATAATAGATTTATAACATGGTATCATAAGTATATTTTAAAATGTTTTTTGAACTTAATTGATGTCATCAATTTACATAAATAATTAGTTATGGAAGATAATCAAAGGCGATTTCAAAGGTGGCGCTGATGGCACCACTTTTGTCTTTTTCTACTTTTGTCTTTTTGTGAAATTTTAAAATGTTGTAGTTTATTAGATATATGTACAAATAAGATAAATTTTATACCGTTGTTTTTCACAGTCGAGCTCTTCAAATAAGACCCAACTTGAATATGTTTTGACAAATTTACAATTTTATACTTTTTGTATGTATATATGTTTTAAGTTCATTGTGAAAATAAATAAAATACATAATTTTTAGATGTTTTGTTAGCGGTAGCTTTTTCCTTAGTGTTATTCATCAAAGAGTTGATTAGGGTAGGGTCATCTTTTTTTTTTATTGTGTGGTGTTTAATGGTCGAACCACATTAGCCTTCAGTGACGGTGTTAATTGTCCTAGGGTTATATGGGGGTAGGGTTATATTTTTCTTGAGTGGTTGTTAATAACCGAACCACATTAACATTTTTTAACAGGTTGGCAAACTTGGACGTTGACCCGTGGGACCAAATGAAAACACGTTTAACCTTTCATTTTTTGAAAAGTGAATCTTTCGTTTCAGAAAATTGAATCTTATGTTTAAAAAGAGTGAATCTTATTTTTAAGAAAAGTGAACCTCACATTAAGCAATGTGAATCCTTTGTGTTTTCAAAAGTGAACCTTTGGTTAAGAAAAGTGAATCTTATGTGAAAGCAATATGAATCTTTCATTTATTAATAAGTGAATCATAAGTTTAAGAAGAGTGAATCAAAGGTTGTTAAAAAGTGAATAAGAGGTTTTTTAAAAAGTAAATCAAAGGTTTAAGAAAAGATAATTTCGTAAATAGAGGTTGTTTAACTAAAGTGAATAAGAGGTTTAAGAAAAGTGAATCAAAAGTTGAACCTAAACCCTGCACTAGAAACCCTAAAACTCTATTTGACGTTTTTCAGCTTAGGGTTTGTGGTTAAGGTTTTATTGAAAAGTGAATATTTCATTTTAAAAAAGTGAATCACATGTTTAAGTTAGTGAATCTTTTATTTACGAAGCTTATGTTTAAGAAAATGAATATTACCACAAACTTATGCGAGAACAATATGAATCGTTTGTTTAAAAAATGAATCTTTTGTTTAAAAAGAGTGAATCAAATGTTTAAGAAAATTGAATCTTACTACAAACTTATGCGAGAACAATATGAACCTTTCATTTATTAAAAGTGAAACATTTCGTTGAAGAAAATTAATCAAATGTTCAAGAAAAATTATATTTAAGAAAAGTGAAACACTTTCACTTTAAATAATGTGAATCCTTAAGTAAATCTTAAAGAAGATTCAGTTTGTTAATGAATAATGTTCTGTTCATTATTAAGGAAGATTCATTTTGTTAATGAATAAGATTCACTCTAAAAACATAAAATTTTAAGTTTACCAAAGCATATCCATGATACATCTTGTTTTGAAGAGCACAAATTATGATGAACAGTTATATAAATTTTTTTATTTTTGCACTTATATTTAATATGTTATATCATTTTAAAAAAATATTGTTTCTATCTCCTAATAACAAAACCACATATAATCCCAACTCTACTGGCTCATACATGTTTTTCTTTTTTTTTTTCTCATTTTCTTTCGCAATAGATTTTTGACACGCGGCATAAGCCATACTATACTCTCCACTCTACTCTGTAATCAAATAGTTGAGTTCAATTAAGTTTTTAGCATTTGACTGTTTAACTTTTTGTACTTCTTTTCTTTTTAAAAGGAAATTATTTGCACTTTAGTTGAGGTGTATCCACTGATCATCATTTATTTCATGTTCACCTTCACTTTAGTTTTTTTTTTTATTTAAAAAAGCCACCTTCATTTTGGTTAAGAAACGGACCGTGGTTCTTGGGGGAAAAAGAAAAGAAAAGAAACTGGACCGTTAAGAGTCCATTCAAACACACGCATTAAGGCCCCCTTTCTTTGATGTCCAGTGACATTTTGGGGAGTGCGAGCCCACCCGAGGGTCTTTGACAGCACATTCGCTTCTTGCAGCCGTCCCAAGCCACCTCTGCTGCTGCCGCAATGGGAGCTGGGGAGGACGAAACCGATACGGCCGGGAGGGGAAAACATATCAAGAAGAGAGCTCTAAGGAACAAAGCTCTCGCTGTCACCTTCAATGAGAAGGAGCTCAAGTACGTATGTGTGTTTGTGTCTGTTTTTATTTTATTTTATTTATTACTCGTATCTTCGTCCGTGTTGCTGGTAGATGTTTGGGTTTTAAACCCTAGGATCAGTTTCTCCGCTTTGTCACCGTGTTGTTGGTCTGATGAAAACGATTAATTGCGGAGCTTGTTCTAACAGGCTCATGTTAGGGCTGAAAGCACTGATTCGTTTTGTTGAACTTTTAGCGACTATGTGTCTGGTTTTCACAAGAGGAAGAAGAAGAGGAGAAAGGAAGCCAGGCAAAAACAGGAAGAAGCTAAAAGGCGGAAGCGTATTGATGATCGTAAAAAGGTTTGTATTCCTTCTTTATTTTGAGATATTTCATTTATTATGGGCTTGTTTATTCAGCTCATTTGTGAAGCATTTCCGATGTGTTGTAATTTTTCTGTTTGGGTCAGGGTTTGGCTATTTGGATTTGCTTCTTGGTTGCTTTGCTTTAAGTCCCCGGCGGTTATGCGTTGTACTTCCTGCTTTGCTTCGTCTGTCATAAAAGTTTATGTTATCTGAAAGAAGCGTACTCATTTCTAAGTTCTAACTTTAAGAAAATGTTGAAGTAGGATGTGCTGAATAGTTGTAGATATAAGTGTTGGGCATGGAAGGTTAGCTCAATCCCTAGCATCGGATGTTGTTTGAATAGCATAATCCGTTGGTTATAGAATATGGTGGTCTTGTTTGATCTGCTTAGACTGTTTCACGGGAGCTTTGGACGAGATAATCTAAGGTTAGAATTTCATCATTCTATTATTGGCATCTTTCAACTGTTCAACTATGCATATGAGTTGTCGATTTGCATGGCTGTGGAGGAAGAATTCTAAGTGTTAATATGACCTTTTCATAGTCAGGTGGTGAGTCTAGAATCCTAGTGTTAAACCACGTTATTAATCCACTACTTCACGCACCACTCCACTACTTCAGTTCCTATTTTATAGGTTCACACTACTTGTATATTCACTATATATATTGTTCATAATACAAGGATAATTGTGCGGTTGTCAATTCACTTACGTTAACATGGTATCAGTCCTCTCACTCTCATCAGATCCTACTTCTCCTCCCCCAAATCACAACAACCCTACCTGGACCTGATCTCCAATATTCCTGCAGCCCGTCGTCAACCTGCTTTTATTCCCTCTCTCTCCTGCACTCTGTTGCTAATCCAATTGTTTATTCCGCCGCTCCGTTCCCAACTCCCTGCGCCTCCATTGTGTCCCAGTTTCTAATACTTCCACCGTGATTCTCTTCACGCCGCTGTCTTCCCTCACCCTCTTCGTCACACCCCCGCATGGAAAATCCAGAATCTCCCACCCCTTCTGAACACACTGTCCTGGCCTCCCCACCACGCAACTCAGATTCTCCTCCCCGCCAAACTCCTACGGCATCTTCACCAGCAGCAATTGCCGTAAACCAGGCCCTTCATGTAAACTTGATTACCAATCATGTCCGGATCGAGCTCACTCAGTCGCCACCAAATTACACCATGTGGCGCCATTTGTTCCTCGTCACGCTGGGCAAATTCAACCTGCTATGCCACGTCGACGGCACCCCTCCCTCCAATGATGAAAGCTGGACTCTCCTCGACTTTACGGTATTATCTTGGATCTATGCAACCATCTCACCAGATATTTTTAGTCTTATAATGCACAACCAGGCCACTGCTTACGAAGTTTGAACTGCTATCGAAGACCTTTTTCGTGACAATAAGAAGGCTCGAGCTATCCAGCTCGAAGCTGAATTCCGCGGTCTCCGTCAAGGATCCTTAACCATTAATGAGTATTGTGCCAAACTCAAATCCTTGGCTGATGCATTAGCAGATGTCGACAGCGCTGTGTCGGACAAGAACCTTGTTCTCCAAACGATTAGCGGTCTAAATGAATCATTCTCCAACATACGTAGTATTATCCAGTTTCAAAGACCGTTCCCGACGTTTCAACAGGTCCGTAGCAGTCTCATTCTGGAGGAGACTTGTCGTCAGCAGCCTACCTCACCTGCCACTGCACTCCTTGCTGCCACGCCAACAACGACAACCTTCTTCCCACCGCACCAATTGAACCCACCCCAACTGATGCTCCCGCAAATTCTTCCACCTCTCACCGCTCTTCATCCAACTCGCGCAACGGTTCCAGGCACGGTCGCGGGGGCAGAGGACGTGGGCGCGGCTCCAACAATCGTCAATCACTCCAGCAGCAACTATGGAACCTTCTAAACCAATCTCAGTGGACACAACCCACTTGGTCGTCCCCAGGCCTACTTGGTCCTCGCCCTCAACAACCGCAGGCCATGCTTCACTACCAACCAGCGCCATCTTGGGACCAACAAAGCTTGGTCAACGCTATGAATGCCTTGGCACCCCCGTCTCGCACCGGTGACACTCCCTAGTATATGGATACCGGCGCATCCTCTCATATGACTCCAAACTCAGGTATAATTACTCCTGTTTTTAATCAGACCTCTCCTTCACATGTAATCGTTGGCAATGGCAACACCCTACCAATCTCCCACGTCGGTAACACTACCCTCCCACCATTTATTCTCCGCAATGTTCTCGTTTCCCCTCCTTTAATTAAGAATCTGATTTCTGTTCGACAATTTAGTAAAGATAACAATTGTTCTGTCGAATTTGACCCCTTTGGTTTCTCTATCAAGGATCTTACCAGCAGGAGCGTGATCCGCCGGTGCAATAGCCAAGGAGATCTTTACCCTCTCACCACCACCGCGGCACCAACCACCACCACCGCACTACATGCTACTTCCGCCACGGCACCTTGGCATCACCGCCTTGCCCACCCCGGTCCAGCTGCATTGCGCACCCTAGTAAAGCAACAATTTATCTCCCCTTCCAATAATTTGTTCAAGTTTTGTCATGCTTGCCAATTAGGCAAACACTCTCGATTACCGTTTTCTTCATCATCGTCTGTTTCGCATAATATTTTTGATCTTATACATTGCGACCTATGGACGTCGCCCGTTTTGAGTTTTACCGGTTTGAAATATTATTTGGTAATCGTGGATGATTTTTCCCATTATGTATGGACTTTTCCGCTAAAATTAAAATCACAAACTGTTGACACTCTAAAGCAATTTCATGCCTTTGTTCGCACCCACTTCAATCGTACAATTTAATACGTTCAATGCGATCATGGCTGCGAATTTGACAATCACGAACTACGTCACTTTTTCGCCACACATGGCACACTTCTTCGTTTCTCTTGCCCTCACACCTCCCAACAAAATGGGAAAGCTGAACGGATGATACGTACCCTCTCCAATGCCATACGCACTCAACTCTTCCAAAGTCACCTACTCCCTCTCTACTGGGCCGAAGCTCTTACCACATCCACCTACCTCCTTAACCTTACCCCCACTTCTACCACACAACATCGCAGCCCACACGAACTCCTCTACAACCAAAGACCAACATATGATCATCTTCGACCATTTGGGTGCCTTTGCTATCCCAATCTCACCGCCACAACCCAACACAAACTCCAACCATGAACAACCCCTTGCGTTTTCCTCGGCTATGCACCGCACCACAAGGGTTACCGCTGCCTAACGCTGGACACTCACAAGGTAATCGTCTCACGCCATGTAATTTTTGATGAATTCACTTTTCCTTATTTATCATCTAATTCCCCTCACCCACCAACACAACGCACACCCACCGACGAAGACACCCAGCCCATATTCCCTTTCCCATCCGTCTTCCCTCACTCGCGCCCAGCCCACACGCCTACCCAGCCCCCGCCCCTCCGGCCCACAATACCCAGCCCACGTCAGCACCTATCTACACCCGCTACAAAATCCCACTCCATCTCTCCGGCCGACATAACCCCCTCACCAACTCAACTGGCCCACCCCACTCCGTCACTTGGCCTCACTCCAACCCAATCTCCCCGACCAGCCCAGCCCACACCTGCCACTCCTTCCCAATCTGCACCAAGCCTTCTCCCATCCACCCCCGTGTCGCACACCTTACCCTCACACACTGAACCCGTGGCCCACACATCAAATATTTCCCACCCAGAATCCACTACATCCTCAAACTCCACGACACATCCCATGATTACTCGATCCAAATCTGGAATCACCAAACCTAAACCCATCTTCAACTTATCCATCACACAACCCTCCCTACCGAACTCTTACAAATCTGCCCTTTAAGACCCCCGTTGGCACGAATCCATGAAAGAAGAGTTTGAGGCGCTGATTAAGAACAGGACCTGGGATCTTGTCCCATGCCCACCAAATGCCAACATTATCTTTGGCAAGTGGCTCTTCCGTCACAAATTTGATGCAGATGGTCATATATCTCGTTTCAAATCACGATGGGTCGCTCGAGGTTTTTCACAGCAACACAGACTTGATTTTGAGGAAACCTTTTCCCCCGTTGTCAAACCCGCCACCATCCGCACCATTTTATCTCTCGCACTCTCCAACCATTGGCCCATTCATCAACTAGACGTCAAGAATGCCTTCCTCCACGGTGACCTCACTGAAGACGTCTACTGTCAGCAGCCACCAGGCTTTGTTCACCCCAGATTCCCCAACCACGTTTGCAAGCTTCGGAAAGCCCTGTATGGTCTCAAACAGGCCCCCCGCGCCTGGTACCAGCGGCTTGCCTCTTACATCACTCGTCTTGGGTTCCACAGCTGCCGCACCGATCCTTCCCTTTTTGTCTACCACAACGGCCACAACCATGCACACCTCCTCGTATACGTCGACGACATCATCCTCACTGCCTCCACCACCACTCTCCTTCGTCGGATCATTGACGCTCTTAGTCGGGAATTCTCTATGACCGATCTAGGGCCCCTTCATTACTTCCTCGGCATTGCTGTCCAACGTCACCCCAACAGTCTCCACCTAAGCCAGACAACGTATGCCAAAGATATACTCTCCCGTGCCGGTATGACAAATTGCAATCCATGCAAGACTCCCGTTGACACGGCCGCCAAACTAGGAGCCACGACCAGCCCTCCAGTCACCGACCACACCACCTACCGTTCCCTTGCCGGCGCCCTCCAACATCTCACCTTCACCCGCCCCGACATCAGCTATGCTGTTCAGCAGTGTTGTCTTCACATGCACGACCCACGCGAAGAACACTTTCAGGCCTTGAAACGCATCCTCCGTTACCTCAAAGGGACACTCTCCCTAGGTCTCAGTCTCCTTTCAGACCGATCCGATCAACTCACCGTCTACACAGACGCCGATTGGGCAGGTTGCCCAGACACCCGCTGTTCCACCTCTGGCTACTGCATGTATCTCGGTTCAAATCTCATATCATGGTCTTCCAAACGCCAACCTACCGTCTCTCGCTCCAGTGTAGAGGCCGAGTACCGCGCTGTGGCAAATGCTATTGCTGAGTCGTCTTGGCTCCGTCAGTTACTTCACGAACTTCACATCCCCACAAACAAGGCCACTGTTGTCTTCTGCGACAATGTCAGTTCGGTCTACATGTTCTCCAACCCCGTTCAACACCAACGCACAAAACATATTGAAATTGACATTCACTTCGTCCGTGAGAAAGTGGCCTTAGGACAGGCTCGTGTACTTCATATCCCTACCACACGCCAATTTGCGGACATAATGACCAAAGGCTTACCTACCACATTGTTCTTAGAATTTCGGGACAGTCTCTGCCTTCGGAATCCTCCGGCACAAACTGCGGGGGGCTGTTAAACCACGTTATTAATCCACTACTTCACGCACTACTCCACTACTTCAGTTCCTATTTTATAGGTTCACACTACTTGTATATTCACTATATATATTGTTCATAATACAAGGATAATTGTGTGGTTGTCAATTCACTAACGTTAACACCTAGTATGATTGTGAAATTTTACCTTCTCTTAGGTTTCTGATATGAAAATTCTTGAAACCGTTCCTGTTGCAATTGAGGTTGAATCTATTTTATATTGTACAACAGAGGAAATTAGAAAGGGAATTCGCCATGTATGGTGGCGCAACTGCAACTGCAGCAGCATCTGCCGAACCTGATGGTGAGAAAGATGAGGAAGAAGGGGTGGAGGATGAAGAAAGTGAACCAATTCCATCAGTTTCTGGTACGGATGACCAAATCCTTAATTCAGTTTCTTACTTGGTTAAAATGTTTGTGCTTTCACTCTTGGTTGTTCATGTTGCAAGGCTTATTATCGTGACTCAAAATTATTGCTGCTCGTTGCCGTATTTTTGGATTTATCATTTGTGCACCAGAAAATTATTCCGTTAGGATAAGTGAAGGCATTGTTTGTTCTTCATTGGATGAACCTGCGCAATATGTAAAATGATACCTCTTGTGGGGGTCCTGGGGGAGGAAGCCCAAAATAACCTGAATGATTGTCATTGTAATTTCAAGCTGTAAGTGGTTCAAGGCTTGTAACATGGATTGAAGGAAAACTCATTGTAAAATTGGGAATAACCTTGTGAGTTTCCCCTAATTTAGACTTCAGCTGGATGGTCATTGATTTTGGTTCTTATTTTTTTGGTTTCGCTAGGGTGCAAGTGTAACTACAGAATTAGTTTTTGCTTACTTGATAGTTTTGCCTTAAGATAAAACGTTCAATGGATACCAAGAAAGTATATCTGTATATTTTGTATATTCTGTTATCTATGGCTTTGATATGATCACAAGAGATTACTTGACTATCCAGTTTACTGACCTATCTTATTTTATCTCATATTTTTGACTGAAGGAACGAAGATGTATGAAAGTGGAGATGTGAAAGTCACTGTGACAACTAGTGAAATAACAAAAGAAGAGGAAGAAGTCAAGATTCCTAGGATAAAACCAGCTGCAGAATTGCCAGGAGGTAGTGGGATAGGAAAGAAAAATATCCCAGTGATCCAGAAAAAATCATTAAAGCCTCCTGCTCCGAAAAGGAAACGGAGGACAAAGCTCCTTAACAAAAGAGAGAGAAGGAAAGGGAACCAAAGTGCTGGCAAGAGGCATTAATTAGCATGGTTTTGTTATTTAGTCTGTGCCTCTGAAATGGACTTCTGACCTTTTTTGGGGTTGAAGAGATCGCAAAGTATAATGGTTTGTTGTTGAGATGAAGGGATTATAAATGATATGATCAGTTTGGCCTTTATTGTTTTTAGTCTTGTTAGAATTCTAGGAGAAAGAGCTGGTTCTGGCCCCCTCTTTTTGTAGACCGTAATAGACAGTGAAATATTCTGTATAATAGTATTTCTGATTCATACAAGGTATTGAGTTTTATAAATGTAAACCAGCAATTGTTTGTGGCTTGCTCATGACTCAAGTCCTTATAACAGAGAATCGATTTCTGTTTCTCTGACTAACTCACAATCTCTCTCTTCTTTTGTCAAGACATCCACTTTTTGAGGTTCTTAGTTAAGAAACTTTCACACAACTTTTCTCCTCCATGTCATATTTTATCTTTTTATTTTACTAATTTGGAGTGGATTTCACACCATTGTGGATGCCCTAAATTGGCTCCTGCTATAGGCTTATAGGCGGATAGGCCATTAAAACGATTGAAGGTTGATATTACAATACGGTCAACGTAATACGCTATGGGTGTTGTGTCGATGTTGAGAATTTTATCTCAGACAAGCTAGCTATCAATTACGACATCAAATTATACTCCCTCCGTCCTGAATTGACCGTCCTGTTTGCTTTATGCACGTTTTTTCATTTCAATATTAAGCATATAAGATAAAATAATTTTATAAAACTAAATTTTAACATATAGTTTATCATGCAAGGATTCATATGTAAAACTTAATTTTTCAAAATTAATTTATCTTATATGTTAAAAATTGAAGTCAAATGACATGTCCAAATAGTAAACAGGACGTTCAATTCGGACTCAGGGAGTAGATCATTTCCACAGCAGCACAACCGACTCACGATGAGTTTCAGTTATAAATTCTTCATATAAATAGTAGTATATGTCAACACCCAACATTCTGCACACTTAACCAGGGACATTTCTACTTCACGAATCATTGACCAAAGAAGCAGAGGAAGTTCTAGTATTGAGCACTTTCCCCGTTGCAATCTCGAGGAGAGAAAAAGGAGTTGGAGGTGCGAAGAAGACAAGGGAAAAAAAGGAGTTGGAGGTGCGAAGAAGACAAGGGAAAAAAGAAACAGAACAAGAAAATTTTGGAAAAAAAACAATGCATCTTGAGCAAATTTACATCACTCAATGTGTAGGAATTAAAAAAAATCAAAGTGTTATAACTTACAAAATTTAAGTGCAAAATAAAAAAATATATCATTGTTTATCATAATTCGTGCTCTTCAAAACAAGATGCATCATGAATATGTTTTGTTAAACTTAAAATTTTATGTTTTTTGAGTGCGTATAATACGTTTCCTATACATTTTGATGTGTTAGTACAAACCGAATCTTATATTTACATAAAATGAATTAGTGTTAGTGTTATAAAAGTGAACTATTTTCTAGTATAAAATTATAGTTACAACTATAAGTATTGTTTGATAGCAGTTCACTAGTATGACAATTATAGTTATTGTAATGTTATCAAAGTGAATATTATGTTTATGTAAAATGAATCAGTCGTGTTATAAATGTGAATTAGTTTCTGCTATAAAATTCAGTTTCAAATTATAAAAGGTTCCTATACATTGTGATGTGTTAATGCAAAGTGAATCTTATGTTTACGTAAATCAGTAGTTTTATAGAAGGAAACCTTATGTTTACATAAAATGAATCAATAGTATTATCAGAGTGAATATTATGTTTATGTAAAATTAATCAGTAGTGTTATAAAAGTGAAGTATTTTCTGGTATAAAATTATAGTTACTACTATAAGTATTGTTTGATAACAGTCCACTAATATGACAATAATAGTTACTGTAATGTTATCATAGTGAATCTTATGTTTACGTAAAATGAATCAATCGTGTTATAAAAGTGAATTATTTTTTGCTATAAAATTCAGTTTTAGATTATAATAGGTTCCTATACATTGTGATGTGTTAGTGCAAAGTGAATCTTATATTTACGTAAAATGATTCAGCAGTGTTATAAAAGTGAACTATTTCTGTTATAAAGTTATAGTTACTTGTATAAGAATTGTTGATAACAATTTAGTAGTATGACAATTATAGTTAATGTAATGTTTATGTTAAACCTATTAATCACTTGATATTAACAAAAATGCATGCTTATACAAGAGTATCAATGTGAAAATAATTCATGGCTTAATAGGTTGTATCAAAATCAGGAGAAATGTGCAGGGCGTTTTCAAAGAATTATTTCTCTAGTAGCAATATAATCAACTTTATCCTTCAATCGAATTCAACATCCAGATGACAGTATAATTACATTTACTGATAAGAGATATTCAAAGCTTACACAATCTGGCATACTGCTGGATAAACGACCTACTCCAAACCAACAATGTTGTGCAAGGACCAAATATTTAGCTAAGTAGAGTAGTAGATTATCAAGTTAAAGCTTAGAAAACTGTGAAACAAAATTTCCAAACCCATGAAGAGCCTCCATAAAGTCCATAGCACAAAAGCATGGTCAATTAGAAAAAGGTCCAAAGGTAAATTCTAGGAAAAATTACGCTGCCCACCCATTACTTTTAGCGAAATTTCACTGCCCACTCATGACCTTTCAAATACAGCACTGCCCACCCGTGTAGTTTTACTAATATTACACCTGTCACCATTTTGCCTTATTTCCGTCCATTCCTGTCTACTTACAGATTTGAGTAATTTCACTGCCAAACATGCCTTAGTTAAAAATTAAAATACTTGCACATTTCAAAATTTCCTTAAACTTTTACCCCACTCCAGTCGCGACCTCTCTTCGCTGGCGTGCGTTTTCTCCTCTCTGGGTATGTTCCTGCTCGTGATTTTCACTAATGATTTGGTCTCCTCCCCCCAATTTCATCTGTGTTAGGGTTTTGAATCACTGATTAAATGTTACGATTTGCTTTTGTGGTTTCCGTTTGCGCTAGGGTTCTGAACCTTCGGTTAAGTGTTTTGCGATTTGCACTCCATTATGATTTCTTGAAAATTTAATGCTTGTGATTCCAGGAACACCTTATATTTCTAGAAATTGGGATGGATTGAATGTTTCCTTGCTGAAATTGAATGTCGATTCCAGGGGCTGTGTCGATTTGTGAATTTGTGCTTGCGACCGTGTTTGTTGGTCGATTCTGGGAACACTTTGGTTTCTAGTTTCTGATTTGCAGAAACTCTAATGTTTGAAAGTTTACACTTTCTGGAAATTTTGATGGACCTTTCTCCTGTCTGTTGTTATGACTGTTGTGCGACTTAAGCTTCAGGACATTTCTTTATTATTGGTGTTCCTGATTATTGTTTCTGATTGTTGCTGGAGGTTACTGATGATTCCTGCAACCATTGAATTTTAGCTTCCTTATTGTTGTTGTGTTGTTTAAACTATCATTGGCGTTTCTACTGAAAATGATTCTTACAATTGTGTTTACTTTTCTGTCTTCAGGAATTTTACATGAAGAATTGATTTGTGAGTATGGATGTCCACATCATAGAGATCTCATATAAAGGATGGACGTTCTGCTTCCCCAGAGTTAGACCACGATCTATCTACCATCAAGTTGATGAGGGACTACATGAAAGCAATGGCAATCGAAACTTCTAGTAACCCTACGTTCTTTTACAAGCACCCAAAGAGTAAGAAGTACATTGAAATCTACAATGATGCATCTCTGGTTAACATGTTCAAAGCTTGTTCCTTCATGGAGAAGATAACACTGGATGTAAAGGAGGCTAAGAATCGTTCTCTGCTGATGGATATGTGGAAGGGATATGAGCAACATCAGGGGATGATCCCAATTCAATCTATCGAGCCAGATGAAATGTTCTATTCTTCTCCTCCTCCGGCTAGCCAACCTAACACTCAAACACAACCTTGTCCTCGGGCTACCCTACCAAACACCCAATCACTACACCCTCCTATTGCTGTTCAACCAAACCCCATACAACAGCCTCCTTCTCCACATACACAACCTCATCCTCCTGCTGTCCAACCAAACACCCTACATCAACCTCCTTCTTCACACGCACAACCTAGTGATCCTTCTTTGTCAGCCCCTACTGAAAGAAAGCACAAGAAGAAAACACCTAAGGGGCTGAACAGTTCGTTCACAATGGGAACTACATCTCGTCAAAGTGTTGCTGCCCATGAACCAACCACACAGTTGAGATCTGCCCAAACTAGCAACACTATTCCAAGAAGTGTTGATACACAAACGGGTGCACAAGGGGCTGAGAGTGTTGGCCGAGATAATGATATCACTACTGATAGTTGTTACAACGGAGGTGATGGTTCATATGTTGGTGCAGACATTGCCGTTGATGTTACTGATGCTCCGGTTGATGATAATGGTCCAACATATTCTGATGATTCCTGGTATCACCAGGATGATGAAAATACTTGTGCGGTGGACACTGACTCCAGCTTTTCTGATGACGATGAGCTTCATGACGATGAAGATGATGATAAGTTGGAACAAGTAGAGGCAATAACTAATAGTGGGTACTATTCTGCAGATGAAGAAGAATGCGCACTTAAAGAACCATAGTATTTGAAGAATGGGCTTCACTTTGAGTGCGAACATGATGGAAAGGTTGTGTTAAGGCCATACCATATCTTTGAAAGTAAAAGGGTTTTCTTGGAGGTGATTAAGGACTATGCTGGCCAGGAGGGTATTGATTTACATAGGCTGAGTAATGATCCTGAGAAGTATACAGTGAGGTGCAACAACACTAACACATGCCCTTGGAGGCTACATGCATCTCGTCTTCCTGAAAAAAACTACTTTTATGATCAAGACCCTCAGAGGGGAACATGATTGTATGAGGATAGCCAAGAACCCAAATGGCACGGTCCCGTGGATCACGAAGAAGATACTGCATGACATTAGAGCCAATAGGAAACTGGCGCCTAAAGACATTATGGCGATAATGAGACAAAAATTTAGCATTGAGGTCAGCTACATCAAGTGCTATCAGGCAAGCAAGTTGGCATTGAACATGATTGATGAGAATCATGATGAGTCATATGCTAAGCTCCCTCTGTACTACAAAATTGCTCTTGATAGAAACCCTGGGCTGGGTCCATTATTGACATACAATATCAGGAGTACATGACTTTTCCTCCCACATTTACAAGGTCATTTGTGTGCTTCAATGCTCAGAAGGAAGGATTTCTCCATGGTTATAGGCCTTTCCTTGGTGTGGATGGTTGTCATCTTAAAGGACCATATGAAGGGGTACTGTTAACAGCAATTGCAATTGATGGAAAAAATGGCATCTTCCCTGTAGCATTTGCTGTGGTCCCAAGTGAATCTACAAACACTTGGAGGTACTTTTTCAACCAATTGAAAAAGATAGCCGATTGGGATACAAGGCAACGATGGGTTATAGTTTATGATCGACAAAAGGTAAAACAAAATTTGTTTGTACATTGATAGCTATTCGGTTGTGTTGTATGAAGTAATCACTGCAGCTTGTTCATATATTTCAGGGTGTGGAACCAGCGTTGAAGAAGGAACTACCTGAGGTAACGTGAAGGATTTGTTGTAGGCATCTCTACGCAAACCTTAAGAAAGATTACCCCGGTATACGTCTTAGCTGTTACAAATTCACTATATGCTTAATCTTTTTCGTTGATGACATTGGCTAACAAGGAAATGTATTGTGTGTTGGAGCTCTAATGAGGAACCTTTTTTGGGAAGCGTCTAAGGCGTATACTGAGCCCTCTCTTGCTGCCACTTTGATGAGTATTAAAGAGATTTCAGTCTCGGCCTTCAATTATTTAAACGACGCTGATCTTCGTTTATGGGTACGATACCACATACCTCAGCACACTAAAGTAATTGAAGTGACTTTCAACTTTGTTGAGTCTTTCAATTCAAAGTTGTCAGACATAAGGGCAAAACCCATATTAGCATGGCTAGATGAGTTAAGGAGGTCGATGATGACAAAGATGCATAAGCGAAGAGAAGAGACTTTATGAAACTTAGAGAGCCTGTGACTGGTTACACCTCCAACATTCTCCACAACAACAACAGGCTTGGTAGATCGTGTACTGTGAGGCCGAGCAGTGATTATGAGTTTGAGGTCACAGATGCAAATGGGTATTTTATTGTTAATCTGACAACTCATCACTGTGATTGCATGTCTTGGGATCTCTCTGGTATACCATGCAAGCACGCTTGTGCTGTCATTGTGAGACAAAGATTGGATTTAAAGTTTTCGTTGCCCACTGGTTTACTAAGGATATGTATGTGGAGACGTATAAGAAAGCTATCTCGCCAATTCCAGATCCAAACATGTGGCCAGATGAAGATGAAGAGGTAAAGTTGCGTCCACCATTCCTAAGAAAACTACCTGGAAGACCAAAGAAGAATAGGAGAAGGGAACAGGGTGAGGCACCCCCTGTTACCAAAATATCAAACCATGTGACTTGTAAAATCTGCAACAGAATTGGGCATAACTCTAAAACTTGCCTATCTCAAAAGGATAAAGGGGGTGATCCGAATGGTGGTGCTGGAGCTGGAAGTAGCAACCAGTCCAAGGTGAAATACCCCAAACTAATAAAACATTGATTAAACATCTAATCAAACTAATTAAGGCCTAAACATGCCTTAAAAGTCAATTGAGAACAACAATGGTCAACACAAAGCAAGAATTGCACCCTTTGACTGTTTAGGGTAAACACATACCCAAATGAACTCCTTAGGACCTAAAATTTTTTTCTAAGCATATTAACACATAAAGGAACGTATTAAAATTATTTTACAACACTCCAACACAAAGAACAAGCATTTACATGCTTCAAGGTCAAGTAGGGCAAAAATGTGCTCTAAGAAACCTTAAAGGTCTTATGACCTCTATTTGATATAAAATTGGATTCCTAAGATCAATTATCATGTAAGGAACACAATGAAACCGTTCTCAAAGAAAAAAAAAGCTCAGAAACACCTTGTGACACAAAATGTGCACTAAAACACCTTAAAGCACGTTTTTGTGTATGAGCTCTAAGATATTGACTTTTTGTCACTTTAAAGACTAGATTACATTATTTATAACATTAATGTGACATGATAGACTATATTATAAAGTCTAAATCAAAGTTTAAAAATAAAATCAAAATGGGTGATTTTGGGTGAATAGTACCCAAAATAACATTTAATTACCTAGCTTAAACCATGGTCAAATGTCATCCCTTGACCTCACCACCCATTGCCGCCTCCATATAGCTGTCATTCCTATCCATTAATCAACCTCCAAACAAATATCTAGCCAATCTAATGAATCACCATTTACAATTTCATAAAGTAACTTACTTTACCTTATAATCAAAATTTGACTTTATCTTTCCTTCTACCCCATTCCAAACGAGTTCAGCCTGCAAACAGACCCTCCTTCCTTCATTTTAGAGCTAGGAAGCAGCCAACTTCAAAGAGGAACTCCCATGGCATAAGGTAAACATTCAAAACATGTTATATGTCATTCCCTTCATCTTTTCTTCCTCTTTCCATTGATCTAACTTCCAACCACTTCCATCCACTCATCTAGAACGAGTTGGTGTTCAAAGGGAAGGAGAAATCTCGGCTCAAACTCAATATTCACGGGGGAAGAAAGCTTAAGACATAATTAAGGTAAAAATGTGCTTTAAGCACTTAATTCCTTTTCTACTTCATTTCCGGTTGAGAATCTTAGTTCCCTTGGCTTATAATATTCCATTTATCATGCTTGATCAGTAGCAATTGCAACCACATCATTTGGGGGCTGATTCCAAGCATAAACTCCATTTTAAGCCATTTTAATCAAGGTAAACCCTAGCTTTCTTCTACCTAGATCATTGGCTGTTATGTAGCTGAGTTTAAAGAGTGTTTTGATTCCTTCTTTCTGTTGGAAAATCAGGCCGAGAGCAGCTTGGGAGATCCTTGTTTTTTCAAGGTAAAAGGTCATGTTTTTCATGACTTAAATTACTCTTATGGTTAGTTCATGTTTGGGACCTAACCATATCATTATATTGCTGTTAGAACTCATCTAAGAAGCTGTGGAAATTCTCTTTTAAATTGCCGTGGCCAAACAAGGCCTTATCTTGGCTAAAATAAGGTATAAATCACTTAAACCTTCACTTGGTATATTAATATGTGTTTAAACATATGTTTATATATATGCCGTGAGTGAACATGGTATAAAAGGTCATATTTTGACCTTAGGTGGTTAAGGAATGATTTGGTAAATTTATATAAGTAATTAATTAACATAATTGTCAAATTTAAGACATTATGTGGAAAATTGGTAAATATGGAAAACTATATGGTGAGGCTGAGAGTTTAATGCATTTTTGGGCATTTATGTGTAATTTATTTTATAAGCTAATGTTTGTAATAAGGCCATGTACTTTGGGCCATTTTATTTATGTATTTATAAGGTTTTAATTAAGTTTAGGTAACATATATATTACCGCAAGGAATTAGTGGTTAAACCATAATTAAATTAAATTTGGGAGCTATATAATAATAAAGCCAAAAATTAGAGGTTAAAAGGATTTAAAATAAAAATTATAAGATTTTATAAAGTTTTGGGGTTAAATGGTAATTTCTGGAAAATATGGGTACAAACTGTAATATATGGAAATTGATGGTCAAGAAAATATTAAGGAGGTCAACCTTGACCATATGGTTGGCTTTGACCAAATTAGATAAGTTAAATAACTTATTTAAGGTTTTATAATAAGATAAGTATTTAATTGTAACATTTTTATAACATATGGGGTAAATATGTTATTACCGAAAGTTAAGGGTGTAAAATGGTATTATAAACACCCATGGGCTATTAGGAATTTTTAGAAATTTATTTGGTTGATTTTGGAATTAAAATAAACTATATATGTATAGTATATAGTTATTATGTCATTGTTACACTTTGGATAAATATATGGGGTGGAATGGTAAATACCGAGAGTATATGGGTTAGTAATGTTAATTATAACCCTTGGGTGGAATTTGGTGATTTTTAGAATAATATAAGAGTATTTAATAAGATATGTGTATAATATATAGTTTTAATGATATTATAAAACTATATGTTATAAATTGGGTCCAAATTGTAATTATATAAAATTGGTGGGTTGAGAAATAATATAGAACAGCTATAGGGTCTGTTCGCAAATTTTTAATATATATAACCATAGGTTATATTTATATTAAGGCTTAAAATGTTATAATATATGATATATATGACATAACATTATATATGTGGTCAAATTATAAATTTGGAAAGTTAAAGGGGCTGGAAACTAAATTAAAATAGATTAAAAATCTGTTCGGTTATTAAATAAAAATAACCATAGGTTATACATTTTATAAAGTTAAAAATGTTATATTATATGGTATATATAACATGGTATAAATTATGGGGTGATTTTGTAAATAAATAAAACTATGGGTTATGGAAAGGAATAAGGTTTTAATATGGATGCCATGCGGCAATATAAAATAGTTTTGTATAAAAATTATAGGTTATAAGTTAGAGGAAATACAAATATCATATTATATGATATTAGTATATGGTATAACATTACATAATGTTATGTTGTCAAAATGGAATTTAAATGAAATAAAGTGCTGTACCGAATTACTAAGGTTGGAAAATGAATTTTAGACTATGGTCTACAATGTTATAAATGTTATAACAATTATATGGTATTAATGTGGTTTAAATGGAATTAATATAAGTAAGGATATTCACATTAAATAATGTGACAAACTATAAATAAATGAGAGTTATAAACTAAGGTATATAGTGAATAAACCGTAGGGGTTGTATATATACAACATAAAATGTTACATAATATTAGGATAAGGATCTTAATATAAGTTGTATAATATAATACAATTAATGGGAATGATCATCTCATATAAGATGATAAAAATGTAACATATAATATAAGAGTTTTACAACTCATGGAACTTACCTATATGGTAAATATTTACGTATACGAGAATAATGTATATAAGGATGAATATATATTATGGTTGGAAACCATATAATATAATGGTGGAGGTTATTACATGAAAATAGTTTATAAACTATATGTTATAAGTTTTTGAATTCAAATATAATTATTAAATTAATGGATTATATAATACAATGTATTATGGATGGTGGAATAATAATATATAATAAATAATGCATGCATTCATGCAACAATAGGTATATACCTAGTTCAATGATGGATAAGATTAAAGATATATAATAAATTAAACTTAACAGTCGAAACATTTCGGCCTACGAGTTTTAGTAACAAAGCCGACTGGTTTAGAGAAACCCGTAACAATTAACTGTAGAAATCCGGGGATGAACTGTCGGGGTTACTTGTTATTCGGAAATACCGGATTTAGTTAGTCATGGAGACTGACTTATAGTTTTATTACCGTTTAGATCGTACTTCAGACGAAGGCGCCTGAAGAGCTCGTGGTCTACACTGCGCATCCTTGGTCTAAGGTGTACGATATGTAAAGGGGTTTGATCCGGGTTGTCCTAAGGAATTCCTTGGGCTCGGATTTGGTTGATATAACTTGAGTGTTATGTGTGTGGATACGTGTATGTGATTATGTGTTACTGCATTATTTATTTATGCACGAGCGTCCTACGGGTTTAACACTACGTCGACTATAGATCGACTTATATAAACATACATATGCGTTTAATGTGATGATATGACGGTTACTTAATATAATACCCTTAGTATTAATATTAAGTATATGGTAACCTAAGTAAAATACTTAGGAACGAGTCACGACATTGTCGGTCTCTAGAGCATGGATCTCGAACATGAATATAACCTAGATTACTTCTAGGTATGCGTGAGACCCATTGGGCAGCTAATTAATAATTATATTCTCCATAAAACTAAGAGCATATCTTAAACATTATGAGAGAGAGTTGGTATGAGTTGAGGTGAGGAATCCCGGTAGTTTACGAACTACTTGGTTGCGCATTTGAGATCACTGAGGGGTACCCGATCGGGTTCCGTTCTAGGTATTTACCCAACGAGCCCTATTTGGATCGTGGGTCAGGTGGCTACGGCCTTTATATGGACGCCTTACGAGGCAAAGTGAATAGTCAGGGGCCTCCGGACCTCTGGCGAAATGAGCACCTTTGTGTGTACGTGAGGACAACTGTCCATTGGTGAGGTTATCGGGTTGTCTCAACATGACGCCTAACTGGTAATTAATTAAACATGGTTTGGATGGATGGGGCCTTGAATGCCAAATTAAATTAACTAAGGAAGACGTTCGCTACGGCGATTATTCAGTACTATTATTCGATATGTTCGATTATACAACCGATGTTTGTGATATTTGATGAATGTTGGATTGGATGGATGGTTATGTATTTATGCATGTTTATTACAGTATTGATTATATCTGTAAAATGGTAAAGCATGAAACCAATCTAATAATAAGATGGTTAAAATGATTAAGTGACCAATAGGGTCCAGGCCCGGCATACTCAGCGTTTATCGCTGAGACTACACTCATTGTACAGGTTGTTGATCATTTTTGAAGCCGAAGTGCGGGATCAGGTAGTTCGAGTTTATTTTAATTACCGCACATGGAGTTTATTTGTATAGCGATGTTAGACTGTGGATTGTATTATGGTACGGTTATGTATATTCGGGATTGGGTAGACGCTCACTTGTCGACGTTTATGGTTTATGGACTTAGTATGATGTATAAGAGTTATCTCGTTATCACAGCGGTTAGCAGTTTGTTTATTTTGGTTGTTGGATATAGTTATGCTTCATTACTTGTATGGGCGAGTAATGGCAGGTGACACCCGAGTGAGTATTAATGTTGTTATTTATCTTCCGCTGTAAGACGTTTTATTTATTGCTACGTGAGGGATTATTGCGTGTTTATGGAGAGGGGTGTTACACAAGGGAAAAAGGAAGAGGGACACTAAGTGATATGATGTTGGTGCTGGTCTTGGAAGTAGTAGTTAGATTGTTCCTTTTTTTATTCTTTTTGGGAATGTAATAATCAAGTGTGTGGTATTGGATATTTCATTGTGTGCTATGTTCTTCAACTTTAAATACTTGAAGAAAGATGTTGATGTTATTTTTGTGTGCTCAAGTGGCCAGTTGGTGTGCAATGTTGCACAACTCTACTTAATTGTTGTTAATGTAACTATGTTTGTCTTTTTCTATGATATGTATGTTTCAGGAAGTGTGTATGTGTTCTTCCAATTTATGTACTGCTGCTTTAATGTTTCATGAAGTGTTTCCTCTGGTCTACTATTGAATGTCTCAAGAAATGTGTTCTGCACTATGCTGATCAGTAGCTAACTTGGCTGAGTTGAAGGTAGAAAAATAGCTAATTCTGCTGCAGTTATGGTTTTACATCTTTATATTTGTGCAGTAATTGATAGCCCATAATTACATTCAAAAAGTTGCACTCAGAGTGCAACATTTAGTTGTTGTAGTGCTGCAAGCTGCAAATCGAGTTTGGCCAGAACAAAGTGCAGCAAACATCCAGTTGTTGTAGTTATTGTAGTGCTACAATATGTGTTTTCAGTTGCACAATTTTCAAATATGCAAAGAGTTTTGTTCACGTGCTGCTGTTTTGAGGAACATTATTTAAGTCACATTGCATATGCTATTTTTTCTCTGTTGTTTAAATGTGCTTCCGTAAACATATGGTGCTAAACACAAAGCATATGGTGTTTAAATTTCATTGCTGTTTTTCATTGCAGAATGTAGTCATGCACTGTGCTATTCTCTGCTGTTTTGTGTGTGCAGAATGCAGTCATGCACTGTACTAAAATAACCCAGATAGTTACGTAACCAGTGACACGTTAGCAACTGCCCAGCAACCTTGCTGGTTTCTTTTGGATATACATTTTTGATTCATTGAATTTTGGAGCTAGCAGCCACTGTTAGGTTGTCATCTCTCAAGTTGCAGATACTTTGTTGTAACTTGTGAATGCAGTGGCTTTTGCTTCATCCTGAGTTCCTCCGCAATCAGTTGTACATTGAAGGTGAATCAAATTTCAGGGTGGTAGTCCCACTCTTGGTCGAGGACATCATAAATGGTTGTATAAACCCTACCTTTTCATATAAAAATTTGAGTTCATTAGCCTTGGGCAGTTGTGAAACTTGGTCAACTGAGGATGCCTAATTCAGTGCTTTATATGGCATTTACGCAGGCAACAAAAAAGGCCTTGAGCCTAAAATGAACCTCAAGGTAGGCATGTTAGTATCTGATTTCTTGCATTCTTGTGTAACTTCCCTGATGAAAGAGTTTTGATAAGCAAACTGCACTTACCAACCTCTGTTTGACATATAAGTATGTACTTGGTTTTGATGTTTCATAAACTTGGAGCTTACAACAATTGATTTTCAACTGTTTTCAATATACATTTCACTAGGGCTATTTGCTTGGGAACCCATACACTAACCTTGCAGATGAGAGCAATTCGAGGATTCCTTATGCTCACAGGATCTTACTCATATCAGATGCTCTTTACAAGGTGACATTCTTGACTTTCCTGATGAATGATCGTATTCTCACTATGCTGTTCACTGCTGTTTTTTGTGTGCAGAATGCAATCATGCACTGTGCTGTTCACTCCTGTTTTTTGTGTGCAGTATGCTTGCAAGCAACAATAATTAAGCTGCTGAATTCTTTGTGCAGAATGCTTATCAACAACAATAAATAGTAACACAAACCATAACAGAAACTTAGCATTAATAAAAGCAATATTGTCATTAAATACAAATGTCACTACAGAGACGTACAACAACAGCCCTACCGTAAATCGAATTGTTCATACCCAACAATTACACAAGAGAAACCTTAACAAAAAACAGAGCTAGTAATATAACAATACACGATCCAAACATTATTTTAATGTTCTTCATCTCATATAGTCTAGCTTTTAATATCTCCTCAAGTTTGGTTACTAGACAAACATTCAATCTCTTCAACTCGAGCATCAATGATTCACAGCTTTCGAAGCCTTCATTTGAAGAAGGAGCCTTTGTTGCAGGATACTTAGGCGGATTCAAATCTCTCCACCATAGAAAAATGTTGCATCTCTTGGCAGGACAACCGAAAAATGGTATCTCATAGTTTTTTGCAGTGTTGGCAACATGTAACTCAACATTGCGGTTACAATGGCATTTCACATCTTTCTTAGGGACGAAGTTGAAACTATGCCCACTTGAATAAGACATCCTGCATAATATAGCAAACAGTAATACAAAATCAAGTGTGCATATAACAATAAGCTCAGATCGTCTGTAAGGCCTTCATCATCGCTTTTCAGGATATGTAATATTTCTTTATGCGCAAACAGATTAACTGTGGAGCAACCCTATCATAAACCGCTTCAACGCATTCAAACGAAGCAATTAAATTAAGGGTCGCTTCTACACAGATCTATACGCATAAAGTCATAAACAGCTCAACAAAGGCCATTTAAGAAGCAACTGGAACTGACTGAATACTGACATCATAAACAATTGCAATCAGTAACCTTCGATTGTCCAACCAAAATAAGGAACAATAGTGAGGAAGCTTAAGTCGAACAATTGCAAGAATCATCAGTAACCTCCAACAGTCATAACAATAGACAGGAGAAAGGTCCATCAAAATTTCCAGAAAGCGTAAAGTTTCAAACATCAGAGTTTCCGCAAACTAGAAACCAAAACCAAAGTGTTCCAAGAATCGACCAACAAACACGGTCGCAAGCACAAATTCACAAATCGACACAACCCCTAGAATCGACATTCAGTTTCAACTAGGAAACATTCAATGCATCCTAATTTCTAGAAATAGAAGGTGTTCCTAGAATCGCAAGCACTAAATTTTCCAGAAATCGCAATGGAGTGCAAATCGCAAAACACTTAACCAGCGATTCCGAAAATCACAAAACACTTAACCAGCGATTCGAAAAATCACAAAACACTTAATCAAAGGTTCAGAACCCTAGCGCAAACAGAAACCACAAACATAAATCGCAACATTTAATCAGTGATTCAGAACCCTAACACAAATGGAATTGGGGGAGGAGACCAAATCATCAATGAGAATCACGAGTAGGAACATACTCAGAGAGGAGAAAACGCACGCTAGCGAAGAGAGGTCGCGACTGGATTGGGGTGAATTTTTCACCCAATTTCAAACCCTAGATACAAATTGAATCGTAATTGTGGGAATTTATCTCCTAAACGCACAAGTTAAGAAACGACTGTAAGTGTTGTCGTTTTTTTTTTCTGTTTGGTCAACAAAGACGGGAATGGATGGAAATAAGGTAAAATGATGACTCGTGTAATATTAGTAAAACTACATGGGTGGGCAGTGCTATATTTGAAAGGTCATGGGTGGACAGTGAAATTTCGCTAAAGGTCATGGGTGGACAGTGTAATGTTTCCTAAATTCTAAGCCAAACAAATCCTACTCAAGTCAAATTAGCTCAACGGTCAGCAGAAGCAGTGACTAAAAGCCCTGCTTTCAATGGTTAGGTAACTCTTATTAAAATGAAGATAAATGCCGATACATATAGCCAATGACAATTTAGGGAGTGTAGACTTCAACATGCAACCAAGTTCATTGCAGAGATAAAGACACGTGCGGAACAATCGTGACATTCTTACTAACCCTAACAAGAATTTTGATTATAGTGGGATGAGATAGCCATGACGAGGTGAGATTGTAGGGTTGATTTTTGTTACTGTGAGTAATTTTTTTGGTTTTGACTACCAGAAAGTACTAGAAATTATTGGTGAGGTGGGAAGTGGTGAATGGCGTAGCCGCTGCTGTTTGGAGATTTATCATAAGTGTGAAGAAGAAGATGAAGAAGAAGTTGTCTGATGTTGAGTTGAGATTAAAAGTGGGTTTCCACCGATTGCTCTTGCGGTTTTCTCTGCTAGTGCGTCGCAGAATGCTCGATGGATGATAAAGCTATCTCTCATGTATAATAAATTAAATAAACAGAGCAAATCTAAATGAGGGAATCGTGACAGGCATAATGTAAAATGACAAAACTGACCCACAACCATATTAGAACCTGGCTAAATCGCGCAGAGAAAAGGGACATGTGCATACCTTTCAAGTACAAAAAAAAAAGAAGCAGAGAAGAAACTGAAGGCGTGTAGGAACACGGATTAAAATAGTAGTCTGAAACCATATTCTCATAAACAAGAGAGTAATTGTAGAGATGGTGGACAACAAAGATGAAGAAGGAATAATGACTAATTAGGGATGTCGATCGACAACGAAAGCAATAAACTCGCCCTAATAGGTAGGTATAGAGGCAATTTCTTATCACCTCTTTTGGTTATAAGGTTTATAGGTAATGTTCTCTCGCCTCGTTGACAACATATATGGTTTAATTGATTGTACAATTATAGAGGCGACCTTAGTGTTGCTCTTGTATAATATTAGTGCAACTGCGCCTATAACTTAAGTTGCCCTCATTTTTCATGTGGTTATAGACCAATGGAGGCCCTAGTTAATCATATATAAAGGAGGCAAGAGGCAAGAGTCACCCTGTTGGTCATACCAATAGTTATAGTCGCCCCAATGATCTTGTACAACTAGGGGTGGCAATTCAGGCTGATGGGTCGGGTTGAAGCTCACCCATACCTAACTCGATTAAAATTGTATTGACACATACCCAACCTAAAAATAATCGGGTTACAAATTTTCAACCCATACCCAACCCGTATAAAATCATTGAACCCAAACCCAACCCGTTTAACCTATTTAAATATAAATACCCTTGTTTTTCTGTAGAATGATTAGTCTCCCCTAAAAGCATGCACATAATGGTCATTTATTTCAAATTATTATGTGCCAATTTTTCAAAGGTAAACATTATGTCAAATGGGTAAATAATCTTAACCCATATCCATTATTTTGTGTGGGTGAAATGGTGTGAACGGTGGAGTTTGTGCGGCTGCAAGAATGAATGACATATTATTTAGGTTTTCATGCAAAGAGTAAATGGTGGATATAGATCCTACAGAAAGCATTCGGATTTTAAAAAATATATTTGTGTGGGCCTAATACATTGCTAGTATTTTTGTTTACTTTTATACTAACACTTATAGAATTAATTCATATACAAGTAACATATTTACATATTCATCAATTTATTTATTTTTAATTAAATTAACTAAACGGGTCGTGACCACAAGTGGAACAGAAGGAATTTACCAGAGTTGAAAAACTCTGTTAGTTACAATTTTGAACTGTAATCAACACCCGTATCATCTATTCCCTAAAGCTTTTTAATTACGGTTTAAAAACATAATTAAAAGCCTTAAGCTGGGGTGAGCCTGAAGAACTTTAGATTACAGTTCTGGTACAAACCGTAACCTAAAACCTTACTGGTGCACTGAAATACCCCGTAATTAAAAATAATGATTAATTAGGCTAGTTGATTTTAAGCTTAATTGTATCTGATAACATGAGGGAACAAATCCCGAAGAAAACGGATCCTTAAAATGGATTCAAAGCACAAACGAACCTTAATGTGCGTTTTTCGAGGAAACCAGGAGAACGCGACTTTAAGCGGGTCAAATAGACTCGTAATGATTTTGGTCAACCAAATAGTCATTAATAAACATTAATGAAGGTTTAGGGCCAATAAATTTATTAAACGAGAAAATTCCGGAAAAAGGGTTCCGATTAGTAAAAACTGTAACAACCGGGAAGTTGTGGGGTGAGAGTGTAAATAAGCAAAACTAATGTGTCCACTTTTGTAAATAGAAACCAAAAATCTGTGTGAGTAGGTGTAGGTGGCTGATTTTCCCCCTCTATCTCATTCTCTTCATTCACCTAAGATACTAAAAGACAAATGTAATAAAGCAAAAAGCAAAAACAACTCTCTCTCCTCACAACCCACTCCTCTCTCACGTAATACTCCCTCTCTCTCATTTCTCTTCTTCCTCCCCACAGCCATCAATGGCGATTTTGTAGAGCTCACCCAACTCACCTCTTGCTCTCCATTTTCTTGGTCAAAATCAACTCCAAATGCAAAGAAAATTGCACCACTAAACTCCTCTCTCCTTGGGCAACATTACCCTCTTTTCAAAAATCAAAAACACCCACTTTCATCTCCATGGGTATTCTCCTTCTTGAAGATTGAGACCACCATTAGAAGCTCCTTCTTCACCTTGATGTCTTGAGGTAAAAAGAAATTCGAAAATCCACCATTTCCAGCTCTCATTTGCATTATTAGAATTTCTACATTTTGAAATTCTTGTTCCTTATGCTCCAGCCGATTTTGGCTTCACCATTGGGCTAGGAATCTTGCTCTCTTGCTAACCAAGACTTCATTCATGGGTTGGGAGGTAATGCCCTTTTCTAAACCCTAAAAACATGTCTAAATTCTAGGGTTAGTTAAGAATGAATTCTAAGTAGTTGTTGTGTATTGGTATGGTGGCTGTAGCATTATTTGTTGTGTAAGGAAGAACAAGGAAGAAGGAAAGAAGAAAGGAGAAGACAAGAAAGAAAACAAAAACTAGAAACAACAAGGTAATTGTTTTTACCTTGAACTAGTTTTAAATGTTGTATTGTAACAGTTTTGAGTACTTAAAATGTGTAGTGTATATGGTTTTGAGTAGGAACCATGTAGTAGTATAATGAAGAGGAGAATGTAACAATTTTGAAACTTCTAAAGGGTATTTAAAAGCTTGGGTAAAACATTGGGAAAGAAATGTGTATGTGTAGGGAAATGTATTATGTTGTTAGTGCTTATATTGATGTGGAGATTAGGAAATGAATATATGAGCTGATATGTATGTGGGCAAAGTGAAAATATAGGGGAACCTCTGCCCAAATTTGTATAGAAATTTGAGGACTTAGATGTGTAAGGAGAGGGAATAACCTAGACAATAACTAGGTGTGTTTTGGTAGTAGTTGTGAGTGATTAATCATGTTGAAAACAGATTTGAAAAGGGGCTAAGTGATGGGAAGAACTAGGATGTGGAGTAATGCATTTAGAATGCTAGTAGTGGCATTAGTTGAGGAAGTATTGAATGGTAAGAGATGGAGTAAAGATCTGTAGCAAAGGGGAAACAAAAACTGATGCAAGTGCTGGAATGAAAATGAGGAAAATTGTATAAATCAATATAAGAATGGGAAATGAGTGTAGTGAAGAGTTAATGGATGAACTAAGACATTTTAGGAGGCCTAAGTAGTACAAAAACATGTGGGATTACAAGTAGGAAGGTTGGGGAAGCAATGAGCAAAGAAAGAATTGAAAACAGATTTTTAAAACAAGAGTACTGGGCCGGACCGACCTTGGAACCGAACTTGCAAGGTCATTCGAGCCTTAAATTACAAAGACGGGAAGTCTACTGACTTCGACCGACCTTGGGACCAAACTTGACAAGGTCGGTCGAGTCGTAAAATGTGAAACCAGAAGTCTACTGACTTCGACCGACCTTGGGACCGGACTTGGCAAGGTCGGTCGAGGCATAAATTTCGAACCCAGAAACATACTGACTTGGACCGACCTTGGGACCTACCTTGCAAGGTCGGTAGAACCTTAAATTTTCGGAACCAGAACTCACTGATTTGGACCACCCTTGGGACCGGACTTGCAAGGTCGGTCGGGCCTGAATTTTTCCAGCGTTGTAACTCACTGGCTTCGACCGACCTTGGGTCCGACCCTGGGTAAGGTCGGTCGAGTCATTAAAAAAAAAGAAAAAAATATTATTATAATAATCATATATATATATGCATATATGTATATAGTAGTACACCATTCATGGTATAAAAATCGTAAGGAAGTAAGTACATGAGTAAGAAAGCAAGTTAAAGAAGTAATAAGAAAAGAATGATTTTTATAATCAAGTATGAAATGTAAAGAACTAGTAAGTATACGCTAGGCGTATTAACGAAGGAATGAGTGGGTCAATAATAGATTATTGATCATACAACTCTTTGTATGTATAGGAATCAAATAGTTGAATCCCAAGGGAAACCGGGAGTACGAGTACGACGGTGAACGGTATGATTTTCTCATGCCCTGTATCCTAACTTGGTTACTCTTATTTGTGGGCTTAGGTGATCACTCGAATAAGATAAATACACGAATCGGATTTTATTGCACTTAATTGTGTTTGAGCTATATTGTTCTTGTTGTATTATCTTGAACATTTAGTTTGTATAATTCATGAAATGTATGAATGGGAATGAAGTGTATGTGTAACTTGATGTGTACTTGTATGGTGTATTAACCCTTGGTACGAAGTAATGACTTCTACTAATTCCTAACCACCTAACTCCTAAATTAAGTATTGAGTAAAATGGAATGAGTAGAAGTCCGATATAGTTTCGGCCACGCATGAGGATAAGGAAACACAAGAGGTTGGATCCGAATCCTGGCCTTAATCCTTTTCATGGACCAAACCCCTTAAATGGGTAGCATCATGGATTGGTGAGCCACCCTAAAGCCCGGTGGTGGGATATAGTAGTCCCTGCCGGAGGTCATACCGACTAGACTTGAGTAAGTAAGTAAGTAAAGTACTGTATGAGTAATGGTCTTGGCTAGTGTAAGTCATTGACCTTGAGTAAAAGAGTAAAGTACACCCGATTAACCCGGGTGAGTAAGAAGCTAACAAGTGTTATGTATGTATTGGAGAAGCATATCTCCGTGTCCCAGTGAGTATGAGTGGTTGACTTGTATTGTCTTCCTTGTGTGTACTAAATGAATGTATGTATGCTTGCGATGTATTGTAATATTGTGTATGAAAGCATGCATGTACGTACGAGTAAATTGAACCGCATGTATTCGACCAAGTAGTCGGTGTACCCTTTCTAGTACGCGGGGTATGCGGATTTCATATGCAGCTTTTTGTTGAGCCCCTTGGGGCACTGTTTTTATCTTAAAGGTACCCGAAGCTGTTATGGTCGTTGTAAGAGACCGACTGCTATGCTTTGTTAGCTAGGGATAAATTTGTGGATAGTAAAGAATTGTATAAGGCTTGTAGCCCTTGAAGTATGAGTACTAAGCGGTACACCCTTTTTGTATTTGGAAAAGTTTGTAGAATTGTGAGGGATGGGTAATATGATGACTCTTAAGGAGTATGTATAGACATGTGGAAATGTTGAATTTTGGTATTGTACTTAGGATACTCGGTATATTGTAAGGTAAGGATTGAGTAATGTATTGAATGGAGAATTGTAGTACTCGGTTTGTAAATGAAGATGGGTTGTATTGTTTAGTACTCGGGTATTCTGGTCCATCAGACCGATGCTGTAATGGGAGTAGGCCTTGTTAGTCACGTGGGTGGCTAACGGCATTGTATCACCCGCCGTTGTGTAAGAAAGTATCCGCTGCGTAAGTATGTAAGTACGAGGAGATTAGACGGTAATGACGGGATTAGCGGTAGGGGTGTTACAAAAAGTGGTATCAGAGCGAAGTATCGCTCCGATGGCTGGAAGTACCGAGTTTAGGAAATACCGAGTTAGGAATTAGAAGCTTAGGTCTAAGGGCTGAGTGATAGCGCAAGAGATACGCTAGTTAGGAACTCCCGGTGTGTACCGGATACCTACAATATCAGACCCGCCCTCCACATTCCCCATTGTATAACTTGGGAAAGAATGCCAGAGAGAAGGAAGGTCCTCTCATACTCGAGAAAACCCGATCTGGCAGTTGTGAAATCATCATACGGTAAATGAGAATCCGACATATAGTAGATTCCAAGAATTGAAAGTCCCGGAGATGGTTCCCGGTCGAACAACAGTACCCGCACTTAATGGCGGTCAAATGAGTACCCTAACCATAAGGAGGCTGCAACTTATGACAACACGGGGCGACATGCTTGGCAGTCGCAAGAACCTGGCTAGTCAAGCAGCAGCAGGAAGAGACGCACTAAGCGAGCAACAAAGCGGAAAAAGGAGCAGTAACGAAACCCGAGACACAAGTCCGCGGGACAGTAGTGGCTAGATAATACCACCAATGGTATACTACCTGACTACGGACGTAGTTGGGAGTGGTTAACGCCAAAACTATAATGCCAAGAGGTTACAATACCTGGCCAGTATGCTTAGATAGCTATGAGAACGTTCACGGGATATAATCCGACAGGACTACAAGTAGTGCCTAAACAGGCTAAGGCTCGGTAACCACGGTAGACGTGAGGAAACGAGCGACAAGGAAAAACACGTAACAAATAAATAGGGATCTCCGAGGATTGGAGAAGCACCCTGATCAATGACAGCCATGTCAAACTCACTGAGAAGTTACTCAGAAGACTGATTAACCTATGTAAGAGATCCGCTGATCAAGGGAAGAGCCAACAAGGCTACCGAATACACAAGGAAACAATACCATGATCGGTATAAGTTAACCTAAAAACCACCAGTACCACGCACTTGCCACGACAAGTGCACTAATAACAGGATTATCCAGGAAGACTTTTAGCAACAACAAGTACTTAGTAAAGTACCGTCATCGTAATGAAGCAACTACAAGATCACAAATCCCAAGGATTTGAAGGATGAAACCTTGGAAGGGCCTAACGGTCCAACCATTGTAGTAAGAAATATACCAGTCAGCGAGAAGCTAGGCTTGGTCAGACTCAACCGGCATTGAAGTGCCATGGAAACTTCTCTTTTAAACCTAAAACTTTCATTTAAAACTCAAATAATTCTTTTAAACCCCTAGATTTTAACACCAAATCAGAAGATTCACAATAAGATATCATAGAATGATATAAGAGGAGTTGGCAACAGAATACTCCACCTAGGTGTGTAACTAACATTACGAGTGTCCACAAATGAGATGTGGGACGACCGCACTCCGATAGGAGCTTGCGGGCCTGACAAGCCTACTTATGGGTTGGTCGGGTAAGTAGCAATGTATCAGTAAGGTACCCCACATATGTATACAAGTGGTGCATGGAACACGAGGAGTAGTTGACTCCATTCTACGGACCGTAAGTGAGTCAAACCAGAACAGCTCGACACTACAGACAACCAAGAAGGAAGAACACAGTTGAATTAACGAGTATAAATGACCCAGACAACTCATCTGAGGATCATGAATAAGAATTATAAGATGTAAGGAGCACATATTATTTAATATAGACATTGGATATGTCTAAAAAATTTCAAGCGATTGCATGGAAGCTGGAATGAATACCCAACTAC
Organism: Limonium bicolor; assembly: GCA_023374045.1. Lineage (NCBI taxonomy): Eukaryota > Viridiplantae > Streptophyta > Magnoliopsida > Caryophyllales > Plumbaginaceae > Limonium > Limonium bicolor. The sequence goes on from CM041779.1 coordinate 166,304,068, forward strand.
AAACAGTAAGGCAGATGCCTACACGGACACGTTAATGTTAGATGAACAGGATAGAATTCCCAGAACAATTACCATGACTACCGGGAATACTAATCTTCACCAAGAGGATGTTTGAACAGGTCTAGAACACAAGGATGAAGTATCAATAGTCTACCCATGAATGGGAGACGCTATGACCCTAAACAGGATAGTTTAAATACACTACCGCAAGGCGGTGTAGCTAATACAACATATCATGAACACTAGCCAGATGTAATGGCGTAACCTAACAACACCCAGGAGCAGTCCTTGAAGGGTGTATAAGTCAACAGTGGTTGAACGGAATATTGTGATAAGAACACAAGTGTTAAAGCGAATACATTCGGTGAGAATACCGAAGGGATTCCAACCAACGGGAAATACCGTAGATCCCTAAGAGGCACTGATCCAAACCAGATCGCCTAAAGGACCTCCTTTGAACGGAAGCGTGATGCAATGACCGTGCCATGGAGCCCAGTAATATCTCCAACCCTATCTGGGTATACAGGAGGTGGAAATAGTATAAGCACCCCGCAAGGAACATAGCTCCCGCAAAGGCTTAAAAGCCCTGAACCAACTACGTCTATGATTTAAAGGGTTACGAAACCGCGTTAGATGATAAGGAGATCTGCGAGAATGGCAAGTGGAGAAATTTTATTTCCTACAATGAGAGAACGACAATCAAATCGCGTAATTTGAACTCAATATAATGAGCGGCTTGGAGTAATGGCTACCTCAGTGTCACTGTCACTAGATCATCAACCTAGTATACAGTTGATGAGGCTTTTAATTGCCTTCATGCCTTCTGTGGCAATGGTAGCACAGAGGCATAAGAAACATGATGATGACAACACTGGTCTAGTCTACACCTGGACACTATGAGAAATCGGAGGAGTGAAGATACCTCTCGTTAACGGAAGACCACCAATGCGGTGATGATGTGAACCCTTAGAAAAGGCTTCCACCTACCATAACAACAAAGCTTGAGCATGTAGTTATTGCCAAGAGACAATTAAACAAGGAAATGAGATTTCCAAACCACTATGATGAGAAAGAGGCTTTGGGAGCAACTGTGAAAACCGAAGAAGAGTCGGTTTAGAAGTAAACATAGAATGTGTATAATGTGGACTGTAGAAGCACATCGCTTAAAGAGCATATAGACTTGAAGGAGTAAGTATACTCCATAGGCAACCAAGCACATGGTGAACCATTGTATGAATGGTGGAAGTACATAAGCAGAGACTAACATAATAAACCTTGTCATGAGACTTATGAGTAGAAACAAACCTCGCAACATGAACTTTCACTTATCAGTGATGAAATACCCTTATATTAGGGAATGGGACCCGTAACCCTTGGAGTTTCTTTGGGATGTCCCAATGATGTGCATAGAGAAAGAGAGCACAATCAGACCTTACACCCAATGCCCAAAGTAGAAGGCAATGAATGTCAAAAACAAACAATGTGAGTGTGTATTTTGACACATCAAATGACCAACGCTCAAAGGAGCTGGTGATCCAACAGGTTACTTCACCCTTGGTCAACCAAGTCACGTGGTAAACGATGTCATAAGTGATGCAAGAATGTGAGGTAAGCTAACCTACACAGGAACCCAATGGAAGAAGAACATCTTCACATTAAGGTAACGACATTGCGGTATACTACAACAACCGCTATACACACGAATCTAGAAAACTTCTAGTAAGTTTGCACCACAAAGGAATTGAATACAAAATGTAACATTGGAGTGTACAGTTGAGGAATGGTGTCAACGACAAAGGCCATGAGTAAAGGCAAGCTACCACAGTAGCAGAGGCCGTGAGAATGATGTTGTATAACTAGTAAGAACATAATGCACAACAAGCAACCACTATGAGAATGTAGTTATACCATAATATGGGAAACAAACCATGAGCTGGACTCAACGGGGTCGAGACGCAGGAATTGGAAGATAGACTAGGTTTGGAAGCCTGCAGTCTTAACCATGTAACAAGGATCACACAAGGAACGCATCGTTCATCCCTAATACAACTTCATAAGGAACTGAAAGCGTATACCTAGTGGATCAACTCGATAAGAGGAGTAATAACTTGGGGCAAGAGTACCCGATTGCTGAATGACTAACCGTACTAAATGCGAGGATTTATAAATGCAACAGTGAACATGGCGCAAGCCAGTGTAAGCGTAAACCTATTAACAAATCGTGCGGCCTTCAGCCAAAGATGCACGAGGAACGTTGAACATGCCAACAATCACAACCTGTGAATTCCACTGGAATAAAAGCAGAAGCGAAATCATAAACGCTACAAGGATCGATGCGTATAAATGCAAGTTCGTACAACAAAAGAAACTGGCATACCACTACATGAGTGAATAGCCAGAAACCAATGGTCAGAGGAAGCACTATGTGTAGTAGCTCAACCTCAACCGACAACAAGTCGGAGGAACTAAGAGAGTAGTCACAGAAGTATACATCAGTATGTATGATAGATTTCCAGACACTGGACAGAAAATCTGTAACACAATAAGTTTGTGTACAGTAAGAGATACCACGCGCTGGTTGAGAAACCGTATATCTCAAGATAAAAGAGATAAGAAGTAGATGTGTAACTCATTTGGAATAACAAAAGAGCGCATTAAGCACTAAAGTTATCAGGGTCACGCAGCAGAAGCTCGTGGGCCCTAGCTCAGAGGTTTGAATATACCTAGTAAGTATGTGAGAATGGCTAATCATCAATGCCTTGAAGCCTAGTAGGCTAGAACCGAACCGGTTACGAGTTAAATAACCTCAATGAGAATTCTTGGTGCAGGGACTAAACCATTAGTGTGGTTAAGACCCTTAGACCAGAATATATTGTATAATAGACCACATGGAAGCTAAGAAGCTTCAAAACACCCGAATTTAGTGAACTTTATGTTCAATGATAACATATGGTAGATTACGTGGGCGTAATCCCTTTTAAGGGGGGTAGAGCGAAAAACCGCTTAGTGTCAGTTTCACGTATTCACTACATAAACTACAGTGTGCATAACACAAATGAGAATTGATTTGATGATTGGTACTTATGTTAAATAAACATATGTATTCATTTATAGCCTAGTATGGTTATTTCGCACAAGTGATGCGAATACCATGTATACAAAAACACCTGTCTTGTTAACTCGTGTGAAAGTATTAGTAAGAAGGAGTAGAGAAACTTCTAGGGAATGAGAATCCCCATAGTATATGTCTATTTGAGGTTAGACATGGCATTGCGATGCATGAGTTGGTATAAAACTGATGTAGAACCTAGAGAGAGTAGAGTTCCCTAGGTGATTGTTTGAAGGCAAATTGAGAATGAGTAGTGGATGGAGCTCCACAAGTATCGTATTCCTTAAAGAAATCATATGAAATGATTGATAGTAATCGATGAATTGAGTCCATAAGTAGTGTATTCCTAGGTAAGTCATTGGAAGTAAATTGAGGACGACTGATAACATAAGTTCTAGGATTGAAGAGTAAATTTGAGGATGATTGATGGAATGAATTCCATCCTTTGGAGATGTATGAATTTGTAATTATGACTAGGAAGAGTAAAACAATAGAAAATGGAAATAATTGAATTATTTGATTGTGTGAAATTGATGTGTGAACTCAAACTTGATCCTGAGTAGATCAAGGGAAACACAACACAAATTGGGGTGGAAAGATAGTTCAACACTGATGCTGATCACATCAGGATCGAATGATTCTTGAAGCTCCCCTCAAGTGGTCACAAGTAATCACGCATAGAATAGACGTAATGAATATAAATTGGATTTGGGAGTTGATTGTATTTCAAAGGATTCCTAACCAATATTTGCAAGAAGTTTTTCTTCAACCCTATGAATGTATACATTGTGGGATGGTAGAACCAAAGAGTCGGTTGTAATGCGAATTGTGTTGTGCTTGCATGATGCCATGCTTGCATCGTATTGTATGTATTGTATGTGAACACCGTGTGTAACAGACCTGAGGATGTATGGACGTAGTAAAAGGATTTGAGAATCCGTAAGGATGTCGGAATACATGATCTTGGCATTATAAATGCCCGAATGGTTAGAGATAACGAATCACCAACTTTGACCAACCTTGTGGCACCGGGTAGTGCTAATTGTATTCTGAGTATGTATATATAATGAGTAATGTAATTGTATTGTACGGTATATGACACAATTGGTAGTGCGAATTGTATTGTGTATGGTAATTGCGTATTGCGTATGGTAATCGTGTATTGTGTATTGGTGTTGTGCATTGTGTTTGGATTGTGTGCCTGCAGCGTAAGAATTGTGAACACCTTGTAAGGTGGTAGTAAAGTACATTGTGGCAATTGGATTGTCAAATGAGTAGAAATAGTAAAGCGTAATCCTTGAGCAACTTTGAAGGCAAAGTTCCTTAAGGGGGGTAGATTGAAATACCCCGTAATTAAAAATAATGATTAATTAGGCTAATTATTATTTTAAAGGCTTAATTGTATCTAAATAAACATGAGGGAACAAATCCCGAAGAAAAGGATCCTTAAAATGGATTCAAAGCACAAACGAACCTTAAAGCGTGTTTTTCGAGGAAACTGGGAGAACACGACTTTAAGCGGGTCAAATAGACTCGTAATGATTTTGGTCAACCAAATAGTCATTAATAAACATTAATGAAGGTTTAGGGCCAATAAAATTTATTAAACGAGAAAATTCCGGAAAACGGGTTCCGGTTAGAAAAACTGTAACAACCGGGAAGTTGTGGGGTGAGAGTATAAATAAGCAAAACTAATGTGTCCACTTTTGTAAATAAAAAGCAAAAATCTGTGTGAGTGGGTGTAGGTGGCCGATTTGCCCCCTCTGTCTCATTCTCTTCACTCACCTAAGATACTAAAAGACAAATGTAATAAAGAAAAAAGCAAAAAAAAACTCTCTCTCCTCACAACCCACTCCTCTCTCATGTAATACTCCCTCTCTCTCATTTCTCTTCTTCCTCCCCACAGCCATCAATGGTGATTTTGTAGAGCTCACCCAACTCACCTCTTGCTCTCCATTTTCTTGGTCAAAATCAACTCCAAATGCAAAGAAAATTACACCACTAAACTTCTCTCTCCTTGGGCAACATTACCCTCTTTTCAAAAATCAAAAACACCCACTTTCATCTCCATGGTTATTCTCCTTCTTGAAGATTGAGACCACCATTAGAAGCTCCTTCTTCACCTTGATGTCTTGAGGTAAAAAGAAATTCGAAAATCCACCATTTCTAGCTCTCATTTGCATTATTAGAATTTCTAGATTTTGAACTTCTTGTTCCTTATGCTCCAGCCGATTTTGGCTTCACCATTGGGCTAGGAATCTTGCTCTCTTGCTAACCAAGACTTCATTCATGGGTTGGGAGGTAATGCCCTTTTCTAAACCCTAAAAACATGTCTAACTTCTAGGGTTAGTTAAGAATGAATTCTAAGTAGTTGTTGTGTATTGGTATGGTGGCTGTATCATTATTTGTTGTGTAAGGAAGAACAAGGAAGAAGGAAAGAAGAAAGGAGAAGGCAAGAAAGAAAACAAAAACTAGAAACAACAAGGTAATTGTTTTTACCTTGAACTAGTTTTAAATGTTGTATTGTAACAGTTTTGAGTACTTAAAATGTGTAGTGTATATGGTTTTGAGTAGTAACCATGTAGTAGTATAATGAAGAGGAGAATGTAACAATTTTGAAACTTGTAAAGGGTATTTAAAAGCTTGGGTAAAACATTGGGAAAGAAATGTGTATGTGCAAGGAAATGTATTATGTTGTTAGTGCTTATATAGATGTGGAGATTAGGAAATGAATGTATGAGCTGATATGTATGTGGGCAAAGTGAAAAATATAGGGGAACCTCTGCCCAAATTTGTATAAAATTTGAGGACTTAGATGTGTAAGGAGAGGGAATAACCTAGACAATAACTAGGTGTGTTTTGGTAGTAGTTGAGAGTGATTAATCATGTTGAAAACAGATTTGAAAAGGGGCTAAGTGATGGGAAGAACTAGGATGTGGAGTAATGCATTTAGAATGCTAGTAGTGGCATTAGTTGAGGAAGTATAAAATGGTAAGTTTAATACCCCGGATCTAAAAATGGTGATTAAATTACTCTAATATTTTATAAAGGCCTAATGTTGCCTTGAGAGTATTGGTAAAGAGAATAAAACCAAAAGAAAAGGGAAAATGCGTAAAACACGAAAAACACTAAAACACGCATTAAATGAATAAAGGAGATACATGATCTCGTTAGGGTCCGAGATGGATTCCTAAGGCTTAGTTAGGCCTAATTAGTATACGGGAGTGATTCCCGAAGAAAACGGATCCAAATAGTGGATTAAAAAAAATACTAACGGAGTTTAAAAGCACGCTTTTCGAGGAAACCCGAAAACGCTACTTTAAGTGGTTAAACGGACCCATAAAAATTATAGTTGATTAAATAACTATAATTAAGTATTAATGGAAGCTTAATAGCCATTAAAAATAAAGAAACGAGAAAAATCCGAAAAACGGGCCCGGTGAGTGAATAGTGCCAAACCGGGTAAAATAACGAGCGTTTTCTGTCAAAAACCGAAAAAAACGCTCCAGCTCACACATATAGGTGGGGCCGATTTTAATTAGTACACACACACACATTTAATTAGCTTGTTAGCTTATTAAGTCACAAATGACAAATAAATAAAGTAAAAAGGGAATAGTAAAAAGTAACTTATTTACCCTCTCACCTCCTCTCTTTCCTTATTCTCGCGTAGCCCAGCCCTCTGCTTATCTCCTTCTTCCTCCTCTGTAAGCCATCGACGATTTCAAAGAGAGCACACAGCCCCCATCTTGTCCCTCCATTATCTTGCTCATTTCTTCACCAAACCACACAAAAATAGTACCGTTGGATTCCTCTCGGCAAGGGCTTCGTTTTCCACCCATCAAAAGCTTGGAACCTCCATCTTCACCTCCATGGCGGTTTGGGCTTTTGGAGCTTGAATGGGTGCTCTTGACTCTCTTCCATCTATTTGATGCTTTAAGGTAAAAATAACGCAAGAGTTCCATCCATTTCTAGCTTTTCCTTGCAAATCAAAAAAATTCCCAACGTTGGAATTTTCTCCATTTCGCGCGGTTCCTTCCATGCTTTGTGGAGTGTTGGAAATTCCATCATTTGATTGCCTAACCTCCATTTGGACATCTTGAGGTAATCTTTAAGTTAAAGCCCTAAAACTAGCTCTTGAAACTCTAGTTTTAGTGAGGGATGTGTGACCTAACTAGTTATTTGTGTATGGCATGGGAATATGATTGTAGATAGCAATCTAGATTCCTTTGTGTGGTGTGGAAACAAGAAGAGAAAGAGGGAACAAGAGAAAGAGGAAGAAGAGAAGGGAAAACCGAAAATAAACAAGGTAAAGAGCTCACCTTGTATTGATTTTAATTGACTTGTAAAACATATGTTAGGTTGACTTAAGTAACCTTGAACTTGTGTAGTGATGAGACCACAAGGTTGTTTGTTGAATGAGAATGTTTAATGGGTTTGAGTGTGCAAATAAACCTAGAAACTAAGCTAGCAAGTATGTGATAACAATGTGGAAAACATTGTGTGGTTGTAGTAAGTGTTGTAGTTGTTGATGTCTAAACCAAACAGGGGTGAAGAAGTGTTTATGAGATGATTTAATTGTGGTGAAAATGCTTGGGAAGTAGGCAAGTGCTGTCAAATTTTTGCTTAGAAACCAAGGGTGAGTAAGAGTGTGAAACCTAGGATAAACTAGGTATGTTTGGAAGATGAAAGTGAGAGGTTGATCACTTGGAGACTTGATAAGAAAGAGTGTTAAACTTGTGAAACAAGGAGTTGAATTTTGGTATGAAAAGTGCCTTGATCTAAAAATGGTTTGGTAAGGTTGGTGGAAGGTTAAGAAACATCAAAAGAATTTTTAAGTGCCCTGATGTGCATAAGTGCAACAGAGAGAATGAGGAAAAGGTGTATTTGGGCAAGAATTGGGATAGGTTTGATCCATGATTTAAGGAGGTTTGGGGCATGATTAAGGTGTTAAAATATGTTGAATTACATGAAGGAAGATCGAGGAAGAAGTGGGTATAAGTTTAGAGTGGTAACATAATCAGAAACAAGAAGAAATTTCATTACTGCAACTGGTCCGGGTTTGTAAACCAGGATAGAAACCCGGACCAGGCCTAAAACATGGCAGAACGTTGTAGCAGAGGAGTGGTCCGGGTTTACAAACCAGGACACAAACCCGGACCACCCCTAAAATGCACCCGAGAGATTTCTGAATGAAGGGTCCGGGTTTGTAAACTAGCATGTATACCCGGACCACATCAAAAACACACCCGAGAGTTATAACATGGGTTGGTCCGGGTTTGTATACCAGGACACAAACCCGGACCACATGTAAAATTGTCCAGAGAGTTTTAACCGTGTCTGGTCCGGGTTTGTAACCCCGGACACAAACCCGGACCAGTGTAAAAATGTACCAGAGAGTGTTTTTAAGTGACCCTAAAGGTGGGGAAGTGAATGGTAATGGTTTTAGATGTTGTTTAGGCCTTGTTTGGTGACTAGTCAAGGTCCTAAGAAGTGTGACAAGTTTGAGAAGTGAATGAGAAAGTTGTGAGTTTAAGAGCACTTGAACTAAACTAGGAATAACGGGATAACGGGGTTAAGTACGGGAGTATTAGTTTTACTTACCGTAACGCTTTAAAGTTAATATAAGCATTTGAATGTTATCAGAGGATCGTGTGTGAACCGAGCATGGTGAGATGACACGGTAAAAGTAAAAACCCCGGTGAAAGGTATGATTTTCTCATACTCCGCGTGCTAACCGAGTTACGTTGATTTGTGTGTTTGTGTGCCGGCTTAATCAAGACTAAAGCATGAAAATAATCCATTGTTTGATTATGTATGTCCTGTTGTTGTTGAATGAGCTAACATACTTGTATGCCGGTGTGGTCTAACATAGAGTAAAGACCGACTTATAGTGAGTAACGTTTGGCTAGAGACCCATAGATCGGGTCGATGCTTACGATAATGAAAACGTGCAAACACACAAACTATCCGTAAAGTATAACGATAACGCAAACATATGAACTCCCTAGAATGTGAGGAGAAGTACGGGTTGAGTAAATACCCGATAATGGTTAGAAAACCACATTGAAACAATCCACGAAACAAATGAGAGTGGAAAGATAAGTGAACCTCCTTCAAGAGGATTTAAGATAGATCGAAGATGAGAACTAGTGAAGAAGATAAAAGAGACCTGAGGGATTAGTAGCTCCCTTGAGACATGGTCGACCTCCTATATGAGGATTTTACCTGATATATGCAAATAACCGAAAGTATGAGTAAAGTAAATGTATGGGTAACTCTTAAAACCTAAGATTAACCAAACTTAAGTAATGTTCCCAAGGTCATTAGAAACATCGAGAGTGATGCTTCTAGACTAATATACATAATATTACTATAACTCCGAGAGAGGAGTGTATGGGAATGTAAGAAGTCCGAGAGTAGTCGGACCTAAGTAAAAAGAGATAGGAACTAAGAGAGAGTTCCGTGAGCTAGTTGAACCTTCCCACCATGCTAGACCCAGAGTAGGGTCGAAACCGGGGAAGTAAGACTATGCTTGAGAGCCATGAGTTTTGGCCTAAGTATGTATTGAGAGTTATAAGCGTGATGTAGGAGACCTGTAGAATCTCGAGAATCTACAAGAGCTTGAGTACAATTAACCCAAGAGTGTGGGTGAGATAATGAGTATAATTAACCCAAGAGAATGGGTGAGATAATGAGTATGAATAACCCAAGAGTGTGGGTGAGTTAATGTGTAAAAGTAACCTGAGAGTATGGGTGAGTATAAAATGTGTAGCCCAAGAGAGTGGGAGTGAATATGAATAAGTAACCCGAGGGAGTGGGTGAGATATATAACGAGTAAACAAGGCATTGTGAGGTATAACCCTCAAGGCCTAAGAGTAAACTGATACAACTAACAACCTTGTTATGTAGTTAGGAATTGTTTCCGTGATAGGATGTAGATTCCTCGAGTAATATACATATATATTTTGTATTGCTATGATGCATGTTGTTTGACTAAAATGAACTCCATGTATATCCACAAAGTAGTCGGCGTACCCGGTTAGCGCTCGGGGTATGCGAATTTCATATGCAGCGTTAAGCTGAGCCCCTAGGGGCAACTTTTATTTTTTTTTAGGTACACGAAGATGTTACCGTTCGAAAGTAGGACGGGGTCGGTGGTTAGGATGGGTGGGTCGTTAGTCTTTAATTACTTATGCATTGAATGAGGTGGTAAGACCGAATATGTTATCGACATCCGTATATCGTAGACTCGGTATAGTAATGAAATGATTTGAGTATTGTATTTGTATTGTGTACTCAGTTGTTCCAGTTCATCAGACCGTTACGGTGTGTAAGAAAGGCCTGGTTAGCCATATGGGTGGCTAAAAGCGTTGTTTCACATCCACGTTTGTAATTAGAGTTCCGCTGCGTGAGTAAGAGCATTTAGTGACAGTTTAAGAGTAATGACGAGCTTAACGGTTGGGGTGTTACAAAAATGGTATCAGAGCGAAGTATCGCTCTGATGACTGGAAATACCGAGCTTAGGAAATACCGAGTTTGGAATTAGAGGCTTAGGGCTAAGGGTTGAGTGGTAGCGTGAGAGATGCGCTAGTTAGGAACTTCTAGTATGCCCTGGATACCTACAATACCAAACCCGCCCTCCACAACCCCCGTATTAAAAGCTTGGGAAAGAACGCCAGAGAGACGGGGAAACCCGATCCGGCAGTTATTAAATATTTCAATATGAACCAGAACCTGTCATGCGGTAGATCCTGAGAACCGGAAACCCGGAGACGGATCCCGCTGGAACGATAATAAACCGCACTCAATGACGTGAGGTCGAGAAATCCTAATCCAAGGAGACCAGAATCTGTGGCAACTTGGGGCGACATGCTTAGCAGTCACGAGAACCCAGCTGGTCGAGCAGCAGCAAGAAGGATGCACCAACCGTGCAACAAGGCGGATTCATGAGAACTAACGGGAACCGGGACACATGTCTACGGACCGCCATGGCTATGTAATACCACTAACGGTGTACTAACCAACTAAGAACCTAGTTGAGAGTAGGTACACCCACCCTGCCACACCTGAAGAAGTTGCAATACTTCACGGATATAGCTTAGACAGCTACGAGTATAACTATGAGATATACCCGAATAGGACTACAAAAGTAGTGCCTAAATGAGTTAAACCTCGGTAACCACAGTATAGACGTGGAAACGAGCAACGAGGTAGAACATAAAACTAAATAATTAAGGAACTCCGATAGTGGAGAAGCACCTAAATGACTGACAGTCATGTCAAGAAGTATGAGAAGCAGCTCTAAGGAGTAGTTATCCAACTAAAGAATTAAGGAAGAGCCGACAAGGCTACCAGATACTGTGTGAACAATACCGTGACCGGCATGATATAACCCAAAAACCGCCTGTACCGCGCACTTGCCACGACAAGTGAGTATTAATGCGACTGTTAAGAGGCGCTTTGACAAGCGACCAGTACTTGGCAATTACCAAAAAGGCGAGAGAACCAATATGGCAAAACAACCCTAAGAAGTGTGAACGAAACCTTGGAAGGCCTAACGGCCTGACCACTGTATAAAGAACATACAGTCAGCAAGTAGCTAGACTGGTAAGAAAGCAACCGGCATTGAAATGCCATTGAAGAATTTACCTTCAAAACCCAAATTTTCTTCAAAACTTATAATTTTCCAAAAACCCCAAATTTTAAAACCAAACCAGGGAACCACGTAAATTATCATAGGACGATATAAGAGGAGTTGGCAACACAGAATACTTCACCCTAGGCGTGTGACCGACACTACAGTGTGCTAACAGACATGGAACGACCTCACTCCGAAGGAGCTTGCGGGCCTGACAGCTAGTTATTAGTTAGTCAGGTAAGTGGTAACGTATCAATAAGATACTCCATGTATGTATACTAGTAACTACGGAACACGGGAATAGCCCACTCCATTCTACGGACGAAAGATCCAATTCAAACCAAGACAGTTGGACCCCTCGAATGATCGAAGAACACAAAGAAGTTTACCAAGCTAAGGAGTCTAGAACCAGTAAGGTAACGGACCTAAGGACATAGCGTGGATAAGTGCGAGAACAGAGTATTTAGTAAGACATTGGATACGTCTCAGAAATCAAGGAGGAAATACCTAATAACTGGAATGGATACCAGTGTAAGCAATGAGATGAATGCCTTAAAATGATCATATCAATGTTTGATAAACGGGATAGAATTCCCACAGTATATCTCCTAAGAGAATAACGACCTATTAAGTAGGTAAAGGAAAAGTACTAATAATCTAACCAATAACGGAGACATTACAACCCTAAACGGGATAGTTTCGAGTTATACATAGCCGCAAGGCGAAGTCGCAACTGAACATACCATAAGTACAGCCAGATGTAATGGCATTACTCAGTAACACCCAGGAGCAATCCGAAAGGGTGCCGGAGTCAACATAGTGTTGAACGAAACTCGTGTTGAGAACACAAGTGTTTAAGCAAACACTCGGGTAGAACCCGAAGGGATCCCTCGTAACACAGGATACCCTAAATTGCCAGAGGGCATGAATAATATCAAAATACAACGGGCCTTCCAGGTACGGAAGTGTTGGGTGAGACAACCATATCAAAGAGCCCAGAAAATACCTCCTAACCATTTAATGGCATACGGAGAAGAAGAAACCTATATAAACAGCCTGCATGGAGCATGACTCGAGGCAAGGTGGCTTGTAAGCCGATAGAGCCAACTACAATTCGTAGATCCAAACATTGTAAAACATATGCATAAAGGCATAAGAGTTATTGTGGAGCACGAACCACTACTTAGAGTGGGGACACACTTGTTATTGTGGAGCCTATGGAGCGGTAATTGCGTGAATCTTCCAGAGAAAGGCTACCACCTAAGAATGTAATGTGAAACCGCTAGAGCGGTGTAGTCAAACTTGAGCATGTGTTTATTGCCAAGGAGTAATACGAACAGAGATAGTATGTAAGAAGGCTTTGATAGCAGTAGAAAGAAACCGAGAGGGTAATCGGTTGAGTAGTAAACACAGTATGTGTGCAATATGAATTGCAGAATAAACGATGCGCCAAAGCGTAGAGAGTTTAAAGAAGTATATTTATTGAGCCAAGTGAATGGCAAGCCATAGTATAAATGGCAGGAGTATATGAGCGGAAGCTAAGTAGAGCTGATGCCATATAAGCGAATATTGTTAATGAATAAGTACATGGTACGCAGTGAGCGACCATTGTAAGAGTGTAATCAGATAGTGTTATGAAGCTGATGAGAAAAGATAGTAAAGGAGACATGTTCATTCCTATCTCATGGGTGATTTACTGCCAAGTGTTTACGCTTCTGCACTCTGTATGACTGAGTGTTTTGGTATTGCACTTGTGCGGTAATGATCTTATGGGATGGCTAGGAACTTGAGAATTGTAACGGAACCTGTTGAACGAAAACCTAAAGAAATAACCGTGCGGCCGTTGGCCAAAGATGCACGAGGAACGTGGGCAGTAACCCACAGGGCCCAGGACCGATGGATGGTAAATGCAGAGTAGTATGAGGAAGAATTCTTGTACAGAAACAAGTAAACAAACATAATCCAGGAGCCACTATTAAAAGAGGAAGCACTACATAATGAGTAGTAGCTTGATCTCAACCGACAATAAGTCGGAAAAGGTAAGTGAATAATCACGAAGGTATACAGAGTTATACGAAATAGATTTCCAGAAACTGGAGAGAAAATCTATAACTCATCGAGTTCGCATACGGTAAGAGATACCTAGCGACGATTGAGAACCTTTATTCCCAAGTCAAAAGGGATAGAAAGGGAGTGGATAATACATTCAGAAGACCAAAATGGCGAGTTAAGCTCTAGTTATCAGGTCACGCAGCAGGAGCTTGTGGACCGTAATTCAAAGGTTAAGTATACCTGACAATCTGAGTAAATGGCTAATCCTAAACGCCTTGAAGCCTTAGAGGCTAGAATTGAACCCGGTTATGAGTTATTTAACCGTATTGAAGTTAAAACACTTCATGATACCTGAATTAGTGAACCAATGTTCAGTGATAACATATGGTCTGTTACGCGGGCGTAACCCCTTTTAAGGGGGGTAGGGCGAGGAACCGCTTAGAGTATGTTTTACGTATAGGTGCGTAAACTGCTATGTGCATAGCACAAAAAGAATTATTTTGATGATTGGACCTCATGTTACATAAACATGTGAACCCATTCATCGTGTAAGTATGAGTATTGTGCATGAGAGATGCGAGTATTGTGTATATAATAATATGAAAAGAGGAGTAGAGAAACTCCTAGGGAAAGAGAATCCCTATAGTGTATGTCTATTGAGATTAGACATGAGATATAATAAGTATGAATCGGTATGAAACCAATGTGTAACCTTGGAGGGAGTGAGCTCCCTAGGTGAGTTTGTTTGAGAATGATTGATGGAGTGAGTTCCATCCTTTGGAGTTGTATGTTGTGTGTTTTAAATTGAGTAACAATTTGAGAAAATGAGGTCATGAGTTGCTTAGGTAAAGTAAGCAAAGAAAATTGAGAATGACGGATCACCTAAGTTCTAGGAATTAGAGATAAATTAAAATGAACCGTTTTATGATTATGACTAGAAAGAGTAAAAGATAGAAAACGAAAATGTTTGACTATCTGATTGTTTGAAACTGACGTGGGAGGTGGAACTTGATCTGCTAGCGATCAAGGGAAACCGAACACAAATTGGGGTGGAAGGGTAGTTCAACACTGATGCTGATCACATCAGGGTTGGATGATTCTTGAAGCTTCCTATAAGTGGTCACAAGTAATCACACTAAGAAAAGAGGAAGCTACCATAAATTGAAGTTGGAGTTGTGTGATGTTTTCTAAAAGAATTTTCAAATTGACTTTTCCAAAAAGGATTTTCTTCAAGTATGAAGATGGAAATTAAAACTGGTTTTTAAACCGCTATCACCCGCCGATGGCTACGGCCTTAAGTCTTGATGACCGGTAGAACGGTGGGCGTGTATTAGTTTTGAAACCATTGCCCGTACGTGCGCGGCCTAAGTGACCGGTTGAGGCGGTGATAGTGTGTGATTTTTCCAAAGGCACAAAGCGGGACGGGGATAGTCCCTGAACGATTCCGTGTTTGAGTGAGTCAACCAAGTGCTTGAGGATCTATGTATATGTGTAACGTTTTGATCAGAACCAAAGGGACCGTGGGCCAGAGAGAGTAAGCGCCCATTTGTTGAAAAACGGCCGTGAACCAGAAAGTGTAGTTTTCAACGTGACGGTACCGTGAGGGATCAGTAGTATATTACTCAATATGGATTCGAGGACTGTGTGCCTTCTTGTCTTCGGACCGATCCATGGAGAGAGTACAAAGAGTATTTTTTGATTGCTATACATGCTGTGATATATGTGTTGGTATGTGTAGTGTGAAATGAGACTGACTTGTGGAGTCTGTAAGGTTATCATGTATTATAACCTTGGCATAGCGCCATTAGAGTAACGATATAAGATTCACCAACTTTGAGGACAGTTCCTAAGGGGGTAGATTTTAATACCCCGGATCTAAAAATGGTGATTAAATTACTCTAATATATTTATAAAGGCCTAATGTTGCCTTGAGAGTATTGGTAAAGAGAATAAAACCAAAAGAAAAGGGAAAATGCGTAAAACGCGAAAAACACTAAAACACGCATTAAATGAATAAAGGAGATACATGATCTCGTTAGGGTCCGAGATGGATTCCTAAGGCTTAGTTAGGCCTAATTAGTATACGGGAGTGATTCCCGAAGAAAACGGATCCAAATAGTGGATTAAAAAAGAATACTAACGGAGTTTAAAAGCACGCTTTTCGAGGAAACCCGAAAACGCTACTTTAAGTGGTTAAACGGACCCATAAAAATTATAGTTGATTAAATAACATAATTAAGTATTAATGGAAGCTTAATAGCCATTAAAAATAAAGAAACGAGAAAAACCGAAAAAACGGGCCCGGTGAGTGAATAGTGCCAAACCGGGTAAAATAACGAGCTTTTCTGTCAAAAACGAAAAAAAACGCTCCAGCTCACACATATAGGTGGGGCCGATTTTAATTAGTACACACACAAACACACATTTAATTAGCTTGTTAGCTTATTAAGTCACAAATGACAAATAAATAGTAAAAAGGGAATAGTAAAAAGTAACTTATTTACCCTCTCCCTCCTCTCTTTCCTTATTCTCGCTGTAGCCAGCCCTCTGCTTATCTCCTTCTTCCTCCTCTGTAAGCCATCGACGATTTCAAAGAGAGCACACAGCCCCCATCTTGTCCCTCCATTATCTTGCTCATTTCTTCACCAAACCACACAAAAATAGTACCGTTGGATTCCTCTCGGCAAGGGCTTCGTTTTCCACCCATCAAAAGCTTGGAACCTCCATCTTCACCTCCATGGCGGTATGGGCTTTTGGAGCTGAATGGGTGCTCTTGACTCTCTTCCATCTATTTGATGCTTTAAGGTAAAATAACGCAAGAGTTCCATCCATTTCTAGCTTTTCCTTGCAAATAAAAAATTCCCAACGTTGGAATTTTCTCCATTTCAGCCGGTTCCTTCCATGCTTTGTGGAGTGTTGGAAATTCCCATTTGATTGCCTAACCTCCATTTGGACATCTTGAGGTAATCTTTAAGTTAAAGCCCTAAAACTAGCTCTTGAAACTCTAGTTTTAGTGAGGGATGTGTGACCTAACTAGTTATTTGTGTATGGCATGGGAATATGATTGTAGATAGCAATCTAGATTCCTTTGTGTGGTGTGGAAACAAGAAGAGAAAGAGGAACAAGAGAAAGAGGAAGAAGAGAAGGAAAACCGAAAATAAACAAGGTAAGAGCTCACCTTGTATTGATTTTAATTGACTTGTAAAACAATGTTAGGTTGACTTAAGTAACCTTGAACTTGTGTAGTGATGAGACCACAAGGTTGTTTGTTGAATGAATGTTTTAATGGGTTTGAGTGTGCAAATAAACCTAGAAACTAAGCTAGCAAGTATGTTAACAATGTGGAAACATTGTGTGGTTGTAGTAAGTGTTGTAGTTGTTGATGTCTAAACCAAACAGGGGTGAAGAAGTGTTTATGAGATGATTTAATTGTGGTGAAAATGCTTGGGAAGTAGGCAAGTGCTGTCAAATTTTTGCTTAGAAACCAAGGGTGAGTAAGAGTGTGAAACCTAGGATAAACTAGGTATGTTTGGAAGATGAAAGTGAGAGGTTGATCACTTGGAGACTTGATAAGAAAGAGTGTTAAACGTGAAACAAGGAGTTGAATTTTGGTATGAAAAGTGCCTTGATCTAAAAATGGTTTGTAAGGTTGGTGGAAGGTTAAGAAACATCAAAAGAATTTTTAAGTGCCCTGATGTGCATAAGTGCAACAGAGAGAATGAGGAAAAGGTGTTTTGGGCAAGAATTGGGTGATAGGTTTGATCCATGATTTAAGGAGGTTTGGGGCATGATTAAGGTGTTAAAATATGTTGAATTACATGAAGGAAGATCGAGGAAGAAGTGGGTATAAGTTTAGAGTGGTAACATAATCAGAAACAAGAAGAAATTTTACTTCTGCAACTGGTCCGGGTTTGTAAACCAGGATAGAAACCCGGACCAGGCCTAAAAATGGCAGAACGTTGTAGCAGAGGAGTGGTCCGGGTTTACAAACCAGGACACAAACCCGGACCACCCCTAAAATGCACCCGAGAGATTTCTGAATGAAGGGTCCGGGTTTGTAAACTAGCATGTATACCCGGACCACATCAAAAACACACCCGAGAGTTATAACAGGGGTTGGTCCGGGTTTTATACCAGGACACAAACCCGGACCACATGTAAAATTGTCCGGAGAGTTTTAACCATGTTGGTCCGGGTTTGTAACCCCGGACACAACCCGGACCAGTGTAAAAATGTACCAGAGAGTGTTTTAAGTGCCCTAAGGTGGGGAAGTGAATGGTAATGGTTTTAGATGTTGTTTAGGCCTTGTTTGGTGACTAGTCAAGGTCCTAAGAAGTGTGACAAGTTGAGAAGTGAATGAGAAAGTTGTGAGTTTAAGAGCACTTGAACTAAACTAGAATAACGGGATAACGGGTTAAGTACGGGAGTATTAGTTTACTTATCGTAACGCTTTAAAGTTAATATAAGCATTTGAATGTTATCAGAGGATCGTGTGTGAACCGAGCATGGTGAGATGACACGGTAAAAGTAAAAACCCCGGTGAAAGGTATGATTTTCTCATACTCCGCGTGCTAACCGAGTTACGTTGATTTGTGTGTTTGTGTGCCGGCTTAATCAAGACTAAAGCATGAAAATAATCCATTGTTTGATTATGTATGTCCTGTTGTTGTTGAATGAGCTAACATACTTGTATGCCGGTGTGGTCTAACATAGAGTAAAGATCGACTTATAGTGAGTAACGTTTGGCTAGAGACCCATAGATCGGGTCGATGCTTACGATAATGAAAACGTGCAAACACACAAACTATCCGTAAAGTATAATGATAACGCAAACATATGAACTCCCTAGAATGTGAGGAGAAGTACGGGTTGAGTAAATACCCGATAATGGTTAGAAAACCACATTGAAACAATCCACGAAACAAATGAGAGTGGAAAGATAAGTGAATCTCCTTCAAGAGGATTTAAGATAGTTCGAAGATGAGAACTAGTGAAGAAGATAAAAGAGACCTGAGGGATTAGTAGCTCCCTTGAGACATGGTCGACCTCCTATATGAGGATTTTACCTGATATATGCAAATAACCGAAAGTATGAGTAAAGTAAATGTATGGGTAACTCTTAAAACCTAAGATTAACCAAACTTAAGTAATGTTCCCAAGGTCATTAGAAACATCGAGAGTGATGCTTCTAGACTAATATACATAATATTACTATAACTCTGAGAGAGGAGTGTATGGGAATGTAAGAAGTCCGAGAGTAGTCGGACCTAAGTAAAAAGAGATAGGAACTAAGAGAGAGTTCTGTGAGCTAGTTGAACCTTCCCACCATGCTAGCCCAGAGTAGGGTCGAAACCGGGGAAGTAAGACTATGCTTGAGAGCCATGAGTTTTGGCCTAAGTATGTATTGAGAGTTATAAGCGTGATGTAGGAGACCTGTAGTGTCTCGAGAATCTACAAGAGCTTGAGTACAATTAACCCAAGAGTGTGGGTGAGATAATGAGTATAATTAACCCAAGAGAATGGGTGAGATAATGAGTATGAATAACCCAAGAGTGTGGGTGAGTTAATGTGTAAAAGTAACCCGAGAGTATGGGTGAGTATAAAATGTGTAGCCCAAGAGAGTGGGAGTGAATATGAATAAGTAACCCGAGGGAGTGGGTGAGATATAGAACGAGTAAACAAGGCATTGTGAGGTATAACCCTCAAGGCCTAAGAGTAAACTGATA
Source organism: Limonium bicolor (assembly GCA_023374045.1). Classification (NCBI taxonomy): domain Eukaryota; kingdom Viridiplantae; phylum Streptophyta; class Magnoliopsida; order Caryophyllales; family Plumbaginaceae; genus Limonium; species Limonium bicolor. The sequence continues at coordinate 166,323,596 of CM041779.1, forward strand.
CAACTAACAACCTTGTTATGTTAGTTAGGAATTGTGTTCCGTGATAGGATGTAGATTCCTCGAGTAATATACATATATATTTTGTATTGCTATGATGCATGTTGTTTGACTAAAATGAACTCCATGTATATCGGACAAAGTAGTCGGCGTACCCCGGTTAGCGCTCGGGGTATGCGAATTTCATATGCAGCGTTAAGCTGAGCCCCTAGGGGCAACCTTTTTATTTTTTTTCATGTACACCGAAGATGTTACCGTTCGAAAGTAGGACGGGGTCGGTGGTTAGCATGGGTCGTTAGTCTTTAATTACTTATGCATTGAATGAGGTGTAAGACCGAATATGTTATCGGCATCCGTATATCGTAGACTCGGTATAGTAATGAAATGATTTGAGTATTGTATTTGTATTGTGTACTCGGTTGTTCCAGTTCATCAGACCGTTACGGTGTGTAAGAAAGGCCTGGTTAGCCATATGGGTGGCTAACGGCGTTGTTTTCACCCCTCGTTGTAATTAGAGTTCCGCTGCGTGAGTAAGAGCATTTAGTGACAGTTGAAGAGGTAATGACGAGCTTAACGGTTGGGGTGTTACAGTAAGAGATGGAGTAAAGATCTGTAGCAAAGGGGAAACAAAAACTGATGCAAGTGCTGGAATGAAAATGAGGAAAATTGTGTAAATCATATAAGAATGGGAAATGAGTGTAGTGAAGAGTTAATGGATGAACTAAGGCATTTTAGGAGGCCTAAGTAGTACAAAAACATGTGGGATTACAAGTAGGAAGGTTGGGGAAGCAATGAGCAAAGAAAGAATTGAAAACAAAATTTTAAACAAGAGTACTGGGCCGGACCGACCTTGGGACCGAACTTGCAAGGTCGGTCGAGCCTTAAATTACAAAGACGGGAAGTCTACTGACTGCGACCGACCTTGGGACCGAACTTGACAAGGTCGGTCGTGTCGTAAATATGAAACCAGAAGTCTACTGACTTCGACCGACCTTGGACAGGACTTGGCAAGGTCGGTCGAGGCATAAATTTTGAACCCATAAGCATACTGACTTGGACCGACCTTGGGACCTACCTTGAAAGGTCGGTCAAGCCTTAAATTTTAAGAACCAGAACTCACTGACTTGGACCGACCTTGGGACCGGACTTGCAAGGTCGGTCGGGACTGAATTTTTCCAGCATTGTAACTCACTGACTTCGACTGACCTTGGTCCGACCCTGGGTAAGGTCGGTCGAGTCATTCAAAAAAAAGAAAAAAATATGATTATAATACTCATATGTATATATATATATATGTATATGCATATATGTATATAGTAGTACACCATTCATGGAATAAAAATGTTAAGGAAGTAAGTACATGAGTAAGAAAGCAAGTTAAAGAAGTAATAAGAAAGAATGATTTTTATAATCAAGTATGAAAAGTAAAGAACTAGTAAGTATACGCTAGGAGTATTAACAAAGGAATTAGTGGGTCAATAATAGATTATTGATCATACAACTCTGTGTATGTATAGGAATCAAATAGTTGAATCCCGAAGGGAAACCGAGAGTATGAGTACGACGGTGAATGGTATGATTTTCTCATGCCCTGTATCCTAACCTGGTTACTCAGATTTGTGTGCTTAGGTGATCACTCGAATAAGATAAATGCACGACTCGGATTTTATTGCACTTAATTGTGTTTGATCTATGTTGTTCTTGTTGTATTATCTTGAACATTTAGTTTGTATAATTCATGAAATGTATGAATGAGAATGAAGTGTATGTGTAACTTGATGTGTACTTGTACGGTGTATTAACCCTTGGTACGGAAGTAATGACTTCTACTAATTCCTAACCACCTAACTCCAAACTTGAGTATTGAGTAAAATGGAATGAGTAGAAATCCAATATAGTTTTGGCCACTCGTGAGGATAAGGAAACACAAGAGGTTGGATCCGAATTCTGGCCTTAATCCTTTCCATGGACCAAACCCCTTAAATGGGTAGCATTCTGGATTGGTGAGCCACCCTAAAGCCCGGTGGTGGGATATAGTAGTCCCTGCTCGGAGGTCATACTGACTTGACTTGAGTAAGTATGTAATACCCTGAATTTTTGTAACCCTAATGGAAACCATAGTTCCTTAGGAATTATTAGAGAACACGAGGAAACCATAGTGGTTGGGAATCAACCAAGAAACCCTGGAGAAACCCTAATTTAGAAAGTCCCAGAAAACACTGAAATTTCGGGAAGTTATTTAGAGGTCAAAAAGCCCCGGTCAACTATGGTCAAACCTTGGTCAACCTTGGTCTAACCTCGGTCAAACATTGGACATTGGTCAAACCTTGGTCAATGGTCAACTTTGACCATGATGATGCAGTGATGATGCAGTGGTGATGCAGTGATGATGCAGTGATGATGCAGTGATGATGTTGGCATGACATAATGATGATGTAAGCGTCGAGGTGTCAAGAGATGATTAGTTACACATGGTCCAATCAAGAGAGGCCTTGTGTCACCTTCATTAATGAGGGGAGGTCACACATGGATGGTGGAGATTTATCCTAGCAAAATATCTACGATCTGACGGCTGTAAGTGAAGACATCATTCTATTTGTCTATTCTCATTATTAGCCATGCCACTTGTCTCCTTCATTTAATGAACCGTGGCTTAGGTGGAAGGATGGGATTTGACCTAGACAATTGTCACTAATCTAATGGCTTAGGAAGAGATAAGGATATCTAGGTAATCATTAGCTTATATTTTACAAATCTAAAGCCATTTTCTAATTCACTTTCGGCCAAGATAAGAAGGAGGACAACCGACTTCATCTCTTGATTCTCTTATTCACCCTCACGCCATTAGAACACCATAGAAGCTCATAGAAAGCAACACCCACCATTAGAGAAGAGAATTCAAGCTAAAAATCAAGGAAAAACAAGATTTCAAGGAGGGAGAAGAAGCTGGTGACCTTGGGCGAATTGGTTGGTGGAAGAAATTGATTCAATTAGAAAAGAACTTGTAAGGTCGTGGCTAGAATGGCAAGGAGAGTCCAGGTAACACTTATGCTCACCATTTCTTTCTTTAAACCCTGATTATGAGCTTTAACTCTTGTTAATGGTAACTTCCGAACCCTAGCTTCTCTTGAGCTAAAATTTTGACAGTGTTCTTAGATAGTTATTACTAGAATAATATCAAATATTCAGGCGCAAATACCTTTGGGAAGTAGGAAATATCTAGGGAACTTTTAGAGAGGAAAAATGTGTTTAAGACTCCTTGAGTGATTTCGATGGGATTTTGTTGAGTTTGGTGTGTTATTCTCACTATATTAATCATAAAATAATTGATTATAGGTGGTGGGAACTCGTGGTTAGACATAAAAATGCTAGGTCAAGGTGGGAGGGCTTAAATGGTGTTTTAAAGCCTTGAGACTTAGTTAAATAGGTTCCCGAATTCATCTTGCCTTAAAATTTGAGGGTAGTCTTTAATAGTGAACATATTGCGATGGTCAAAAAATGAAGTCAATGGAGATATTTAAGTCGGTTAGACATGGCAAGGGAAAATAATGAGCTTTAAGCTTTAGGGGTTGTTTAGATGAGTTTCCGACAAGGGTTTGAGCTGGAATTTTGAGGGTATTCTTATATTTCAAATTTAGATCTATGGTCAAAAATTCAGGTCGAACCTCACCAGGGAAGTTATTCGAATTGTTAGGAAGTGATTTGGGTCAAAGGTGTGCTTTAAGCTTGTATTAGTGTGATTGTTGTTGGTTATTGGATTTAATGGTTTGTCTGGTCATTATAGTGCTAATATGACGTGTGGTTGAACTTTTAAGAGATGGTGAAGTGTAAAAGGTATAAGGAAGTCTTGTAAGGTTATATGTGTGCTAAAACTTGGAAAGAAGGAAAATTGTGTTTAAGTATGGTTTTGGGGTGTTTTGTTGCTTGGTTTATCCTTGAAATGTTGGAATGATATTGGTTTGACTATTTATCAGAGAATATGGTGTGGATACCTTAACCCCTTTTTAAGGGTGATTGTGTTGTAATATTCTTCTGAAAGGTTTTGGAAATGATTTTTGAGTTATCCTTGTGTTGAATGTTGATTTATGAATGACAAGAGATTGAGCTCATTTCTGGTTGAGTGAATGGTATATTCATGGAAGGAGCTTATTATTACACGAATTGTGAAGAATCTATTTAAGAGTTTTACTAATTATGTTGATCATGATTATGAATGTTGGTTGGAAATTGTATTGTGTGTGATACTATGTGATGGTGGACTTGTTGGTTGGTTGGATGGTGATGTTGAGAAAGGCTATGGTTAGCCTCGTTGATAAAGGCTATGGTTAGCCTCATTGTGAAAAGCTATTTGAGCAACTGAATATTAAGTCATTTTTATGGCTTGCCGTATTGGCGACTGATTATTAGACTCCTACCAATGAATTGGGGTCGTCCTATGATCTAATCTTTGAGCTATGGTTAGCCTTAGGGGGTGTGCACACTTAAGGACATAGGGCTAGAGAATTGAGATTTCTGGATTTCACTTTGTGATTCCAGTGGGGTGTTGAGATTCAATTGGTTCATGAGGTACGAATGTGATGGTAATCCAAGGGCAGGTAAACTCTTCTGTGTGATATACTCTTATTGCATGCCTTTGCTTGTGTGATGATGTTGGATGCTTACTTACAAAAGGCCTTGTTTTGTGGTGAATTTACTGTGGATATATGAGTTATGATATGATGGATTTGAGATGTATATGGTGGTGAAAAGTGTTATGTGGTTTCCAAAATATTATTGGATTTATGTCTCTGGTGAGATTGCTGTGATTGTGTTATCATTATGAACAGAGGTTTGTGTTAAGGAAAACTGTCTCAAAGAAGGTAAGCGTGTTGTGAACTTGTATTTGTGGTTGATAACATGGTTGTTTGTGTTTCTGTGTGCTTTTATGCTGCTATAAAAGGTTTTTTCCAAAGAGAATGAATTTTACAAGGTGTGATATTTGTTACTCAGCTTTGCTGACGTTTTCTGGTTTGTGCTTGTGGCCCCTTTGTGTGATTGCTTGCTGGCCACAGATTTGTGTTTATGGTTACAGGTCAAGTTGATTCTTTGTGTGATATTGCTCTTGAGCTTGGGACAAGGGAACACGCCGACATAACTAGGAATTTTATTTATTTGTAAGTGGCAAACTCCTTGGAGCATGTTCCGGGAGTTAGGTTGTAGGTGGATTAGGCTAAGCATCCACACTAGTTGGTGTGGGTGTGGCGGTAGCACTCCGGTTTGGCTTAGGTGTTATTGAGGTGGAAGGATAGTTCAACACTGGCACTGACCATGGCAGGGTTGGAGGATTCCTAAAGCTTCCTGTAAGTGATCACGGAAAAAATTAGATCAGAGTAGCGCAGTGGAAACGTGGTTGGTGTAAGACATAGGTGTTGATTAGTGGTGAAATAATTGAGGATAGTTTGTTATTAATATCTGAGAATGATGTAATAGGACACTTAAAGTGTTTGGCATGTTTATATGATCTAAATTATTATCTTATTGTTATGTGGTGAATTATCTGAAGTAGATGGATTGTTATTGTATGTGGTGAATGTTGTTATTTTATGTGGTAAATTATTTGAGGTGGTTGTTATTTGAGGTAGTTGTATATATCACTTGTGGTGGTTGAGAATCTTTGTGTTGTTATGTAGACATAATGCGTATAGTGAAGAAATAATGTTGATTAGTCTTATTGTTATGTGATGTAACTGTGAGGTGAGTTTAAGCTTCGAGGACGAAGCTTTATTTAACGGGGGGAGAATGTAATACCCTGAATTTTTGTAACCCTAATGGAAACCATAGTTCCTTAGGAATTATTAGAGAACACGAGGAAACCATAGTGGTTGGGAATCAACCAAGAAACCCTGGGGAAACCCTAATTTAGAAAGTCCCAGAAAACACTGAAATTTCGAGAAGTTATTTAGAGGTCAAAAAGCCTCGGTCAACTGTGGTCAAACCTTGGTCAACCTTGGTCTAACCTCGGTCATACATTGGACAATGGTCAAACCTTGGTCAATGGTCAACTTTGACCATGATGATGCAGTGGTGATGCAGTGATGATGCAGTGATGATGCAGTGATGATGTTGGCATGACATAATGATGATGTAAGCGTCGAGGTGTCAAGAGATGATTAGTTACACATGGTCCAATCAAGAGAGGCCTTGTGTCACCTTCATTAATGAGGGGAGGTCACACATGGATGGTGGAGATTTATCCTAGCAAAATATCTACGATCCGACGGCTGTAAGTGAAGACATCATTCTATTTTGTCTTATTCTCATTATTAGCCATGCCACTTGTCCCCTTCATTTAATGAACCGTGGCTTAGGTGGAAGGATGGGATTTGACCTAGACAATTGTCACTAATCTAATGGCTTAGGAAGAGATAAGGATATCTAGGTAATCATTAGCTTATATTTTACAAATCTAAAGCCATTTTCTAATTCACTTTCGGCCAAGATAAGAAGGAGGACAACCGACTTCATCTCTTGATTCTCTTATTCACCCTCACGCCATTAGAACACCATAGAAGCTCATAGAAGCAACACCCACCATTAGAGAAGAGAATTCAAGCTAAAAATCAAGGAAAACAAGATTTCAAGGAGGGGAAGAAGCTGGTGACCTTGGGCGAATTGGTTGGTGGAAGAAATTGATTCAATTAGAAAAGAACTTGTAAGGTAGTGGCTAGAATGGCAAGGAGAGTCCAGGTAACACTTATGCTCACCATTTCTTCTTTAAACCCGGAACCTGATTTTGAGCTTAACTCTTGTTAATGGTAACTTCCGAACCCTAGCTTCTCTTGAGCTGAAATTTTGACAGTGTTTAGATAGTTATTACTAGAATAATATCAAAATTCAGGCGACCTACTTTTGGGAAGTAGGATAAGTTCTAGGGAACTTTTAGAGAGAAAAAATGTGTTTTAAGACTCCTTGAGTGATTTCGATGGGATTTTGTTGAGTTTGGTGTGTTATTCTACCTATATTAACTCATAATAATTTATTATAGGTGGTGGGAACTCGTGGTTAGACATAAAAATGCTAGGTCAAGGTGGGAGGGCTTAAATGGTGTTTTAAAGCCTTGAGACTTAGTTAAATAGGTTCCCGAATTCATCTTGCCTTAACATTTGAGGGTAGTCTTTAATAGTGAAAATATTGTGATGGTCAAAAAATGAAGTCGAATGGAGATATTTAAGTCGGTTAGACATGGCAAGGGAAAATAATGAGCTTTAAGCTTTAGGGGTTGTTTAGATGAGTTTCCGACAAGGGTTTGAGCTGGAATTTTGAGGGTATTCTTATATTTCGAATTTAGATCTATGGTCAAAAATTCAGGTCGAAACTCACCTGGGAAGTTATTCGAATTGTTAGGAAGTGATTTGGGTCAAAGGTGTGCTTTAAGCTTGTATTAGTGTGATTGTGTGTTCGTTATTGGATTTAATGGTTTTTCTGGTCATTATAGTGCTAATATGACGTGTGGTTGAACTTTTAAGAGATGGTGAAGTGTAAAAGGTATAAGGAAGTCTTGTAAGGTTATATGTGTGCTAAAACTTGGAAAGAAGGAAAATTGTGTTTAAGTATGGTTTTGGGGTGTTTTGTTGCTTGGTTTATCTTGAAATGTTTGGAATGATTTGGTTTGACTATTTATCAGAGAATATGGTGTGGATACCTTAACCCTTTTTAAGGGTGATTGTGTTGTAATATTCTTCTGAAAGGTTTTGGAAATGATTTTTAAGTTATCCTTGTGTTGAATGTTGATTTATGAATGACAAGAGATTGAGCTCGTTTCTGGTTGAGTGAATGGTATATTCATGGAAGGAGCTTATTTTACACGAATTGTGAAGAATCTATTTAAGAGTTTTACTAATTATGTTGATCATGATTATGAATGTTGGTTGGAAATTGTATTGTGTGTGATACTATGTGATGGTGGACTTGTTGTTGGTTGGATGGTGATGTTGAGAAAGGCTATGGTTAGCCTCGTTGATAAAGGCTATGGTTAGCCTCATTGTGAAAAACTATTTGAGCAACTGAATATTAAGTCATTTTTATGGCTTGCCGTATTGGCGACTGATTATTAGACTCCTACCAATGAATTGGGGTCGTCCTATGATCTACTCTTTGAGCTATGGTTAGCCTTAGGGCGTGTGCACACTTAAGGACATAGGGCCAGAGAATTGAGATTTCTGGATTTCACTTTGTGATTCCAGTGGGGTGTTGAGATTCAATTGGTTCATGAGGTACGAATGTGATGGTAATCCAAGGGCAGGTAAACTCTTCTGTGTGATATACTCTTATTGCATGCCTTTGCTTGTGTGATGATGTTGGATGCTTACTTACAAAAGGCCTTGTTTTGTGGTGAATTTACTGTGGATATATGAGTTATGATATGGTGGATTTGAGATGTATATGGTGGTGAAAAGTGTTATGTGGTTTCCAAAATATTATTGGATTTATGTCTCTGGTGAGATTGCTGTGATTGTGATATCATTATGAAGAGAGGTTTGTGTTAAGGTAAAATGTCTCAAAGAAGGTAAGCGTGTTGTGAACTTGTATTTGTGGTTGATAACATGGTTGTTTGTGTTGCTGTGTGCTTTTATGCTGCTATAAAAGGTTTTTTTCAAAGAGAATGAATTTTACAAGGTGTGATATTTGTTACTCAGCTTTGCTGACGTTTTCTGGTTTGTGCCTGTGGCCCCTTTGTGTGATTGCTTGCTGGCCACAGATTTGTGTTTATGGTTGCAGGTCAAGTTGATTCTTTGTGTGATATTGCTCTTGAGCTTGGGACAAGGGAACACGCCGACATAACTAGGAATTTTATTTATTTGTAAGTGGCAAACTCCTTGGAGCATGTTCCGGGAGTTAGGTTGTAGGTGGATTAGCCTTAGCATCCACACTAGTTGGTGTGGGTGTGGCGGTAGCACTCCGATTTGGCTTAGGTGTTATTTAGTCTTCCGCTGTAAAATATTGTAGGAAGTTGTACAAAAAAAAAAATTAGGGTGAAAAAACCGGGGTGTTACAAAGTAAGTAAGTAAAGTACAGTATGAGTAATGGTCTTGGATAGTGTAAGTCATTGACCTTGAGTAAAAGAGTAAAGTACACCCGATTAACCCGGGTGAGTAAGAAGCTAACAAGTATTGTGTATGTATTGGAGAAGCATATCTCCGTGTCCCGGTGAGTATGAATGGTTGACTTGTATTGTCTTCCTTGTGTGTACTGAATGAATGTATGTATGCTTGCGATGTATTGTAATATTGTGTATGAAAGCATGTATGTACTTATGTGTAAATTGAACCGCATGTATTCGACCAAGTAGTCGGCATACCCTCGCTAGTACGCGGGGTATGCGGATTTCATATGCAGCTTTTTACTGAGCCCCTTGGGGAACTGTTTTTATCTTATAGGTACCCGAAGCTGTTATGGTCGTTGTAAGAGACCGGCTGTTATGCTTAATTAGCTAGGGATAATTTTGTAGATAGTAAAGAATTGTATAAGGCTTGTAGCCCTTGAAGTATAAGTGTACTAAGCGGTACACCCTTTTTGTATTTGGAAAAGTTTGTAGAATTGTGACGGATGGGTAATATGATGACTCTTAAGGAGTATGTATAGACATGTGGAAATGTTGAATTTTGGTATTGTACTTAGGATACTCGGTATAATGTAAGGTAAGGATTGAGTAATGTATTGAATGGAGAATTGTAGTACTCGGTTTGTAAATGAAGTATGGGTTGTATTGTTTAGTACTCGGGTATTCCGGTCCATCAGACCGATGCTGTAATGAGAGTAGGCCTTGTTAGTCACGTGGGTGGCTAACGGCATTGTATCACCCGCCGTTGTGTAAGAAAGTATCCACTGCGTAAGTATGTAAGTAAGAGGAGATTAGACGGTAATGACGGGATTAGCGGTAGAGGTGTTACAACACGTGCCAATAAGGCTTTAGTTTTGGTTTCTATCAAAACTGTAATCTAAAGTCGTACTAGTGTGCACAACAATAAGGCTTTAGGTTACAGTTTCAAGCTAAACCGTAATCTAAAGCTTTTTCTTTTCTTTTTTTGTTTACAAAATAAAGCATAAACCTGTTGCAACAGCAGACTAAATTGCATAATAGCATTACAGAAGTAGCTCTAAAAGATATATTTTCGATTGAAAAAGTGCAATAAGTTCGAATACAATAACAAATAATATTCAAATACCAACGATGCTTCCAAAACCCAACAAAAGAATGATGTCTCAAAACACAACAAAATCCAACAACTAAAACCCAATGACTAACAACTTAAAAAACAAATCTCCTAACTCCTACTAATCAACCTTCACTCTCTTCCACACCATCCTTTCTTCTTCTTCTTTGATCTTTATTAAAGTTCCATACACGTCCAACGGGAAGGTATACTTGTCTGGTGGGAAGGAACATTCTAGGAGACTTCTATTTGCATGTTTTAGAGGGTTATGGCTACAACCCTCAACAGAGGAGTGATCAGCAAGCTTTTTATCTTTCTCGACATCCACCAATTCTACTTCTTTGCACCCTATCTGTCTTAGTGTCAACCCGCTCAGTTCGTGTATAGTGTACGCCTGCGTAAGGTTGTTACATACAAACTCATAGTCTAAGAATCAAACTGAGAAAGTGTTACAATAAAGACACATTAAAAATAAGCATTGAATTGCAGGGATGATTATACCTGACAGATGTGTCATTTTCTTTTTTAATCGTGCTAGTACACGAGGTTGATCCCATGACAGTCATTGGATCATCCTCTGGTGATATTTGACCCTATGCAATAGATTTTTTTTTTTTTTTCAGCCACACTCAAATATAGACAACGGTTTTCAATAGCACACTAGAGTATTAAACTTCCATGTACTTATTCCAATGCATATAAACCAGTTCTTAAAGCATGTATAACCACAAACATACAGATTTTCATCTCACAAAAACGGTTTAAAAAATGATTGATTAACAAATGTAACCAAGTTATTATTTATGCATATCCTTGTAAACCAAGAGAAAGGAACTTACACTGTGGTGGGAGTACATGTTTCGTAGAGTATTAGAACGAAAGGAGATGACTGGTTTACAAAAATAAAGATTGTGTTAGAAGGAAACCGTAACAAGGAAATAGGAGAAACAAGATCGAAGCAGCGTATACGGCTACATGATACTTATTTAAATGACTAAATCAACGTCAACCGGTCGGGGGAGGGAGAAAATAGATACGAGAAACAACAAGAAAGAAGAAAAAAGGAGGAAACTTACCAAGATTGGGTTGAAGCAGAGGGTTTGCAGTAACTATTGAACCGACACAAGTAAACTGAAGGTTTTTAAAATCATAGATAGAAGATGAAAAGGCATGCACGGGAAGTTGTGCACACGTCCAATCGAGAAGGGTTTTATCACCAATTACAAATATCTGAAAATTAAAAGACCACCAAAATTGACTTTAGATTACCGAAACGTCTATACTGTTCGAACTTACGTTAATGGGTAATGACCATTGAGCCTTGTTGATTTAGATCACTAAAAATATATAAAATGCACACTCTAAAGTAAAGTTTTTTAACCAAACATTATTTTTAGTTATGTCATACAAAACTATATTATAGTGTTGTTTTAATTCAATATGACATGTATTACGTAATTGAATTATTATTTCAGATGTTTTAGAACTCTTAAGGGACTTATAATGAATATTTCACTACAAGAAAAAGTTTTGTTTGCTACCGACAAAATTGGTAACGATAATAGTGAAACTAGTAGCCAAATAGAACGGGCTACCGCTTTTGTTCATTTGGCTACCGGAGTTAGGCGGTGGGTAAACCCTTGGTGGCGAAATTCATTTTCACTACCGTTTTCTGATTGGTAGTAATTTTGCTGCCACATCGACACTGCTCTTTCTTCTGGTAGCAATTTTGTCACCGCTCTTTCTTATGGTAGCAATTTTACTACCGATTATGTGTGATAGCTTTACTTAGTTTGCTACCACTAAATTCAGTAGCATAAATTCTTTTTAGATACCAACTTTAGTGGTTGTATTTAAAAATGTTGCCACCAATATAATGTGATAGAATTATATTCACATGTGTGGTTCTCTACTAAAGCCATGTGTATGTGCAGCCTGACCATTTTTGGGCCGCACATCAAGGATCGGTGACATATGGATATATATTCATCCTGACCACTTTTTAATTCAGACTAGTGTGCTTAAATGCACAAATCATGGATCGAACCCGCGATGTTTATTAAGACTAGTGTGATAAAATGTGCACACATCAGGAATTGATCCTGCGACGTGTGAGATGGATAGATATTACCTTAACCAATTGGCCATGATAGTTATTCACAACATATATACATACTACATGTAAATATAATTAATGTTTGATACTCTAAATATAAATCAAATTTTTTGCCGAGATATGATTGAACATTGGATATGTAAAAATTAATAAAATAGATGTAGGTCTGACTAAGCCACATTGATATTTTAATTTACATAATATTACAACATTAATTTTGTACAGTCAAAATAATAAAAATAAAACCATATGTTGGGTTAAAATTATATAAAATTAAAAACTAAACATATATATATATATATCTATTACAAAAGCTTTAAACATTTATAAATTTATATATATTTTTGTATTTATTTTGCAAATTTTAACCAACACGTCAACTAATTTAAATTGTTATTATTTATTGTATTTTTTTACTTCATTAATTTATGTGATTTTTGTAAATTAAAAGAATTATATAGTATATTTATAAAAATCACACAAATTTTAAATTTATTTACATATTATCATTTACTAATTTAAAATTATGTTGACAACTAATTTATATTAATTTTGTAAATTTTAACCAACATATGTATTAGTTTAATTTATTATTACATGTACTCTATTTTATAATTGGGAAAATTCACGAGATATCCCTGTTTTCTTTCGTAATTCACAATATATCCCTGTGATTTTAGTAATTTAACTTTAAACATGCTTAAGTGTTGTCCAAATTGATGAAACTTTGCATGGACGATGCTAAAGTGTTATATTTTGGTCCAATATCAAATTTGAAGTTTTTTAAGCTCACATGTGACCTGTGGGACCCAATGAACAGTCACATATTCATTGGGTCCCACAAGTCACATGTGAGCTTAAAAAGCTTCAAATTTGATATTGGACCAAAATATAACACTTTAGCATCGTCATGTAAAGTTTCATCAATTTTGGATAACATTTAAGCATGTTTAAAGTTGAATTACAAAAATCACAGGGGTATATTGTGAATTATGAAAGAAAACAGGGTATATCGTGAATTTTCCCTTTATAATTTATTAATACATGTGATACTTTGAAAAATAAAAATATTTTAAGTATCAAAAACAAATTATGTTACATATATGTTATATGATAAATAAATTCTTGTAGTGGTATGTAGTTTTAATTAATTTTCACGAATAAGAATATTTTTGTTTACTTAAAGTTCTTTTTAAAATTTCGATAGCTAAAATGTAAGAAGTAAAATATACTAAAGGTACTATATTGAAAAATACTATAAAAAGTAAAATATTTATATAAGAAGGTAATATATCCCCAATGACGTCAGCAATATAGGTTAGTATTCTGAATTATGTAGTAATCACACATTTAAGTTATAAGACAATAATAATTTTATTAACGCTTATGAATATTAGCTATCATTTCTTATATTCTAGCACAATATCAACTGAAATTTCATCAGCATTATTAGTCGGTAGCAATTTTGAAACTTAAGATAGTAGCAATTTAGCTACTTGTTAAAAATATTTGTTATCATAACCAAAATAGTAGCACAATAGCAACCGTAATCGAGTGTTAGTAGCAATTTTATAATTTTGCTTATCTATGTGGTCGTAGCAACTTTTAAGATAGTAGCTAGTTAGCTATTGATTAAATTGATTTTGCTACCGTTGCTCAAATAGTAGTATAATAGCTATCATGATTGAATTAGCATCAATCAAATAGTAGCAATTCATTAATTTAGCTACCAATATTGGTAGAAAAATTATTTTTACTAAAACTACCGGAATGAAAAAATAAAATAGCTAATATTGATGGTAGCAATCTTGTAAGACGGTAGACATTTAGCTACTGTCTAAAAGTTTAGCTACCATTGTCGGTGTGGTAGCACAAAAGTAACCACTTTGTTAATAACATTAAAAATCAGTAGCAATTTTCCAATTTAGATACCAATATATGTATAGTAGCAATTCATCAGTAGCTAAAACATCTTTTTCTTGTAGTGATTTCAAAATATGTTACGGTGAAGTAAAATTATTTTGTTTATTTATTAACTTTATATATATATATATATATATATATATAATATACGGTGAAGTAAAATTATTTTGTTTATTTATTAACTTTATATATATATATATATATCGATATTTTTAGTTCATGTCATTTCACAACAATATGCTATAAAACATATATATATATCATTTTACATACGTGTTGGGAAAATTACATACATAGTAATTAAACCTAGCTAAAATGGGCAAGTGCACCCAATTCGTTGCAGTAAAACAAGTGTCGTATCCACAAGGAAATTGGTTTCTAAATCCCAAGCTTCGGTATAATAGTCAAGTGCAAAATAACAGTAAAATGGGGGTTTAGCCAGAGGCAAGCTTGGTTGTTTGTTTTGTTAACTGAAATGCAATAAAAACAGTAAAATGTTTGTGAATGGAATGGATGGGGAGAGTACCCTAGGATAGTGGGAATCACCCAATTCACTCAAAGAACTTCAAAACCATAACTCATCATCTCAGTGCCTATTAGAGTTTAGCTCATGAATCCCCAAATCATGGGAAATCCAATTCTTACCCAAATAATCAAACCCCTTAATTAAAGGAGGTTCAAGTCATCAAATAGCATTAAGCAAGCACTCTTAAATAATAGCCCCAAGCATTTACTTCCAAAATCAAGAAAGTAAAGGTTAGGGTTTACTCCCTTCTTGGTCTAGTTCCAAACTCAAGCTCAAATATTGAATGGAACCACCATAAATGCAATAAGAGATCAGTTTAGTGCATTAATTGATATTGAAGAGAAAAAACAAGAGTAATTAATGAGTTAGGTTTCTAGCATTCAATGAGCAAAATGGGTTCAAACCCTCATCCTAGGATACAAATGGAACTACTCAGACATAGCTAGAGGCAAGAGCAAAGAAAAGGAAGAATTAGCCATTGGAGGAGCTTCCAAGCTTCAATGGAGGTAGAGATCTTCACTTCTTTTCCTCCTTTCTTCTCTTCTCCTTTCTTTTCTCTCTATTTTCGCCTCTTTCTCGTCTGTTTAGGGTTGGAGTCGGGTGAATTTGATAATGAGGAAGGGAGCCCCAAAATGCAGCCTTTAAACAGAAAATTCTGGGCAAAAATTCCGTCCGACCGACCTTGCAAGTCCGGTCGCAAGGTCGGTCGGACCCTTTCAGACGGGAGCACGTGACAGATTTTAAGCTCGACCGACCTTGCAAGTCCGGTCGCAAGGTCGGTCGATTCCAGTGAGTTCTGGGATCGATTGAACAGAGCCGGACCGACCTTGCAAGGTCGGTCGGCCCCAGAATGTCATTTTTTCTGTGCCGGAACTCTCCCGATGCTTCCCGTTGGCTAGGCATCCTTCCCGAGGTGCTCGAACATTGATGCTTTCTCATATAAAGCTCTCAAAATGTACTCTAATGAGTAATTACCTATTTAAACAAGCCAAAAGTGTAAGATCACTAATAAACACACAAATACTCCATAAAGTGGTGAAATAAGTCATGCGCCAAATAAAATGACGACGAATAAAGACCTTGAGAGAGCATTATTTCACCACTTATCAACTCCCCCACACTTATCCATTTGCTTGTCCCCAAGCAAAATTAGCTAAGGACCCACAACAAGAAGGAACATTTAAAGCAAGCAAGTGTTTAGATGAGTTCTTGAATTTCAGTGAGCAAAATTTGTGAAAAACCTCAAGAGGAGTGCAACCAACCTTCTCATGATGACATGGGTGTGCTTAGGGCAAATGAAAATATAGAGTTTCGGGGTATGATCTAGAGTGCTTCCGAGTTCTTACAGATTATGGAACTTGGAGAACTTTTACCATGGCCAACTTCTCTCAAGAATGGGCATTGAGGGAAAACAAAAGGAAAAATAGAGATTTGCAGTTGATTCACTTTCGCAACAAGAGATGAGGAGAGGTAAATTGGCATTTTGCCTTGCTTCAATGAACACTCATCTCTCATTTGTTGGTTACCTATGGTGTCTCTCAAGATCCTCTTTGTCTCTTTCTTTTTTTTCACAAGGAAGCACCCCTTAGCAATCCCTAGATAAGAAGGTAGAAGGAACCCCTAAGCAATAAAAATTCATCACGAAATGGATTTATGATCACACCGCACCTAAGTGCTCCTCAAGAGAGAACCTTTGAAAAAAAAAGTTCGGTGGAAAATTCCAAGAATTCAAAGAAAAACTTGCTTACTATAAACATAACTCCCACTGAAGCTATAGATCATTATGAGAAAATTGACTTAGTGCATCAACTAGAAAAGGTCGTCTCCCCCACACTGGAATGGACAATGTCCTCATTGTTCACAGAATAGCTTATGGAAAAACAACAGAGGACCTTTTTGGTAGCACTAGGCATGGAGTAATCCGAAAGAGTTTTGCATTATATAAAGTGGATAAGTGTAGAGAACTAATACTCCCCTGAGAAAGATGAGTTGGTGGTATTCCCCCACACTTGCCAGTGTGCATATTCAGGTACGCGCTAGCTCCGACAGGAAGAGTCGAATGGCCTAGGAAAAATTGACAAGAGGTTCTCTTGTATTTTTCCTAGCTCACGATGGGGTGTTCTCGAGGTAAGTTGATATATCTACAATGCAAAACCAAAAAGAAAATAGGCGCAACATGGATTCCAGAGAATTCGCGTTAGTGCCATCGTTAGATAATCATAGGGGGACTCACACAGGAGTCCCATAGCAGAGGAGTCAAAAAGGGCGTAAGGCACCATAGCGCAAAATATATCAGTACGAGTACGAGAAAGGAAAGAATTTAAAGTACAAACATCAGAAATACATAACATAGTCTAACAGCCTAACAGCAAGTCAGAGACAGATTTAATAGCAGAGAAACAAAGCAGCATCCCAGGATCGGAAGAGGCTACTGGGGGGGTGCACCACCATGCTCGTGAACATGCTGCCAATAGGCCTCCATCTGGCGCTGGTGCTCCTCCATGAGACGCCGGTGGTCGGCCATCTGCCTCTCGAATAGTGCGAGCTGCTCCGGGTCCCACTCCGGTCGGGGGTGGGTGTGCAGGGCGAGGAACGGCCCAGGTGCAGCAGTGGAGGAGGAGGCACCGGAAGAGGATGATGCACCCCCGCTCTGTCGATGCTCGGCGGTCGTCGCTTGTGCCACCCGTCCCATCACGATAGAATCCCATCTTCCCCATAGTAGTGTCGCATATCGGGTCCACGTGTAGGCTAGCTGCCTCATCTGCTCCGGGTCGCACACCACAGCGAACCAACTGCATCTCCAAAAAGTAAGAAAACCCAAGTGATGGGTTTCCTTCTCGCGATGATGTGCAGAGGTGGTCGAAGATGAGAGCGGATAAGAGAGCGCCTTCTCGGGGTCTGGGCTACCAAAGAGTCCATGAGAAAAACAGTCCCTGGAGGTGAGATCCTTGCTGTCGTGCGGGATGACATTATGATGGAGGATCGCAAAGGATGGCCCTCTTCAGCGGGCTGCTCACCATGTTGAGGGTCATAGTGACCCTAACATCCGTCCCGGCCTGATTTTTCTGACGTGTCTGGACCGAGAGGTCAGCAAGGTAGCGGTGGCGGCTGGCGATGAGGTCGCCCGGGTGGATGACGGAGATGTGGTCGAGGTCATCATCGCAGAGCTGAAAGAACTGGTGCACATGCCACCGACGGATGGCTATGGCACGGCCACTGACCACAGAGGTGATCTCCTTCGGCTCTCTGGACCGCCGCATTCGCATAAAATTCTTTGATGAGTCGGGGTGGTATTGGCCACCCATGGTGAGCACGCAGCCTCAGCCCAGGAAGTCGAAGTGTGGCTGGAGCTCGAGGTCTGCAATCAGAGCCGGATCAACCGGTCGCTCCCGAACAATCTCCCGTCGCTTGGGGGAGGTGAACCAACAGCGGGCCTCTTCATTGATGAAGACGCCATCGAGTAGGCCGATGGGGTGGCCAAGCTCTAGGTTCTGAGCAGCCTGGTTCCTCCTAGCACGGCGTTGTCGGTGGGCCATGTTGCTGCAAAAACAAAGAAAAGAAAAGAAAAAAGAAACAAAACAAAAACAACACAAATAACAACCAGTAAACTGTTAGAAAGTAACTAGGTTGACAATAAGCAAATAGTACAATATGAAGCATGAAACGCAGGAAGGAGCAAAAGAAACGACAGTTGTTTGGAAAAATTTTTGCCAGAGTCCCCCCTGTTTTTCTATCATTCCTCGGTTCGAAGAACCTCCTCAATTTCACCAGAAGGTGCGCCACGCAGTTCACCAAGTACCCCACTAACAATTGCAATCAAAATGATAACTTCGCATCAAGCACACTACCAATTTATCAAGGTTTCACAATTTAGGGGACACAACTCGCAACCACAAAATGCAGCCGATATAGGCTCAATGGCGTTTAGGCATCCAGCATCATTCACAAAGCAATCAGCATACATTAAAACACCTTTGAATAATGCGAAACAAACATTATTCAAGTTAAGACATTAATCACCAATTTATGCTTAGAACCACCAAATTGCACAATTTTAATCTCCAAACTCACACAAAGTCCCTAATTAATTATTCAACACAATCCAAATCCACATATTTGCAAAAATCACAATTTCCCACCTAAGGCTCCGTTTGGTTCGACCTAAATCTAGCCCAAAATGTAACTTGCTCGAAAAATTTACAAAATGACAATGTAGAGTTAGAATCACATACCTAGGTGTTTAGATGTGGAAAGAAGTTGAAATTTAACAGATTTTGGGCTACAATCGAAATGGAATTCGATTGGGGGTTTAGGGTTTCGAATGGAGAGAGGGGCTGGGTGAGTGAGTGTGGCGGCGCTGGTGTGGCTTTGGTGGCGCGACCGCGGTGGCAGTGCGGGCGTCGGAGCATGGGCGACGGCGAGGGCTGGTCGGTGGAGTGGTGCTGCGCGCGAGAGAGAGAGAGGAAGAGAAGGAGCAATGACGATGGAGGATGGTGTCGGGTGCGCGAGGGAGAAGAAAGAAAGAGAGGAAGAAAGGAAAGAAGAAAGAAAGAAAACGAAAATGCAGCGTTTCGCTTTTTTTTTTCAAATTTTTTCGCCAAACCGACCTTGCATGTCCGGTCGCAAGGTCGGTCCATTCCAGAAGGGTTTGATTTCGAAATTTTTCAGTCCGACCGACCTTGCAAGTCCGGTTGCAAGGTCGGTCCATTCCAGAATGTTTCGGGTTTGAAAATTTTTAGCCTGACCGACCTTGCAAGTCCGGTCGCAAGGTCGGCCGAAGTCAGTAGCTTGGCGGGTTTGAAATCTGGGACTCGACCGACCTTGCAAGTTCGGTCCTAAGGTCGGTCGAGACCAGAATTTCACCAAAATGTTTGTTTTCTTGCCCACAACACTTGTCATCAATCACAACAGATTCAACAAGCAAAAACACCCAGAACACACAATAAATCAAGCTATAAGCAAACAACTAACATAACTCGAATGAGAAAATAAAGCAAGGTAAAAGTGACAATAGTCCGGGTTGTCTCCCGGAAAGCTGCCCGTCTTTTTAAGGTCTTTGGCTAGACCATAGTGAGGGTTAGAGGGAACCTGGAGGGTCTCTTAAGTAAAGAGCCCGAGCTTCAACCTTTTGGATGTCGCCTCCATGATAATGCTTAAGCCGGGAACCGTTTACCATGAAAGTCTCCCCTTTGACATTCTTCAGCTCATAAGCTCCATAGGTGGTGACCTTCGTGACAGTAAAAGGGCCAGCCCAATGAGACTTTAGCTTCCCGGGGAATAACTTCAACCGTGAGTTGTAGAGGAGAACCCGGTCACCTTCGTGAAACTCCCGCTTCATAATCATTTTATCATGCCATTTCTTGGCCTTGTCTTTATAGCCAGAAAATCTGCTGTTCAACTCAGCCACCATTTCAATCATATCTGGGTGAAATTCCTGTTCAACACAAGCCTCAAACAAAGCTAATTCAAGAGCATCAGTTTTAACAAGAGAAAGAGAGTGATCCTGCACAATTGAATCTACGACATCTATAGCAAAAACAGCCTCAGCCTGTGAGGGTCTCTTCACTACTTTAGACATGTCAATTCTAATTTATCATCATGAAGTCGCAGAATTATTTTGCCTTTCTCCACATCTATGAGGGCCCTAGCAGTTCTCATGAAAGGTCTGCCCAAAATTAGTGGCACTCTCTGGTCCTCTTCCATGTCTATTACAATGAAATCAGCTGGGAAGACAATGAACCAACAGTCACTACCAGTCTTCTACCTTCCCTTTAGGGACAACTAAAGATCTATCCGCTAGTTGCAATTGAATGGGAGTGGGAGTGCATTTACCAATTCCAAGCTTATTAAAAGTTGAGAGAGGCTAAGATTGATACTAGAACTAAATCACATAACCCACTACCACAGTCAATTGTCCGGACAATAGGTAAAACCGGGGTCTCCAAGCTTTGGAGGTAGGCTTCTTTGTAGAACCGCCGACACTTTCGGTGAGGTGGACGGTTTCTGCTTCCTCCAGCGATCTCTTGTTCACTATGATGTCCTTCATGAACTTAGCGTAGATCGGCATCTGTTTCAAGCAGCATCAGAGAAAGGAATATTAATTGTTAATTCTTGAAAATGCTCAGAAACTTCCCAAATTGTTCATCTAAATTTTTCTTTTTGAGTCTATTGGGAAAAGGAAGAGGGGGAAGAGGTTTTGCACGAGTAGTAGAAGTAGAAGGTTCCAGGAGATCCTTCTCCTTGGAAACTTCCTTAGTGGAGGTGGTGGTTCCTCAACAATCTCTTGCTCTTCTTCTTGAGCTTCATCTTCTTGGGACTTCATGTCCTCATGTGAGCATGACGGATCAAGGAGTCTCCCACTTAGTTGTTACCGCTTTTGCTTGCTCTCTTGATTGGGCTGCGTTTGACTTGGAAAACACCGGTTGTCTTTGAGCAAGTTGTTGAGATGCTTTCAAGTTGGGACTCAACCCTTTGTTGGTGGCTTCTTGACTTGCTTTAAAAGCATCCAAGTCAGCCGCTTTAGATGCAACCCCCGAGACAAGATTTTTCATCATGTCTCTTACTCGGCATTGGCATCCGTGGGGGAGGAGGATGTGTTGATGTGGTTGGTGTTTTGTTGAAAGCCCGGAGGTGCTCCTTGTGGTCGTAACCCATTTGTGGGTTGGACATTTGAGTCGAACCTTGTGACCGGAGCCCGTGGGATTGTTGGAAACATTGCTAGCTCCCCTTGGGTTTGGTCATTACTTCTCCATGAGAAGTTTGGATGGTTCCTCCATGGGCGTTTTGTTGGTTGTAGTTGTATCCGGGGCGGTTGCCTACAAAGTTTACATCCTCACATGGATCGGCATAAACCTTGCCTTCGCAAAAGTGGGTCTCGTTGATCAGTATCCAAATGAGCATGTTTTATAGTGTATTTCATATATATTATTAGCACTTTCTTGCTCATTTCTCCACTTATCTTAGTTTTTCTCTAGTTTATGTTTTATTGGTTGTCTTACAGATTTATCGGTTAAAGCATGAGAAAAACTAAGCTAGAGCAAAGAACGAAAGACGAACGCATAGCCGCAGACGGTTTGAAAAACAGAGTCCAAACAATCAATCTGGAGCCAGTTGAAGGGTCCGGGACTTAATGCAGAACTAAGTCCCGGACCAGCATATTAAAACAGACCGGAATAGATAGCCGTGGGTGGTCCGGGACTTAGGTCCCATACAAGGACCCGGCACCCCTTGAAAAATGGCCGAGAGTTTTCTGTGAGTAAGGGTCCGGACTTGACTCATATGCAAGGACCCGGACCAACAATGATGTCGATAAACAGAGGCTACCGCCTCCCTTGAGGCGACAAATAACACGCAACCGCCCAAAGTTTAGGCGGACATCTAAGAGGCTACCGCCTCTAAAACAGGCGGTCAAGACTATGAGGCTACCGCCTAAATAATAGGCGGTCAAGACACAACAGAACCGCAAAATGGGGGCGGTCAGCACCAGAGGGAACCGCCTCTTTAAGAGGCGGTTTAGGGCAAAAAATCAACCGCGACTAGTTTTCTCGCGCAGTCTTCGTCTCCAACTTGAACGCCTCTATCTACTCCAGCACCGCCTACCATGAATATCTCACGCGTGCAGCTGTCTGTCCCCTCTGCAATAAATGAAGATAGCAATGAATGCTCAATCAATTTTACGTACGGATGCCCATCTCAATTCTCTATATAAACCAACACCAATACTGCAACAAACACAGAGGGCGTACGACCACAGTTGAAGAAATCAAATAAACACCACACTCCATTCTCTTCCATTTAATTCCTCTCGTACACACACTTCTTCATCTTTATTTATTTTCACCATTAGGCCCATTTCACCATAAACAGTACGTACTCAATCACTCAACAGAAGCAGTATTTTACAAAGAGAGAAAAGAGGCAGGCGAGTGCAGACCCGTATTTCGCAGGCAGTTCCTGAGTAATGAATATTTCAGTCTCTACTCTGTTTTTATTTCTGTCAATGTCTGAGTAATCTCATAATTGTGCTTAGGATGGGGTTTAACCCAAATAACTCAGCGTTTATAATACCGAGTTGGCTTATAAATATTTGTTTGTCTCTCTCTATTATTAAATGTTTAAGAACTGATCATTTTTACTCATTTACGGTTTCCTCTAATTTCAATGATTTTGTAAAATTAGAGAATAGACCACAAGGAGAGACAAACGTTAGATTTTATTCTCCTTGATTAGCAGATAAAATCCATCGCTGTTATAAAAGAATTCTCACTTAAGCTAATTAATGATTTTAGACTTTTTCTGATTGTAAGAAGTTTAATGAATTAATTAAGAGCTGTCCTTATCTATGATTTAGAAAGGTCACAAGATAAAATTCTTAACAGACAAATAAGAGCAAACTAGGATTATATTTATTATCTGAGTTATAACCGGCAATTTCACTTCCTTAGCACAGTTTCCATCCACTTAATCCACAACCGTTTTTACTGTTTTTATTATTTCTTTAATAATCCAACAACAAATCAAGCTTGCCTCCGGCTAAACCCTTTTACAGTCTTTAGTAACTACCTAAACTAGGAATTAAACAATCTCCTTGTGGATACGACACTTGTTTACTACTACGAATAGGTACACTTGCCTAATAGTTTGTTATAATTCTATATTAATATCAGTGTAGTTTTATCCCAACAAGTTTTTGGCGCCGTTGCCGGGAGATTGATTCCATCAATTTCCCTAGTTTCCGGTAGTTCACCTGTTTATTATAATAAACTGTCAATTATCTCGTTAATAATCTAACCTTGGACATCGACTTATAATCTGAATTGGACATCGGACTTCTGACCTGACTTGGACATTTGACTTCGGACTTTGGACATCTAACTCCTAACATCTTAATATTATTGTCATTTCGTTCCATTGTCATTTCGTTCCATTGTCCTTTCTTTCCATTGTCTCTAACTACTAACTTTAATTTCCTGTCATTTCGTTCCATTGTCCTTTCTTTCCATTGTCCTTAACATTTCATTTCCATTGTATACTAACATTTCTTTCCATTGTATACTAACTACTAACTTATAATTTCCTATATACTAACTCTAACGTTTATCAGCCTGACCAATATTTCTGTCTTTCTTATTTTATTTACTAACTAATTTTGCAGCTTCTGATAAACCACAAGTTATCTTCTGTGCATGCCAAACACTCGAACCCGAGGCTCTCCACAATCAGTCCGAGCCCCGAACCCGAGCGTACTTTATTTCAAGAGAGAGCCTAAACCTGAGAAACCAAGCCATGGCCAATAACGAAGTTATAAATGAAATGGACCATGCAATTCAACCAGAACACCGTGCCCTATCTGATTATCACCAACCTAACACCGAAGGAAGAGCATCAGCTATAGTTCTCCCTGAACTACACCAGAAGAAGCCGGACGATGGGTTTTTCAAAACCCACTACATCACCGCCGTCCGGGATCTAGGCAAGTTTAGTGGAGCGAACCCAGATGAAGCCCCAAATCATCTGAGTCTCTTCCTAGACTTCTGCAATTCCTTTAGTCAAACCGGCATCGTCAAAGAAAGAATTCGACTCCAACTATTTCCTCATTCGTTGTCGGATTCAGCAACCGGTGGTACCGAAGCCTTCCCTCCCGATCAATCACCACATGGCTTCAAATGGCCCAAAAATTCCTTGCCAAATACTACCCAACCAGTAGAACGAGGCAGTTGATCGGTGAAATCAACACTTTCTGTCAGGAGCCAGGAGAGACGTTATACGAGCGTGGGACAGATTCAAAGATATGCTAATGAAGTGTCCCCCATGGTCTTGACGATCAATCCCTCTGCCTTTCATTCTTCCGGTCTGGATGAGGAACCGACTACTCGTCAATTCCTCTGCAGGAGGAAGTTTCATGATGAAATCTCCTAAAGAAGGAATGGACCTTCTCGAAACTATGACGAGCAATACGAGAAGTGGACGAGATCCAAAGGAAGAACGCCACGAGCAGCAGGCCTACTCCACGTTGAGCCTACGGCATTTATCGGCTCAGATCTCGTCCCTTGCAAAGATGGTGGAAAAGCTAACGACATCACAAAACGAAATTGTAAAAACAATAGCTTCCCCACTACAAGTTCGTCGTCAGTTCCACCTACAGAAGGATGTGCCATATGCGCCGGTCCTCATGAAACCCATCAGTGCGAAGGCAAAGGCCAGTACGAGGAAGTTCAATTCATAGGAAACCGTCCCGGTAATTCCTACAGCAACAACTTCAACAACAACTCTCCATGGAGAAATCACCCGAATTTCTCATGGAAAAATAATGATCAAAACCAGGAGGGCAGAACAACAACTCCAACACCTATCAGGGGAAACCGACCCCAACCAAATTCTATATGGGTTACAAAGCACTAGGTGCCCCTCCAGGTTTCCAACAACAACAACTACAACAACAACCATCATCATCCTCTTCTGATCCAACTTAGAACTCAAAGAGATGATGAAAGGTTACATTTCCATGACTCAGAACCACTTTCTGCACAAGAAGCCTTCAACCAGAAAATCGAAGGTAAAAATCAATCAACTTGCGGAAATCTTGCTCGAAGACCGCCAGGGCTCTCCCCAGCCAAATGAACCAAATCCAAGAGAGCAAGCCAAATGCATCTATGTGAAGGAGCACGATAAAGAAAAGACGGAGGTGGCTAAAACAGCTAAAGTTCCAGAACTACACCCTTCCCTCCAAGAGTGGGTTGTAGCAATCGAAACTTCCAAAAGGAATGTAGCTGAACTTGAAAGCACCGCCAAAGTCTATAATAATCGTATTCAATCTGAGAATACCTACCTTGAGCACTTGGTAGCCGGTTATGAAAATGAGAGCTCGAATTTGAAGAAGAAGAAGAAGAGGTTAAGGCGATAACCTTGAGAAGCGGTAAGAAAACAGACGAAATTCACATCCCGCCAACATTAGAAGAATCCAAGGAGGATAGTGAAGAAAAAATTGAGGTTCCAACAGAAAAGACACCTCCAAGCGTCCTCACTATTCCGTCAGCTTCAGAACCTTCTTCACAAGAACCGCCTATACCATTTCCTCACCGACTCCAGAAACAGAATTGGATAATGAATATGGTAAGTTCTGGCAATGCTAAGCAGCTAAACGTCAATGTACAGTTTGTAGACCTCATTGCCAAAATGCCAAACTATGCCAAATTCCTCAAACACCTCATATCCAACAAAACTAATTGGCCGAAGTCGGTACGGTACCTCTCAATGTAGCTTGCTCACTATTCACAAAACCACTACCATCAAAATGCAATGATCCGGGCAGCTTCACTATTCCAGTACAATTGGTAGCACCTCATTTCCATACTCCCCTGTGATCTGGGTGCTTCCATAAATTTGATGCCCCTCTCCACTTTCAAAAAGCTGGGAATTGGAGAGATGAAAAGACTAAGATGACCCTGCAACTGGCAGATGGTTCGGTAACATACCCAAGCGGAGTGTGGGGATGAGGATGCATCAAAGTGGAGCACTTATACTTCCCATGTGATTTTTGTCATTCTAGACTCGAAGAGACCCCAACACACCTCTCATCCTTGGACGACCATTCCTTGCCACAGCCGATGTGCATATTTGGGTAGCCCAGGGGAAGATCACCCTTCAAGCTTATAATGAAAAACTCGAGTTTGCATCAGGAAGATCCCCAGATAGCAAATCCAAAGATCTCAAGTTTGTGCGGGACGCTCAATCACCATCATCCCCACTTCTGTGTTATCACCCTTCCAGATGGCATGTCTATTACAGAGTTACCACCACCAATCCCGGACGAAGAGCGGGATAAGAAAAGAAAAACATGCATCCAGGTGGACTCTCAAAAAAACCTCGAGTCATGCTTTGGATCTACTCATCATAACCACCCCCAGGATCGATCTAACGAAAAAGCGTCTAGCTAAAGACGTTAAAGAAGGGCAGCTTTCCGGGAGGCAACCCGGACGAACTTATCTTTTATATGCTTTTATGTGTTTTAATTTTCAGGTTCCCTTTAATTTTATTTTTGCTAACTTTTAAACCTCTTAGAGTATGGTTGCTTCTAGTGTCTTATGCGGTGCAATTTCATGTATACACCGCAACCAAGCTACGCTACTTGAGGCTAAAGCTCAAGTGTGGGGGAAGTCCAATACACGCCAGCAAAATAAATATCAGGGGAGTACCAGTTTCTTTACTTATGTTTCTATTTAAAAAATATGCAGAGGAGAATTTATATGCTTAACTGAATATTCGTGAGCTTCGTGTTCTCTCTATTTTAACTACTTACCGAAAGGGCCTTCTGAAACTTTCCCTTTTTTTTGGTAAACAATGAGGACATTGTTCAATTCAGTGTGGGGAGTGTGCCCTTTTCGGTGGAATTTTGTGCTTAAATGCTTAATCTCTCTGCTTATCTTGCGTTTGTCCAACTCAATATTGTGGACCCTGTATATGTGGGTTGTTCTCTTTAGGAATAAATATTGTTATGAATTGTGGGATAAATGGTACATAAAATGTACAAAAATTTTAAAATTTTGATTACTTTTGAGGAGCATTTTTATGCGGTGTGACCAAATGATCTGAAATGGATGGATTTTTTATTACTCAGGGGTTCCTTCTGTCTTCTTTCTTAGGGATTGCTAAGGGGTGCTTCTCTGTCAAAAAGGAAAAAATAAAATAAATAAGGGACTTGTGAGACACCATTGGTAACCAACAAGAGAGTTGAGTGTTCTTTAATACAAAGGGCTTGATGCCTACATATTATCTTCTCATCTCGTATGCAAAAGTGAAACAAATGCTTAATTCTATTTTTCCTTTGTTTTCTCCTCAATGCCCATTCTTGAGAGAAGTTGGCCATGGTAAAAGTTCTCAAAGTCACCTTAAATCAAGAAGCATTGAAGTACTCCGATCATACCCCGAAACTCTAATTTTTATTTTTGCCCTGAGTACACCTATGCCACCAGTAGGTGATGGATCACACTCCTCTAAAAAGTTTAAGATCATGTACTATTGGACTTTTTATCCTACCCTTCATAAGTATTTATTAATATGAGCATTCCCTACTTTTATGGTACACGGTTTTGCTTGAGGACAAGCAAAAGGTAAGTGTGGGGGTGTGATAAGTATCCAAATGAGCATGTTTTATAGGTGTATTTCATATATATTATTAGCACTTTTCTTGCTCATTTCTCCACTTATCTTAGTTTTCTCTAGTTTATGTTTTATTGGTTGTCTTACAGATTTATCGGTTAAAGCATGAGAAAAAACTAAGCTAGAAGCAAACATGAAGAGACGAACGCATAGCCGCAGACGGTTTGAAAAACAGAGTCCAAACAATCAATCTGGAGCCAGTTGAAGGGTCCGGGACTTAAATGCAGAACTAAGTCCCGGACCAGCATATTAAAACAGACCGAGAATAGATAGTCGTGGGTGGTCCGGGACTTAGGTCCCATACAAGGACCCGGACCACCCCTTAAAAATGGCCGAGAGTTTTCTGTGAGTAAGGGTCCGGGACTTGACTCATATGCAAGGACCCGGACCAACAATGATGTCGATAAACAGAGGCTACCGCCTCCCTTGGAGGCGGACAAATAACACGCAACCGCCCAAAGTTTAGGCGGACATCTAAGAGGCTAACCGCCCTAAAACAGGCGGTCAAGACTATGAGGCTACCGCCTAAATAATAGGCGGTCAAGACACAACAGAACCGCCCAAAATGGGGGCGGTCAGCACCAGAGGGAACCGCCTCTTTAAGAGGCGGTTAGGGCTAAAAAATCAACCGCGACTAGTTTTCTCGCGCAGTCTTCGTCTCCAACTTGAACGCCTTATTATCTACTCCAGCACCGCCTACCATGAATATCTCACGCGTGCAGCTGTCTGTCCCCTCTGCAATAAATGAAGATAGCAATGAATGCTCAATCAATTTTACGTACGGATGCCCATCTCAATTCTCTATATAAACCAACACCAATACTGCAACAAACACAGAGGGCGTACGACCACAGTCTGAAGAATCAAATAAACACCACACTCCATTCTCTCCATTAATTCCTCTCGTACACCGCACTTCTTCATCTTTTATTTATTTTCACCATTAGGCCCCATTTCACCCATAAACACGTACGTACTCAATCACTCAAACAGAAGCAGTATTTTACAAAGAGAAAAGAGGCAGGCGAGTGCAGACCCGTATTTCGCAGGCAGTTCCTGAGTAATGAATATTTCAGTCTCTACTCTGTTTTTATTTCTGTCAATGTCTGAGTAATCTCATAATTGGCTTAGGATGGGTGTTTAACCCAAAATAACTCAGCGTATTTATAATACCGAGTTGGCTTATAAATATTTGTTTTGTCTCTCTATTATTAAATGTTTAAGAACTGATCATTTTACTCATTTACGGTTTCTCTAATTTCAATGATTTTGTAAAATTAGAGAATAGACCACAAGAGAGACAAACGTTAGATTTATTCTCCTTGATTAGCAGATAAAATCCATCGCTGTTATAAAAAAATTCTCACTTAAAGCTAATTAATGATTTTAGACTTTTTTCTGATTGTAAGAAGTTTAATGAATTAATTAAGAGTTGTCCTTATCTATGATTTAGAAAGGTCACAAGATAAAATTCTTAACAGACAAATAAGAGCAAACTAGGATTATATTTATTATCTGAGTTATAACCGGGCAATTTCACCTTCCTTAGCACAGTTTCCATCCACTTAATCCACAACCGTTTACTGTTTTTATTATTTCTTTAATAATCCAACAACAAATCAAGCTTGCCTCCGGCTAAACCCCTTTTACAGTCTTTAGTAACTACCTAAACTAGGATAATTAAACAATCTCCTTGTGGATACGACACTTGTTTTACTACTACGAATAGGTACACTTGCCTAATAGTTTGTTATAATTCTATATTAATATCATGTAGTTTTATCCCAACACTCGTGAGGACCCGCGCAAATTGCACACCCCTCTTGGATTGGAGTAGAAGATGGAGAGGGTGATGATGAAGAAGCTTAAACTTTGTTGTTTCTCTTTTTGAGCTATAGCTAGCTTCTCCACCATCTTGGTGAGTGAAGATAGTTGAGCGGAAAGGTGGTCGGTGGGTTCAACATGTAAGAGACCAGCTGCTCTTGGTGCTCTCTCCCTTTTGCCTAGACCATTGCCTTATGTTACTAGTCATCTCCTCTAGGAGTGCCATCCCCTCTTGAGGTGACTTAGTCATAAAGCTTCCTCCAGATGAGGAGTTCACAAGTAGTCTATTCTGGTCATCGAGACCGTTGAAAATGATAGACATAGTGATTGGTCTCCAAACCGTGGTAGGAACAATTCATCACATGTTTTTGAATCTATCCCATGCATCGTATAACGTCCTCTCCTGGTTCTTGGCAAAAGGTATTGATCTCTCCAATTAATTGCCTTGTTCTACTAGTGGGGTAATACTTGGCAAGAAATTGTTGAGCCATTTGTGCCCAAGTATGGATTGATTTGACGGTAAGCTCCTATACCATCTTGATGCAGAGTCGGACAATGAGTGAGGGAAGAGCTGCAGGCGTATCCTCTGGTCAACATTTCCAGTTTTGCCAAATGAGTTGCAAAAGTCGAGGAATTGACTTAGGTGGTTGGGAGCCTCATCGGGATTAGCTCCACTGAATTTTCCTAAATCCCGGACAGCAGTGATGTAATGGGTCTTGAATACCCATTGTCCGGTCTCTTGAGGCGTCAATTCCGGTAGGACTATGGCTGAAGGTCTCCTTCGGTGTCCGGCTGGTTGTAGTTTGAGAGCCATTTGTTGTTGGTTCCTGTTGTTTTCAACCACCGGTGGGTCATCCATGATTGAATTTTTCACAGTTCGGATGGCCCGCAACAATGAACGCTCGAGCTTGGGTCTCGGACTAACAAGTGGAGATCCTTTGGCTCGAGTGTTTGGCATACACCGAGAAAAACAGAAGGTACCTAAACTGCACCAACACCAAACGCTCTTAAGTAGATGGATATGTAGAAATATAAACAACAACTAAAAAC
The DNA here is from genome assembly GCA_023374045.1 of Limonium bicolor. NCBI lineage: Eukaryota > Viridiplantae > Streptophyta > Magnoliopsida > Caryophyllales > Plumbaginaceae > Limonium > Limonium bicolor. Next base: position 166,354,383 of record CM041779.1, read on the forward strand.
ATAAATACCACAATTAAATAGAAATAAGTACTAAATGCACAAACTAAAGTACCGAACCAAGGGAAATTGAATAATCAATTTCCCCGGCAACGGCGCCATAAACTTGTTGGGAAAATTACAAACATAGTAATTAAACCTAGCTAAAATGGGCAAGCGCACCCAATTCGTTGTAATAAAACAAGTGTTGTATCCACAAGGAAATTGGTTTCTAAATCCCAAGCTTCAGTATAATAGTCAAGTGCAAAATAACAGTAAAATGGGGGTTTAGCCAGAGGCAAGCTTGGTTGTTTGTTTTGTTAACTGAAATGCAATAAAAACAGTAAAATGTTTGTGAATGGAATGGATGGGGAGAGTACCCTAGGATAGTGGGAATCACCCAATTCACTCAAAGAACTTCAAAACCATAACTCATCATCTCAGTGCCTATTAGAGTTTAGCTCATGAATCCCCAAATCATGGGAAATCCAATTCTTACCCAAATAAACAAACCCCTTAATTAAAGGAGGTTCAAGTCATCAAATAGCATTAACAAGCACTCTTAAATAATAGCCCCAAGCATTTACTTCCAAAATCAAGAAAGTAAGGTTAGGGTTTACTCCCTCTTGGTCTAGTTCCAAACTCAAGCTCAAATATTGAATGGAACCACCATAAATGCAATAAGAGATCAGTTTAGTGCATTAATTGATATTGAAGAGAATAAAACAAGAGTAATTAATGAGTTAGGTTTCTAGCATTCAATGAGCAAAATGGTTCAAACCTCATCCTAGGATACAAATGGAACTACTCAGACATAGCTAGAGGCAAGAGCAAAGACAAGGAAGAATTAGCCATTGGAGGAGCTTCCAAGCTTCAATGGAGGTAGAGATCTTCACTTTCTTCTTCCTCTTTCTCTTCTCTTCTCCTCTTCTTTTCTCCTCTATTTCGCCTCTTTCTCGTCTTTAGGGTTGGAGTCGGGTGAATTTGATAATGAGGAAGGGAGCCCCAAAATGCAGCCTTTAAACAGAAAATTCTGGGCAAAAATTCCGTCCGACCGACCTTGCAAGTCCGGTCGCAAGGTCGGTCGGACCCTTTCAGACGGGAGCACGTGACAGATTTTAAGCTCGACCGACCTTGCAAGTCCGGTCGCAAGGTCGGTCGATTCCAGTGAGTTCTGGGATCGATTTGAACAGAGCCGGACCGACCTTGCAAGGTCGGTCCCAAGGTCGGTCGGCCCCAGAATGTCATTTTTTCTGTGCCGGAACTCTCCCGATGCTTCCCGTTGGCTAGGCATCCTTCCCGAGGTGCTCGAACATTGATGCTTTCTCATATAAAGCTCTCAAAATGTACTCTAATGAGTAATTACCTATTTAAACAAGCTAAAAGTGTAAGATCACTAATAAACACACAAATACTCCATAAAGTGGTGAAATAAGTCATGCGCCAAATAAAATGACGACGAATAAAGACCTTGAGAGAGTATTATTTCACCACTTATCAATACGCGCGTATGGGGTTAGACTACGGATTCCTATTTGAAGTCTTTAAAGTATGGTTTTCACCAGAACCATACTCTAAAGTTTGTAAAGAAAGTACCATCTTCACCTATGGCCCACCAATAAATTACAGTTACGTAATAAACCATAACTAATTATCTCTGGTCCACTAATTTAATTATGGTTTATTTTATAACCTTAAATTATCAAGTGTAATTTATTGTTTTTTTTAACTAGTGAACCCATACCCAACCCAAAAATTTAATAGGTAACTCATACACGATCCAAAAATTAAATGGATCAATAATCTTAACTCATACTCAACCCAAAAGTTTAATAAGTAACCTATACCTGACTCAAAATTAAATAGATCATCTTAACCCATACCCGTTATTTACGGGGTGGGTTTGGGTCGGGTTTTCAGGTAAAATTTGCCACACCTATGTACAACTGATACCCAACAACAGATAAATTAAGGCGGTAACAACAAAAGTTGCCTCCATTAATCTCATTAAAGAATACAATAAATAGTTGTCTTGTTTAGTTTTCTCTTCGAGGTAAACATAATTTATAACGATGACACTCATCGTAGTACCCGCAGTACAACTTAATTACCATCGTATCGTACTTAAAGGAGTCAAGATGATGGCCATAATAACATGAAAAACAGTAGAGTAAAATTCATTTATTCTTCTTGTTGGCGACAGTAGTTTCAAACATACATATGGTAATCATTAGGAAGAAACAACTGAAAACTTGAGATTACAAAACTTCTCAATTGCATTCTTTTTCAATACTTCTTGCAACAACAAGTGCGGTAGCCATGATCCTTTGATGATGGTTTGCAATGACCCGTATGGTAGCCAAGGTCTGTGCAATATATAGTGCACTTCATAGAGCTCATGCAGTCGGCCATGCAATGTTCCCTATGGCTTCCACGCCTTGGTGTTGCATGACTCAGCAATGGTGGTTCGCCTTTCGCATACTGGTCTGACCTACTTCCAAGAGTAGAGGCCGAACCCACATCTCCTGCTACACATGGACACCCAAGACAAAATATAAACGTTATCTAGTGCAAATAAGAGTGCGCCATGTATAGATCACCTGTCGTCTGTAATGTTGTAGTGGAAAAGAAAATCTCTCCCGGCCGGCCGGCGCCGGATTCAAATACTCTAAAGCCCAGTATATATAAAATAGACAAAGACAAGTGTAGATCTTACCATGGACATATAAGAGCGAAGAGGAGATGAGCATCATCAGTACAAGGAGACATGACCTAGACCCCATTGTTTTCTTTCTTTCTTCCCTTGTTTTATCTATTTAATTGCTCAATTGGTGAGAATATGAGAAGACTGGTTTGATGTATATATATATAAATGAATTCACAAGTTGCTTGTGTTGACTAATAAAGGGTTACTATAGTTGAACATTTACTTCCTGATTTAATGTACTTCTACCGTCGCTAGCTTTTAATATATAGGTAGAATATTTATTTGCTAGAAGTTTGTGGTTGGTCTCAATTTCTCTTCTTTTAGTTTGTTGACATACGCAAACAAGACAATGTGCACCATTTAATTACCCTCATAAAAACAATACTACCATATTTTTTTTTTATAATTTGGGCATATAGCCATATTATTAAGAAAATCGCCGGATGGGCTGTGTTCGGGTCTCATTAAAATCTCCATAAGCAAAACCCGATGGGAAAAAGCTTAGGAGGAAAAAAATATCCACCATATCCATTTACAAGCTAAGGGTCAATCTAACTGTTCCAAAATAGAGACATCAACTAACAAAGATCTCTAGCTCTCACGGAATGCTCAACATCCTATGTTACCCCACGAAAAGCAGAAGAGATATTCCACCACAATAAGATGAGCTCCCATATCCTCCTATCAACGCATAAAGAACCAGCACATGATCCTCGCTCTCCATGGCTCTATTGCACCTTGGGCACAAACATGGGACAAGGGAAATACATTCCTTGCGAGCATCATTCCTCAATTACTAATCTACTACCACCTTAGTATCACATATACCTATTCAAATTAACTTCAGGACAATTACTATGTCAGAGATTGAAGTTGATTGAGAATGTTAGCCTTGGTGAGACTTGGATTAAGAACTTGGCACCTCAATTGAAATAAAAGGTCAACACATTCTTCCGCTTCTCTTTCTACATTAACGATATTGCCCACCTCATTCCTATATATATGTACACTAACTGCTGGGTTATGTCCGTGTCCTCCGGGGCAATGATCATGTCCCTAAACAGAGTAAACAAAAGAATGGGTGGAATATTGGGGAACCACGTCATCTGAGACTCAAGAAATCTACAATAGTGAGCACAAGTAAACTTCATGCTAGTTGAATGAGGAATTTGTACTTTCCACAACCAAATGAGCGATGGATCTTCAATCACAAGAACCCTAAACCCTGCACTACAAACCATAAAAACGTTTCGACATTTTTAGCATTCATAGGGTGGTTTTTAGGGTCTTTGGGGTAAGATTCATTTTACTAATGAATATGGTTCATTTTATTATTAAAGAAGATTCATTTTACTAATGAGTAAGATTCACTTTAAAAATACCTAATATATTCTCATTCTAAAAACACACTAGTGGAACGGAAGCCTTTAATTACGGTCCAAAACCCTGATTAATTACGGTTCTGGACCGTAATCTACGCGGGGGTCAATAAAGATTGCGACGTCTTTAATTACGGTTTAAAACCGTAATTAAAGGCCCTTTTCATTCCCACGTGTAAAAGACTTTACATTACGGTTTTTGGTAAAACCGTCATCTAAAGTCTTTTACCGCGCGCGCGCCAAAGGACTTTAGATGACGGTTTTACCAAAAACCGTAATGTAAAGTGTACACTTTAGATGACGGTTTTTGACAATAACCGTCATCTAAAGTCCTTTGGCGCGCGCGCGGTAAAAGACTTTAGATGACGGTTATTGTCAAAACCGTCATCTAAAGTGTAATTTTTTTTTGTTTTTTTTGTTTTTACAAATCTACACAATCGCAATAGAGCCAGAAGCAACAGAGGCATCAGACCAACAAATGTGCAGAAACTGCACAATTGAACCACCTGAATCAAATACCAACACAAATTCATTCTCTGCGCACAATTGCAACAGAGATAACATCTAATATACACCAGATCGAAAATCTGTTACTGCTGAATCTTACAGCAACAAAAAATATTCAATACAACAACAACTAGCAATTCATTACAAAAATTATCTGTTACAGCAGCTAGAGACCAGCAGAATCAGAGGGCTACAAAGGTAGCAGTGTAACCTATACATGGTAGATACAGCTAGGATTACTCCCAGCAAGAAATAGCATAAAACAGAAGTGTAAAACATTACAAAAACGGTGCAGAAAACTGTTAAAAACAAAATCCATCATAGCTAGTCTACCACTCCATTCTCATAAACATGGATGACATGCTCTCTCTGACATGCAACAAGTCGTTTGCACTGTAAGTCGAGAATCTGGCAAAATGCTCTTTAATCTGCAACAAGAAAAGGAATGGAACACATAATGAGATTAAGATAAAGACACAAAAAATCTGCCGAAAGAATTAAATACAAGACAGCGTTCGTATTACCTTGTTATCATTCTTAAAACTTGGGAAGTACCCGCAGAACTCGTACATATACCGCATCACGTAGTACCCGCAACTCTAGAATCCTTTTGGGTAGGGCACTAAATCACCAAAATTCACAAATGTAAAACAATTGTACAAAGATAATAGCAGCACGAATGAAATACATGAATTACCAAACCTTGATGTAATGACGGTCAAATCACCAAACTCTCCCTGGGGTTTTTTTGTAACAACTGTTACATATATTAACAAAAGCGTTTAGCAAAATGAACAAGTACATTAATTTTGGTTCAAAAAACTTACAAACAATTAAATAGTAATAAAAACTTACTCTTTGATTAAGTCTTCAGTGTTGAATTCTGTCCACTGCCCTAGTGGATCTAGAACGAGCAGAGTAGCGGTGGCAGCGCAGATATAAACAAAGCCCAGTGGTGGCTACAATGTCAAATACAAAATGAAATGAGAAATGAAGGTAAAAAAGTTAGCTAATTAGTATGTAATTTTATATTAGAACTCACGTTTGGTGATACGGCATTAGAATGAATAATTTATTCTGTTGATCAACAACATTGAAGCAATGAATCATGTATTCACAAAACCTCCCCGGGTCCCTAGTGACTGAGTCGTACGATAAACGCTCCGGGCACACCGCAGTAATGGAGGTCATGTCCTTCTCAGCACATCTCTCAAGCAGACATCTATTATATCACATGTACTATAAAAAGTTAGCCAATGCAACTTCATAGATACTTATTCTATATGTTTTTACAGTATGAGGAAAGAACACTTACTTTAGATAAGCTTGAATAATGTTAATGTTCAGATAATCTCCACACATCATCTCTCTGATGTCCTCAAAGTTGATTGCCGTCATCATATCTTCTTCGTAGTGAAACATCGACTTTGGAAGCGTCATCATGAAGTTGTTAGTTTGAGATGACTTCAACATGATCTTGTCGTAGAGATTCATCTGCTTGGCCCCAAAACATTAACAAGTTTTTGTGGCAGTGTGAGCTTATTTTTAGGCGCCTCAGAAGTCCTGGTGCGACCCCGGACGGGCGCTGGATTCTTACCTTTCGCACCCCGACTCACTGGATTCTTACCCTTCACACACAAACAGTAAAGCATCAATGTAAAGATAATTACTAATTGATTATTATAGTAACATTAAAAAATTATCTAGAACATACCCTTGTACTTCTGACAGGATTCGCCGGCGCGCAGATCTCTTCTTCTCTGGGCCGGGATACGCGGCGAGGAAGCTCAGGGATCTCAGGATTCGCCGGCGCGCTGGTCTCTTCTAGTCTGGGCCGGGTTACGCGGCGAGGAAGCTCAGGGATCTATAATAGATTAGATTAGATACTTAATGCTAAATAATGCATTTTATTAGATACTAAATGGTTGTCAAACAGTCTTACCTCATCGGTGACAACAATATAACATGCTGGCCAGGGCAATATGTCTCCCTTCGCTTCGATCAGCGTGCATTTGTTGTCAAACGCCATCGGAAGGTATGCATGCTCAAATCCATCAACTATCAGGTCCAAGGTCACACGCGCGTAGAATGGGGGTAGACGTACGAAACTGATGAGCGTGAGTGGACCTGATGGCAACACCGTCCCGTAGGCCGCATCTACAGGGTGCCCGTCTAATGGTATTTGGAGACGACATTTTTTTGCTCCTTTAATAAACAGAGATAATACGTGAAATAAATAAGTGAGTCCAATCTAATACTATTTAAATAACTTTATTTTAGGAGAAAAATAGTTAAACAAAGTTAACCTGGATGTTGGCAAACGGGTACGGGTCAGCGGCCGGAGCACAACTAGACGAGGAAGATAGTCGAGGAGGATAGCTGCTGCTGCTGAGTAGTCGCATGTGCAATCGCATTCAACGCTTCCTGCAGCCTCTCCTCGATAGCCCGGCGCTCAGCAGCCGTTTCTCGTCATTAGCTTGGCGCTCAGCAGCGAACTTACGCTCTACCATCGCCTCGACTTCAGCAGCACTCATCTGACCCTTCCTAGCAGATGGCGGGAATACGTTCTTCTGACGTACTTCTCCCCCAAATCCTCTAACACGCCCCGGGTGATCCTTCTTCCCAAGCATTTGATTGAGCGCGTCGTCTTGAGAAGGAGGAGCGTGTAAGTCTACTTCTCCTCTCTGTGCCGCTTCGTACTGTCCAATTTTCAAAGAAGTTAACACTAAATTTAAGATCAACAAACACTTGAGTATATAAGTAAATTATTTAACAGCTACTTTCAAATACTTACAATTTGGTTAGCCAGTTGTTCCATCGCAGCATTAGGAAATATCCTCTGACCTTCGCTGGTCGTTTTCTGGCGTCCCAGTATGTACATCTGCACCCTCCTCGCCTCAGAGACATCCTCGATCGGGCATTCACTTCCATCCTCGTTCCTCCGTGTCAGCAAACCAGCTTCTTTCCATCCCTCGAGGCTGCCCACATATCCCCTTCGTCCCATGGTGTGGGGGTAGAGATTAGCTTCACGGTTTTGCCGTGCTTGTTCTTGTACTTGCTGTTAAGAAAGTACAACAGGAAATTAATTAGAAAATCAGGGATAAAGCATTATGAGCATTAATTAAGAAAAGAGTACACACAAACATACCCTGAACTCGGGGGTGGCGTGCCGCTCAACGAACTCCTTCCACTCCTCTTCAGTGATCATGCCGTTGTACACAACATACGGCGGAGGCTCACGTGGGGGCACCCTGTTGATCCAATGCTCAACCAATAGTGGCGGAATGATTTAGCTTTGCCGGACACCAAAGAAAGAACGGTCTTCACTTCTTCTGGGATCTTGTACCGTTCTTGCACCTTCTTCCAGATGGTCTCCTACTTCTTGCGGGACTTGTTTCCATGTGTGGTTGATGCAGCAATGTGATCTGGCCAGAGTCCCTAGCATACTACCGAACTCTGACCTGCTGCCCCCACCATACCTCCCATACTGGTCCCACAGAAGACTAATCTGATCCTCTTTCTGCAGTTTCAACCCACGGGTCGGACCTCTACCTCTGGGTCTCTGAGTAGCACTCGTAGAAGGTGCACTCATGGAAGGGCCAACAGCATCAGCGGCAGATGTGGATGGGCAACAGCAGCAGCGGCAGATGTAGATGGGACCGGTACCATTCGCTGCTCATTTCCTCATCCTCACGACAAATAAATCGAACTCTGCATCACCATGTCCTGATCATCCATGTCCTGATCAGCCATGCCTGCAAGGATTGAAATACAATTTGAATTAAATTAAGCATTTCATAATGGTCATAAACAAGCAATAAATAAAAGAGTGGTAATTTCATATAAATTTTTATAGTAATAACTTACATACACCATTATCTCTCAACCCACATTCCCTCGTTATGGTCTGATCGTATATACTCACGATGACCTGTGACCTCAGCCTCTTCCAATGAAATAGGAACAGTTGGAGGTTCATCTTCTGCATCATACTCATCCTCATCAACCACACCATCCACACCAACTATTCCTCTTCTCCCTTTAAGCACAACAGACCATCTAGGATTACAGGGATCAGTTACATAAAATATCTGCTTAACCTTCGTCCCAACAACGAATGGCTCAACCGTGGGAGTAGCTCTAGACAGATCAACCAGTTTCATACCATGCTCCTCCTCACGGTAGCCATGAATGTTGTTAACCCAGTTACAGCGGAAAACACACATTTCGTAGCTGTTGTAGTCCAATACCCAGATGTCTTGTATAACACCGAAATATGATTGTTGTACTGAGACAGGACTATGACCCACGACACCGACGTCATATAAGTTTTGATAAGCTTCAAGCTCTACACCACTGTTTTGATTCGTTGACTTCTGATCCTGACGTTCTGTGAAAAAGGTGAATCCGTTGACATCGTACCCCTCATAAGAAATTACATCCAGATTTGGTCCAAATGCAACTACTTTAATCAGTTCAGGCACATTCGTGGACTGATCGGACAACACTCTCTCTTTGAACCATCGGACAAATGTCCTATTCTGCTCATTTTGTAGTCTGACGTCACTCATGTTTGGATATTGTGCTCTTAAAACACACAAGTGTTCATCAAAGTATGGTTCAACATCTTCAAGATGACTTAGCACAACTAAATGAGCTTTGTTAAGAGTGTCTATGTCAATTCTTTTCAGTTTCCTTCCAACCGTGCCAACACCCTTCAATCTGCCCTCGTGTCTAGAACGTGGAAGTCCAATGGTATCGACACCTTCTAGGTAATTGGTGCAGAAGTCTACAACTTCCTCTGTGATAGTGCCCTCTATAATACTACCCTCTGGGTGACGACGGTTCTTCATTTTCTTCTTCAGGACACCCATGTACCTTTCGAACGGATACATGTAGCGAAGGTACAAAGGACCACACATCAGAATCTCTCTTACAAGATGCACGAGGAGATGTATCATTATGTCGAAGAACGATGGAGGAAAATACATCTCCAGCTGGCACATTGTCACAATAAGATCCTTTTGTAATTTAGACAGAGTGTCCACATCAAGAACCTTAGACGAAATGGATTTGAGGAAGACACTGACGTTTGTGATTGTGTGTCTGACAGCATCCGGCAAGATCCCACGTAGTGCAATTGGCAAAAATTCTTGAAGTAGGACATGATAATCGTGAGATTTCATTCCTACTAATTTGAAATCTGTCATGGACACTAGGTTTCTTATGTTTGAGGAGTAACCTGATGGCACCTTGATGTTGTAAAGGGTACTGCATAGACTATGTTTCTCTTCTTTAGACAGAGTGTGACAGGCAGGAGGCAAGAATGTGCGTTTTCCACGTTCTTGCGGGCCAAGCTCTGTGCGTATGCCCAACTCAATTAAATCTTTTCTTCCTTTCAAATGATCCTTTGTCTTTCCTTTTATGTTCAAAAGGGTGCTAGTGAACTTTCACCCACGTTCTTCTCGACATGCATCCCATCGATACAATGTCTAACCTCCAGATGCTGCCAGTACTGTAGTTCCCAAAATATTGATTTCTTTTTCCAGACACTTTTTTCACCACTTTTGGTTGGCGGCCCGAAGTTGTTCACAATATTATCCAACTTTTTGTAAATCTCTGTACCTGTCAAAGGCTGGCGCGCCATGCTGTGATCAGTTTTCCCATCGAACTCTTTCGCCATCTTTCGATACTTATGTCCTTTTGGAAGCATTTTTCGGTGGCCCATATACACGGTTTTCCCACTATGTTTCAAGCGAATGCTACAAGTGTTTTCACCACAAATCGGACACGCCAACGCCCCCTTGATTGAATAGCCTGAAAGATTACCATAGGCGGGGAAATCATTGATTGTGCAGTACAACATAGCACGCAAATTGAAGTCCTCTTTACTGAATGAGTCGTAAACCGTAGCCCCTTCATTCCACAAGAGTTGTAGATCCTCTATCAAAGGTTGTAGGAATACGTCAATTTTGTTGCCCGGTTGCTTTGGACCAGATATTAACAAAGACAACAAGATGTGTCTTGGTTTCATGCATAACCACGGCGGTAGATTGTAAATAACCAAAAGCACAGGCCAGGTACTGTGTATGCTACTCAAAGTACCGTAAGGGTTCATCCCATCCGTGCACAAGCCTAGCCTTAGGTTTCTCGGTTCGTTACCAAACTCAGGAAATTTTACGTCTATGTTTCTCCACTGTGGTGCATCAGCGGGATGTCTCAATCTGCCATCCTTTTTCCTGTGAACTGAATGCCACCGAAGATTCTCTGCGTCTTTCTCAATGGAGAACAAACGTCTGAACCTTGGAATGATGGGCAGGTACCACAATACCTTAGCTGGTGAACCTTTCTTACTACCGCTGATGTGAGTTTGTTGTTTCTTATACCGTGACGCTCCACATGCTGAACAGCTTTCAGCAAATTCATCCGATTTCCAAAACAGCATGCAACCATTTGGACAAGCATGAATTTTCTGGTACCCCATACCCATTGGGCACATCATTTTTTTGGCTGAGTACGTAGTCGTTGGTAAAACGTTGTCCACCGGAAGAACGTATTTCAATAGTTCCAGGAGGTCAGTGAAACTTACGTCGCTCCAGCCATGTTTCGCTTTCAAGTTGAATAGCTTGAGGACGACACTCAACTTGCTTAACTTTGTAGGGTCACACCCGGGGTACAACGGTGTTTTGGATGAATCCAACAAATTTTCATGCTTGTCTGGCGTGTTAGAGTAATGTCGTTCCACATCTTCAAGCATAGTCTCAATGTCATCATCCCAGAAATCTGGCACAACGTCGTTCGCTGTAATCTTCTGGATCACCAGCAACTGTATCATCTCCAAGTTCTGTTTCTGTGTTTGCCTGACCATTATCCCCTTCGTCAGGCTTAATAACATCGAACGCACTCTGACCATGCCATCGGATTATGTCTTGGAAATCTTTTGTAAAACCGCGGCGGATCAGATGTTCCTTAATTGTTTCAACGCCGCGATATCTCAGATTGTTTTGGCAGTCGATACACGGACAAAATATGTATCCCTTGTCTGTAGGTTTCAGATTGTTCGCCAACACCGTGCATAACTTATCAACTCCTTCTAAAAACTTGTCGTCCAAATTTCCGCTGTAAATCCACGAACGTTCCATCTCCTTCTAGCTATTTATATGAAGGCAGCCATTTCATACCGTCACCCGTGGCAGAGTCTTTACACTTTTGTATCTTATCAACCTAAATCCATCCATGAGTATTAAATCCCACCGGTGAACGTGTTTTTAATATGTAATTTATTGAAAATTTCGGCAGCATCTCCCTACAGTTCTTCAAATGCACGATATTATGATATTAATCAATAATATATGCATTCGAAGAACAATAAAGAGATACTGCTGAAATAATCAATAAAGTACATATTAAAAGCACATTCACACCCTAGGTGTGTGATTTAACAATCGTGGACAGTCCCGACAGGGACTGCCGAAGATATACCTCTATTAGGTATATCTTGGGCGGATAACTATGTTTGGTAGTTTGTCAAATATTATATGTATATATATAAATCTTACCTCTGGTAGACGATTAGCCGATGCTAAGACGGTTGAGGTCGGAAGCCTAAATAAAGTCGTAGTCCTGATGCATAAATGAAAAACGACAACATTAGAATTCATCAAAAAATCAAGGTTAAATGCTAGCTAAACCGCGGAAAAAAATCGACAGCATCTCCCCTATATTTCTAACGTCTCCAAATCAGTTTTATCAAAGTCAAATTCGCACGCACCATCTAGAACTGGTAACATACATAAACTTATCTTCACTGATGTATTTAGTTTACAGAAACAGAAAAACGACAACATCTTTCTGTTGCCTCTACTGAACAGATTCACACAGAACTCAAACAGAAATAGAAACTGAAAGAAAAGAAACAGACAGACAGAGACTGGTGTATGACTCCTCTCTGTTTGTTCACGTGTTTGAATTCTCAAACCTTTCTAAACTGTCGATCCTGTCAATTTGGTGTGTTATAAAGTTTCTAACTCAACTAAACCCAAGGCAACTTTGTTACAGATGCAGAATTAGTCAGAACCTGATCTGATACGAAACTGAAGCTGAAATCCAAACTGAAATCAAAACAGAAACTGAGTTGTGTTCTTGCTTTCTTCCCTGTCTGTTTTTTTTCCTTTCAACTGATTATACTTCTCCTAACTCCTTACCCAGTTACTTAAATATTCCATTAAGCTTTTAAATCCAGACCAAAACTCAAACAACTTGTTACAGTTCTGTTCCATTCATGAAACTGAGATATGCTACAGTTCTGTACCATTCATTTTTCAGGAATCGGTAATATACTTGAACTTACTTTCTTTCCTGTGGCAGTTTTAAGTAGTAGCATTTTTAAAACTACACTATTATGTATTAATTGTAATACTAAATGCTAAGAACAAATAAATACAGCAGTTTACAGATTGGTTTGCAAAGTTACCGTAACTAAGCACCGAAGTGGGCAAGTAGTGTAGAAATCAGCCCACGAACTAGGTCGCAATTAACTGTGAATCTGGGCACAAATATATGAACAAGGTTAGAACATTTGCCATTACACTCTCAGGATTCGATACAAACGAGGTTAGAACTTGCAATCGAAATGCATGTATATGAACAAAGTTAGAAAAAAACGACAATCAATCGCGATCGCATACCCAATACGCGATAGAGACGTCGACGGTGAGACCAGTGGTAGATGGGTGGTGACCGGCGGCAATGGGAGTGACGGCGGCGATGGCCGTTAGCAAGGTGACGGGAGAGAGGAGGCAATTTCAGTGAGGAAGATAGCGCGAAAGAGAAGAAGAGTTACTGTGAGTAGAGTGTGCAGAGTGTAGGCAAATGTTTAAATGGACTTTAGATTACGGTTTACATGTAAACCGTAAACTAAAGTCACACTTTACATGACGGTTCTCACAAAAACCGTAATCTAAAGTGTAACGAAATTAAAAAAAAACGCGATAATTATTTGGCATATGTTGGGTTTCAAACATAGGTAACACATTAATATAAAGTTTTTATTAATCTAAAATACACTGATAAAACGACGTCGTTAAATGTAATCTAAAGTGTAACGAAATTAAAAAAATAGCGCGATAATTATTTGCCATATGTTGGGTTTCAAACATAGGTAACACATTAATATAAAGTTTTTATTAATCTAAAATACTGCTAAAACGACGTCGTTAACTGTAATTTAGATTACGCGCGGAGTCGAATAAATCAAATAATACGGGAAATTTTTTTCGTCAGGTCAAAACGACGTCGTTGACGAGGTTGGCGCGCCTTTTTTAGGAGGGACTTTAGATGACGGTTTTTAGTAAAACCGTAATCTAAAGTCCGTTGACCGTAAAGCGCGCGTCAACACGGGACTTTAGATTACGGTTTTACTAAAAACCGTCATCTAAAGTCCCTCCTAAAAAAGGCGCGCCAACCTCCGATCGATTATTGATTACGGGTTAATCAATCATCGTCGCTAATAAATTCCGGCCTTCCTATTAATCACGGTGTCTGTTTAAACCGTGATTAAACCACCGTCATTAAAGCCTCGCGTTCCACTAGTGACATAAAATTTTAAGTTTACCAAAATATATCCATGATGCATCTTGTTTTGTAGAGCACGAAAAATGATGAACAATGGTATAATTTTTTTTTTTTTTTGCACTTTTATTTTGTAAATCATAATATTTTTTCAAAAAATATTTCTCTCCTACCACATTCAGCCCCCAACTTGCGTGCGTATTCCTCTTTTTTTTTTCTTGCGTCAGGGTCTCCACACCGTTTAATAGTGATATTAGTGAGAGGATAAAATCTGAACTATAAACATTTTAAATTTACGCCTCGATAACTTTTGAGGAATAGAGTTTTCTTTTTTAGGTTACTGATTGAATAAAGTAATATTATACACTACATATTATCGTGAACTTTTACTTGGTTTGGTTTTAGTGAGATAGTTGGACAACTTTTTTTTATTAATTTTTAAATTTTAAAGTATTATAGTGTATTAAAAATTAGTTTAAATAATTTAAAATTTAGGGAAAATTACATCCTTCACCCATGACGTTTGGCGAAATTACACACCCCACCCACGATGGTTCAAAAATAACTTTCTTCACCCATGTGGTTTCCCCTTTTTTACATCTGACAACTTTTGTAATTTTCATTCAACTTAGGAGATGCTTAAATGTTGTCCAAATTTGATGAAACTTTACATGAATGATGCTAAAGTGTTATATTTTGGTTCAATGCCAAAATCAAAAATTTTTAAGCTCACATGTGACATATGGGACCCAATGAACACACGTTTACTTGTCACTTGTTTTATTGGGGCCCACGGATCACATATGAGCTTAAAAAATTTTGGATTTCATGTCGAACCAAAATATATCACTTTAGCATCGTCCGTTTAATGTTTCAACAACTTTGGACACCGTTTAAGCATCTTTTAAGTTGAACAAAAAAATAAAAAAGTTGTCGGATGTAAAAAAAGGAGAAACCACATAGGTGGGGAAAGTAATTTTTGAAACCACGTGGGTGGGGTGTGTAATTTCACCAAACGTCATGGGTGGGGATGTAATTTTCCCTAAAATTTATAATGTTGAATTACTTGAACATGCATTATTTTGTATTATAGATTTACTATAAGATTCATTTATAAAAACTATATTATACAATTTTATACACAATATATATTATTATTATTAAAAGCTTCATTTTATGTTCAACTCCTGTAATTCTCTTTCTTGGTGTTACCCGTCTTTGCCGGTGTTTAATTGTTCAAGGGTTGTAAGGAGTTAGGGTTTTCTTTTTCTTAGAAGGGTTGATAACAGAACCAAATTCTAGGTTTGAGGTATATATGAAGTTTACACGGTGTTAGCATCTTCGACGGTGTTAGCTTCTTTGATGGTATTAGTTTCCATGATGATGCTAACTTTTTCAAAAACGTTAGCCCTTCTAGGATTGACCACCACTCAACCCTTAACTTTCCGGGGATTAGAGTTTTCTTTTTTAAAGTGTATACCCCAACCTTTCGCTTTTCGGGGGTTAGAGTTTTTTTAATGCTTTACTGATATTTATCACCAACAAAAAACATTTTATAATTGGATAAGATATATTCTATTGTTAAAGAATATTCGTTTTGATAATGAATAAGATTCACTTCTAAAAATACCCTACAAATCTTTTTTTACAGTGTTAGCCACCTTCGAGTGCTAGTCATCCAGGTTTGTGTGAGGTTAATTAGAGTTTTTTGTTTATAGAAGTTGATAACCGAACCACGTTCTAAAAGTGTGTGATATAAACTTTATCCTGTATTAGCCTCCTTTGATGGTGTTAGCATCTTCAATGGATTTTAACTAGCATGTTTCATATGGACACCCAATAATAAAATATCAAAAGAATGTTATCTTGTGAAAAGAGTGCATCCTAGATGTAACTAAGTGTACATCTTGTGACCTTTTATTGTGTTATATGAAAAATCAATCACTAGTCCATCAATACTCTGTGATAGGAGGGCATTCGCTCATCATGGATTCTCTCCCTTAGTCAGGTGCTTATGCTCCATCCCTTAGGGCATCTTCAGCCTCAATTAACAAAATTCACCGATTCCCAAGGTATAAATTGACATCATTCAGGTCTTATGCTCATCTTGCACTTCTAGAAGTGTTTACCTCTAGGTTACGACGGTTATGATGAGAGGTGGCTTACTGTGGAAGGTACCATCCCATCTTGCCGATTACCTCTTCAGCTTCCTTTGATTTTCCCTCGTCTTTCTCGCGTCACCCAACTCATCTCATTCACTAGCTCGAGTATACCGGCCCGCCTACTTGGCTACCCCACCTAATCTTTGTTTTCCAAATGATATGCATACTTTTAATTGGCCCTTGAAACTTATATTGGTGATCTCTTTCTCAAGCACTACATGTCTATTTTTCTCAAGGGTTTTCTCTCTTTTTATTCTTCTTCCTCGCCCACTCACCCTGAGTTCCACACCACCAATCGTTGTCTACCTCTCAAACTCCTGGGCCAAGCGTGTTTCAAATCTTCCACTATAAGAGTTTTTTAAGTACTAGGTGTGCTTCTGGCTTATGATCGCTGCTTACTTGGGAAACTCTTCTCCTCCACTGAAATTAGTGCCAATCGTCGTGTCGTACCTCTGCGCCACTACTGGAGCTCCTTCGGTGGTTTTTGATTCTATAAGGTGGGGTTCAATTGTTGTGTATTTGAGTTTGAGAAGCTCAAAACAATGCATGTTGTCTTTGTTAGGGGACCTTGGATTTTTACCAGCTTTTAGTGTGTTGTTCTACAACTGGAGTCTGACAAGAATTTAAAGGAGCATGAGTATCGATGGGTATCTTTGTGGGTATGAATCTATGACATCCTTGAACCCACTGCAACATTAGTTTATAGTGAAAGTGGAAGCGACTTTGGGACGCTTCACAGGGATGATTGATAATCCACGTTGCCTCGACTACAGGTTTTTGCGCCTTAAGGTTTTGCTCAATCTCCATCTCCATATCTCTTCCCATGATTCTGGGTGGCTAATTCCTGCTCTTCCACATTACCTATAATAACATGCCCGCGATATGTTCTACTTGCGGTCTCTTCCTGCATGCTTCGGTTGACTACCCAATCCCACACCAGTTTGAGGAGGTGGATGCTCGGTGTGGAATGTGGTTGCGGACCAATTTTTATCTTGCACGAGTAAGGTCTCACAAGCTCCTGTTTGCGCCTAAACCATAGGCATCTAGTTCTGGAGTTGCAGCTTAACCTCCTTAGTCAAGCATAAACCTCTACACCATCCCAACTAGTTCCCCCGGTTCCACTGATTATACTCTCTGCCAATGGTTATTGAAGAGGATCCCACCCCTCTTATGGAGGCTATGCATCTTGGGATTTCTGTCACGGTGACATGGTGAGGAAGCGAAGATTTGGTCATCCACTTGAGGTCGCCTCCTAAGAGGAGTTTTGGGGTATGCAAACACCGGAGGCCAAACACAAAGGAAAGAAGGTGATGATCTCCCTAAGTCTTGGTTCTATAGGGTTGCTGGCTCGACAAGAAGGTCTGAATATTGGTAAGAAAGCATCCATGGGTAGGCCCGGGGTGCAAAGAAAAATGAAACTAAAGAACTCTTGTTACATGGGCCGGGCATGTCTCATGCATCTCTTTGTTTTTGGAACCTTGGGTTCATAGCAATGACATGTTTTCTCATGCTCCATCTAGTAGTGTTTGCTTACGTTTCGTTTAATTGTCTTTCTACTTCTGCCTGATTTAAGGTTAGATTCACAGGTTGGTTCCCTTAGTGTCGTTAATCAATCAGTTGTCTCCAGCGCTACTCTTGTAACGTTCCATGAGATTCAGTTGCATATGGTAGTTGAATCTAATTGAAGTAATAACAATTGATAGAATGTAGAACGGTAGTGAAGATGAATTTGATTGATTTTTGTGTTTCCGGTTCTTGAAGAACCGATAACTTTGTTTTTCTGTATATGTTACAATCGAGAAGACAAGCGGCGCTTTTATAAAACAAAAACAAAGAAAACAATAGCAACAGAGGGCGTCTGGGCGGCGAGGCTGGTGCGTCCGAATCCGGCAGCGCTAAGGACATCGTTATTTAGTAGAGCCGTTCGATCTCGGGTGATCAACGACTACATAAGATTGAAAAGGCTTTAACACGTCCGGTTGATGCGTCCGGATCCAGACACTACTAGTGACGTCATTATTTAGCGGAGCCGTCCGATCGCGTGGAATCAACGGTGGATGTGCCAGACTCACGTCCGGACGAGTTAGCCGGACAGCTCGTCTGGACGCTTGTATGTAGAAAATCCAAAGTATTTCAACACCCCCCGGAAGCCGTACACAGTTAGGATCGTGTAGGCTTGAAAAATCACCAGAACCCAAGCCCATCCGAGGGAGCTGCTCACGATAACGAGTACCAGGTAACACCTTCGTCATCATATCAGCAAATGAGCACTGGTAGGCGTATACACAACATCCACAGTCCTTGTTGAATTTGATCATGAAAAAGTGACAGTCAACCTCGACGTGCTTCATTCGTTCATAGAAAACAAGGGTTCCAAGCAATATGAATGGCATATTGATTGTCACATTTTATTGGAACAGGAACAATGTTACCCACTCCAAGCTCATGAAGAAGTCGAGTGAGCCATGTGAGTTCTGCAGTAACACGACGAAGGGAGCGATATTCAGCTTCAGCACTAGACAAAGAAACTATTCCTGTTTCTTTGTCTTCCAATAGATAGGGCTATCTCCCAAGAAGATATAATAGCTAGACACAGACCACCTGGTATCTAGACAAGCAGCCCAATCAGAATCACAGTACGTATGTAATTTTAACTCAGACGCAGACCCCTTACAAAGTATGACACCATGATTCATGGTACCTTTCACATATCGCAGAGCATGAAGAGCTGCCTCCATATGAACATCGGTTGGACACTTCATAAACCGACTCAGAACTTGGACCGTGAAACTAATGTCTGGCCGAGTGTTTGACAGGTAATTGAGCTTGCCAACCAAACTTCGATAAATAAAAGGGTCATCCAGCGGTGTTCCATCAGAACTGCGCAAAGAGAGCCCAACCTGCATTGGACCAGCTATCACTTTGCTAGTTTCACAATTATTTTCTTTTAGGAGATCTTGACAGAATTTCCGCTGAGACAAAATAACACCATGAGGTGTATGCAAAAACTCAATACCCAAGAAATAATGTAAACGTCCAAGGTCTTTAATTTTGAAGTTATCATCCGGAGCTTATTTGAAGAGATCAATATCCTCTTGATGTGTGCCGATCAGAAGCATATCATCGACATAGAAAGCCACATAGAACAACCGAGTGCCATTTTTCTTGTGAAAAAGTGAATAATCATTCTTTGACTGATTAAAACCAAGGGTCTTAAGAAAATGTGCCAACTTAGAAAACCATTGGCCTGAAGCCAATAGACACGCCTTGTTTTTGACCAAAAAAATAGACACGCCTTGTTACGTCCTTGAACATGTAAACCTAGTGGAACTTTCATATAGACTTCTTCATCCAAGTCACAATGTAAGAAGGCATTGTTGACATCCAACTGGTTGACAATCCAACCTTTATTGTAACACCCCTAATCCTAAACCTGTAATAACGTCGCAAGTCGTAGCATAATAAATAATAATTCGTAGCGGAAAATAAAACTATCTACCTTGGTGTTACACGCCGTTACTCACCCTTGTGAGTAACAAGGCATCCTTACTCCTTCCAACAACCTTAACTCCTCACGCTGTGATGAACAGATACTGAGCACTCTTAATATTACAGACCAAATTCAAACTGAGTAACTAAATCAAATACAACAACCTCCAAAATACAGTACATAAATAAAACCAAAGGTGTTTGTTGGAAACACATCAGCTACCCTCGCGTCCCGCACTCCGGCTTGAGACTTCTTCAGTAACCTGGAATGTTTGGCCCATTGAAGGGCTCAACAATCGAAATGCTGGTATGCTAAATGTAGTCCTAAGTCATCTAGATTCCTTAAGTCGTTTAGCCATCTTGATATTAGATTCATTACATGATAATCCATTTTACAACAAACAGTAATAACTGTAAGTTTTAAACAATCACACAACAATTCACCTGCAAACATCAGTGCATAATAGTAAACAACAACCAATATTCCAAACACCAAAAATCCATAACAATAACCAAACAAGATACGCGTATTAATTAACTGTACTTGTTAGTTGGCCACCTGGCCCTTATCCTTTAAAACCAATCACTTAACCTTTTCCAATTAAATTCCTCCTCTGGCGTCATGTTAAAACAACCCTTAATAACTTAATAATGGACAGTAGTCCCCTGGGTTCCAATGGAACCGTTACCAGCTGACCTTATGGCCCTGGATAAATATTTTGACCGATCCGGTCGAACCTGTGCACCAACGGCAGTGCCCTCCGCCATCGTCGAATGTGGACAATGGATTCCCTTGAGTGACTCCCCATTGAAGTCTCTCGTAGTGATCACGATGCGCAACCCGAAAGTCGAAACAGTCTGGATTCCTTTCTTTATAAATTAGCCCCTTAGTCAGTGGTACAATAACCAATCCTTGAGTTAAGACTATAACAGTTGACCATCAGTTAGGTTCAATAATACCTAAAGGTCAGTTAGTCTTGTTCCAGTTTAGATGTATAAACTTCCAGTCATAAGACGTTCGCGTAAAATAAAATGCAGTGGTGTCGAGCAATACAGTATACAATATCATATACAAAAATAACAGATATCGCTCTTAACAATTTAAACACACAACGTCTGGACCTTAGGAAAATCCTTAGGACATTCAGACCACACAATTAACATACCGTTCACCGTGGTAACAGCTAGCTTGACAATTCACGCTTTAACAGTCCTTCCCCGTACGCTGTTATATTTACAAGCAATACCGGGTAATATTAATATAACCACTCACTAAATATTACAGTACTGTCACTGTGGAGTTTATACTCGTTGTATACTAACTCTTGTATGTTCTTTTCCCCCTGTTATTTAATAGTGGTTCTAGGTAGTCCATCAGTTCATTATTTTATGTAGTATTCACATGTGATAATGAATTTCCATTGTACTGTATATCTTTATTTCATAAATCACATATCCATAATTATTTTCACTTAGTCCATATATCAATATCCTTTGGTTATTTTTATTATAACCACAATTATTTTATAAACCTTATATTATACTCCATAATGTATCATAATACATAGTCTTAATTCCTTTCTTTATTAAATTACAAAACCAACCTTATTAATTTCTGTAATTATAATTTGGACATAATAACTTTTATAAATTACCAAATAACCTTATAAATTCAGTAATTACATAATATACACATTAACTTTTGTAAATTATTAATTAACCACATTACCTTTTTAATTTACCAAATATCCATATTAACTTTCAGTAATTACAAAGTGAATATTCTAATTTTTATAAATTACCAAATGACCACATATACTTTCGGTCTTAATATATATCTTTCCTTTATTTACAATTTAGCCCCAAAACTTTATATAAGTTACATATTAACGTATAAACTATAGTTTTAATATTCAATTTTCTTAAATAACCGAAATGGCCCATATACTTTTATAAATTACATTTCCACCCCTTGTCCAATTCGGTTCTACATATTAATTTCTATAAATTACATATTCACCCATGACTTTTATAAACTTAATATTTTATGTCATAAATCATTTAAATCCAAAGTTTTTGGTCAACACTTTGACCAAGAATTAATTTCAAAATTAATATTGTAATATACCCAGAAATTCCTTTATAATTCGGTTTCACACAAAACTTTCCATAAATTACAAAATAGCCCCAAAACTTTATAAAATGTTATTTTAACACTTAACCACTTATTTAAATTCACCAAAATTCATAATATTAATTCCTACCTTATATTATAACATAAATATACCCAATGAACCCCTTAGTTCTCGGCAATCACTATTAGTACACCAAACTTTTCAAAATTTACATTTTAGCCACATAACTTTATAAACTAGCCATTTAAATACTTGTAGCTATTTTTAATATTCCCAAAATTTATAATATAATTTAATATACTTATATATTTCTAAAATCACCAAATAAAACATTTCATTCCCGGCTTTACTATATTGTTACCATATAGTTTTAAAACTTGCTTTAAACTTTATAATATGTACATATAAATGTATATAAGCCATATAACACTTTATAAAAATTATGCTAATGACTTAGAATGATTATAATCTCAAAATAGAACATTTAACTCTTAGACAATTCAGTTTATATATATGCATCTTAATTAACTTTTGTGACACATATTTATACCTTAAGGTAATAATCTTACCTTATATGTTATAAATTATTTGCTTGACATTATAACCGAATATTTTCAGCCTTAATTTATTTAGGGGTTATACATAATTTTTATACCAAAGTTTGAAGCTTAAACAAGCTTAAACTTAATAACCTCAATTATAGAAACTTACTCCTTAAATCAAGACAATTCTTGTACTTGATTTCTCCTT
This sequence comes from Limonium bicolor, assembly GCA_023374045.1. Classification (NCBI taxonomy): domain Eukaryota; kingdom Viridiplantae; phylum Streptophyta; class Magnoliopsida; order Caryophyllales; family Plumbaginaceae; genus Limonium; species Limonium bicolor. The sequence continues at coordinate 166,377,058 of CM041779.1, forward strand.
GAATTCTAAGCTCTTCAAATGCTATTTTGATGAAGAGATTTCGGCCTCCTTGAATATATTTAGGAGATCCATTTGTTAGACTTCTAACAAAGATTTATAAATAAGATTTGGTGTAGTTTTACAAGAGTTTACCTTAGGAATTTAACAAGGTAGTTTTGGTACACCTTGGGATGATTGTAGATCCAAGTTTCCTTCATTAAATAATGAAGAGAATATAGATTTAGAAGCTTATAATTTTCGGTTATAGGTTAAGGAATTTACTTAGGATTTTCAACATGAAAATATACCTTAACTTGATCTTGTTGTTCCTTGTGTTGTTGTTGAATCTAGGAACCTCCTTGGATCTCTAACCTTGGCGAAAATTGTAAGAGTTCCTAGGATGATTCTTGCTTCAAGACTTAGTAGATTTAACTAGGAATTACATAGAAATGGTATTAGAACTTAGAATACCATTAATGGAGCTCTGAAGCTCTAAGGAATTAACTAGCAAATGAAGAAGAAAAGAGAGTTTGGAAGCCTTACCAATCGGCTGAATGGGGCAAATGAGAAGGATGCTCACGTATGGACTAAGAAGGTAGGCAAAGGCAAGGAATCCAATTGGAATTATTTTGACACTATAATTGTCAAATTGTTTAGTCTTTTCTTTGTTTATTAATTTGGTGTTTGGCTCAAGAAATGCTCTCATTATTGTGCTTGTTTTCGGCAGAGACAAAGGAGATAATGGAGGCTTTGTTTGATAATTGAAACTAGAAGACAAAGACTAAGGTAGGTGTATATTTCTTTAGCATTTTAAATGATGTTTGTCCTTCCTTTCCTCTTGTATTTTCGGTGATGTGTGTGTATAGACAGCTGATTTCTTAGAGAATTGGAGACATTAGAACATGGTTAGGTAGGTAGGTGATTTATTTGAATTTTTATAAGGCAATCAAGCCTTCTTTTCTTGCTCAAAATCGGCACCATATGCTGTTTGTATATACTAGATTTTGTCTATATTTGACCATGAATTATGCTTAGTTAGGTAGTGTATTCTTTTGACTAGTTAATCAGCAATCATCCCCCTTATTCCTGATCAATATCGGCAGCTCCATGTGCTATAGGAGCAACTTGATTTCTTTGTTTATAGTCTTGTAAAAAAAAGGTAGCTCTAGCTTGTATTTTTAATTCCATTATTTTTTTTCCTATACTAATTCTACTTGTTGTCTTCTTGTAGGTATACGGTAATGAAGCTTCATCTGACTGCAATTGTTTGATACATTATCATATAATACATGATAGGATGAGTCATTATCCATAAGGCAATTTTCTAAGCCAAAACTAGTTAAAATAGACCTAGAATGGCGCCCAACATGGAGGTCAAATGAGACTGACTTTTAATTTGATTCCTGTCACACTATATTGTATTAAGACCATATTATAACATGTAATAGGTTCCAGCATTTATTTGGTACATTTATATCATGATAAAAGATGAAAGTTCTAAGGTAAAAATGCTGATTTTAGGTACCTTTTTGATGATAAAATCAGCCCTGTTTATGCTGTCATTTTAGCACTGGAATTAATTGATTTAGATGGTAAATTTATCCCCTTTTAAGATTATCAACTCGTGGCTCCTTAAAAACTTCAAGGCAATTGCGTAGAACGCATTTTTGTGACACCCGAAGGTGCGTTTTTGTGCTTTAAGGATTTTCTGAAAATAAGTAGTCGCTATGAGTTCCAAGTGTTTATAAACATTTTTTATAGTCCATAATAATATATTAAGGTGTTACATTGAGTTATATGGGGTTATATCAACTCATAACTCAATTTCCGGGCTACCGGGACACTCCCGGGGCAAAAAGGAGCGTTAAGAAATTCGTCCGAGCACTTTGTTTATTTTTGAGAAAGTAGCTCGAGCATCCTCTTTGAAATGATGAATATTAGTGATAGGAACTCTAAGAATGATTTATATAGGACTTTGTGCCACCTCGGCACTCCTCCGGGGCATTCCCGGGGGTTTATGGGGTCCTCATCGGGGACCACCGAGCGCTTTGTGTTTAACTGAGAATTTCTCATGACGACCTCTTCTTATATATTTAATAACATGTTATGGTTCATTTGGAATGATGTGTAAAGCTTTAATTTATCCTATAAAATATTTCTGGGACTTTCGGGCCTTAAGGGTCTTTAAGGGAACTCCCGGGCATTTTGTATCTTTACTCAGTTTTAACTGAGGACTTGTGTTTCAAAGGTCATATAATGATTCTTGGTTAACTTTATATGAATTTTATAGCTTATATAACTTGTTTAGCTTAAGGTCCGGCTTAACGCCCGTTTATGACCTTAAGGAGTTTAGGTGCGTTTTAACGCCTAACTGTTTATATTCTTTTCTCAGGGTTTAATAATCCCCCAAATAATATATATTTCCCTTTATTTAATTATTTAAAGGTTAGGGGTATTTCAGTCTACCCCCTTTAAAAGGACTTCGTCCCGAAGTCATAACTTCTACTTACATATCCTATGGAATCAAGTTCCTCGTATCTATTCCCCGTATACTTATCATTCCTGGGTGTCAATACTATATTGACACCTCTACATTCCATCAGTAATCTGAGTGTATGCAATTCGTACATACACCTAACCTTGCTCATGGCAAACAATGTATTCATAGCATAAGTAACTTGATAGATGCTGTAAAGTAAATAAGTGTCCCAACTTCCTAGCTATCCCACTAGGTCATTACTGCACAAGTGCAATACCAAAACACTCAGTCCTACAGAGTGCAGAGGCGTAAACCCTTGGCAGTAAATCTCTTGTGTGATTGTAGGAATGAATATACTGTAAAGTAAATAAGTGTACTTTTATTAACCATCCAAGTGTTACATAGAACACGTCAATAGCCATCCAAGTGTCACATAGAACACATCAATACCAAGTGTTACATAGAACACACCAATAACCTTCAAGTGTCACATAGGACACAACAATAACCAACCAAGTGTCACCTAGGACATATCAATAACCAAGTGTTACATAGAACACATCCATAACCATTCAACCAATTGCACACATGCGCAACAATCAAACACAATCAACCAAATATAAAACTAGTATAGACTGTAGATATGCAAGTCGCATGTGGTGCTCTACCCCCCTTAAAAAGGGTTACGCCCACGTACCCCCTACATGTATACACAAAACTAAGAGAAAAGTGATGGATACTTATCTCACATGGAGTCTTCTAATTCCCATGTCGCCTCCTCAATGTCGTGGTTTGACCACAGAACCTTGACCATTCTAATGGTCTTGTTCCTGGTCTCCCTAGTCTTGGAGTCTAAAATGCGAACTGGGGTCTCCTCATATCTAAGTGTAGGATCTAGCTCAAGTGTCTCGGGCTCTAAGATATGTGACGGGTGAGGCACATACTGCTTTAGCTGAGAAATGTGAAACACAATGTGCACTCTCCCAAGCTCAACAGGTAAATCTAATATGTAGGCTAATGGGCCCACTCGCTCCGTAATAAGGTACGGTCCTACATACTTCGGGCTAAGCTTGCCCTTCTGCCCAAATCTGAAAACTCCCTTCATAGGTGAAACTCTAAGGAAGAATCTATGACTTCTGTCCGTTTACGTGGTATAGCCCACCAAGAATCTATGCATTCTCTGACATGTTCCATAGTGCATTAGTATGCTTTTATATTTGAATCCCGTGTGTATGGTGAAGGTGATCTACTATCTTGTACTTTGCCAATATTATCTCATGGCTTGTTTTAAACTATCGTGTGTACACACACTTCCATTAATCGCCTCTTGTAGTTATATCGTCAGCGCTCGGTCTTTTATTAATATTGGGGCTTACTTAAAATCTCTCTCTTGATCTTCAGGTCATCATCTTGTGATTCTGGTATTTGAGTTTACTGTTACCATATTCGGTTTTCATTTTCAATGTAAAGTATGAGTTATGGTCGAGCCGTGCATCTTATGTATAATATAGAAATATTTCTTGATATTATTGATTCACCATTTGTCGGTAGTACATACACGATTACTATCGTCTGTTCATCAGGTATACCACAGTAGGGTTCCTGCTAAGGTTTCTAACAAGATGCAGTTTCCTCTCAATTGAACATGTTCTGCGGTTGCGAATCAACTCATGTGAGTAATTAGTATAATGTTTCTACTCTTTATATTCTACCATGCTTATAGGTAGGTTCCCATTTAATATATTGGGTTTGAATTCATAAAAAAGACGTGGAAGTCGATCTTCCCTCCAGATGGCAATATGGCCATAACTTAGAAGGTAGCTTGAGAATGCTCTATTATAGGTAAATGTCTCTTAATCTCATTTTTTAACTTATTAACATGGCTCTTGTATAATAATAGTTATTTCCCTTCACAGTTGACTATTTTTACGACATCCGCGGAGTCGTTTAGCTATTTAATCTCTTCAGGATAACCTGGACAACTTATTCTTAACTTACACCTTCTACAACTCTTCATTAATCAAATTTTAATTAAAATTAAGAATAATATTTGCTTATCACAGAGATATTTGTGACCACTTGTAGGAGTCTCAGGAATCATTCAACCCTGACGGGGTCAGCGTCAATGTTGAACTATCCTTCCACTCCATTTTGTGTTTGGTTTTTCCCTGATCTGACCAGGATCAAGTCGACCTCCCACGTCAAATGTCAAACAATCACATAATTGTCATTTTCCAAATTTATCTTATCAAACTTTGTGACGTGGTGAGTACTACATTTCTCTGACCATATACAACTAATCCATATCTGTTATAACCTATACTCGAATCTAGTGTATTCCCTAATCCCCGAAACCATATTCCTTTGATCAAATCATCAAGCGGGGAAGCCAGTTTTTCCTCTTGGCATAAAAGGTAAATTATTATTAAACTAGGCACATACTATCTAATAATTATATTCATCAATCATTTTAACTCTTAAATCCATCATACAAGTAATAAATTCTGTTATGGACTTGGATACCTTTGAATACCCTCATCTCTTTAAAAGGCTCATCTAGTATTTACTCACCAAGGTTTATTATTGCCTATACTTTAGTTATCATTTCATAGAACAAAGACAGTCACAATTAGACTCCAAGGAAAAGTTTTTCATAACTCGATCAACAGTTATAGTTTCATAAAGTATTATTTCCTTCGCCTTAAAGCTTGGCCTTTTCTTATTCCATTTAAAACTCCATGAATCAGGTGAACCATATGTTCAGCCTAGGTTAAGTATCTCTTAATATTAGTACCATCTCAACTAAGGGTTTCCAGTTTGAATCCTATGGTTTGGTACAGGACAATCAAAGCTTATTGTTTGTTTCTATTTCTTAGAAATGGTTAATCCGTAAACTCAATGGCTTCCAAAAATAGGTCGATTAGGTGTATCAAATAGAGGATTTAGAATCACAGTGATTAGTATATAACGTAGGAAGGTTTACGTGCAAAACAATTTTTAAGCCAAGGGGTAGTGTTTTCCTACTTTTAAATTAACTCCCACTCACTTTAGTGTATATATTAATTCAACTCTTAATATAACTTATACTACCTCTATTGTAAGTGCCAAGGAGAGTTATTCGTTACCATTTTATATTAAAAATTTATATTACAGAGGGGGTTAACCTTATTTGATTTCTTGCGCGCTTTATTCACATTCATAAATTGAGCTGTCATAGAAGACATATGCTTGTATAGAACCATAAGGATAGTATAGGACGTGAGCCTCAAAATAGGGTAGGTATATTTAATAATACTTAGCCCTCTTAATGTATCAATGCTACTCACGTTTAGGTTTACAACTCCAATTATGTGTATATATGTAGCATTTGGTATTGCTAATTAGGTAGTTCTCTCCCGACTTCAGAAAATATAGATTCAAAGTTTGTTCTCTCCCCTTTATTATTAGGAGTCCAGCACTGTCACTTATTGATACTAGTTGAGACTCTTGGTATTTGCCAGGTTTAAAACCCCTGCTTATCCATGATGGATGTTTAGTATATTTTGAGATTTGTTTCTCTATTGTCATATATCAAGGTTTCGCACTATCTTCTCGCGAAGTTAATAAGGATTTGTAAGATTTCTAGTCCCGCACTGGGCGGTAAGCTCGTGCCTGGGTATCCCATAAAATTCAGTGTTTGCTCTTTACGTGCAGGTCTTCAATAAACCCTTTGACTATCATGTAGTCTTAAGTATTTCATATTATTAATGTATGCTTTTTCATGACATCTGCTCGTCATTTAGGTAGGTCATAATTTGTAGTTACTGTAAGTTTGGACAGTTGATAACGCCCTTCGACGGTCCAAGCAAAACCAACTTATTATTCCTCAGTCTATCTCACACCCTTTATCCCAAGGCTAAACTCGGTATGTGTAACACCCCTCACATTAAACGTGTATAATCACTCTCGTAGCATAATTAAAGACGTCTACAAGCGAAGAAGTTAAACATCTAATTATCACTCGGGTGTCACATGCCATTACTCACCCATGCGAGTAAAGAAGCAGAAAGAATAATAGTAAAATACGACAATAATTAACCGTAGTGATGAACGCGATATATACTACATCATCCTAAGTTTAAACTAATACATAAGGTAAGTGAGCATCTAAGGCAATCCTCATATTTACATCGTAATGATATAAACTAATTATGAGGTGCAAAATACATAAGTAACGTCGTTGACTACCCCGAAGACCCGACACCCCGGCTTCATAACTCGATTAGTCCTGAATGTGGGTGCCATAAAGGCTCAGCCAACTGCTGGTTGCTAAATGTGATCCTAGACCCTTTAGGCCACTTAGATCGTTTTAGCCATCTCGATTAACATGGGGTTCGTTTCATGCAGTACCGTTTACATGCTTATAACATAACTGTAAATACGGAATTAAAACACACAACAGGTATTCAAACATTCACACATCAAGACATGCTATTACGACATTGATAATTGAACAATTAAATTTGAATCGACGGTAATGTAAGAGTTAGCTGAAGTCCAGTTAGTCTCACTTGTTTATTTCCATCACGTGAAGCCCCGCTTCCACAATCTCACATAAACATACGAGTGTCATGTTACGGACAATTCCCCGTTTAACCTCACACATTAATTGTAACACCCCTCATAACAAATACGTAATAGTCACTCACGTTAACAGAAAAATAAGACGTCTTACAGCGGAAGGATAATCAGCAACTTAAAACTCACTCGGGGTCACCATGCTGTTACTCGCCCATGCGAGTAACGTAGCAGAAACTAAATCCAATACTAAAACACAACGCTACTAAACCGCTGTGACAACGAGATATCCTATACATCGTACTAAGTCCACATCCTATACATCATTCTAACCAATAGTAACTTATCGACAAGTGAGCATCTACCTAAGTCCTAAACAAATACAACCATACGTTTACATCCATAACTGATAGTGTTATACAAATAAATTTTGTGTACAGTAATTAAATTTAACCCTGACTACTACCCAGTACCCGCACTTCGGCTTCAACGTTGATCAACAACCTGCACAATAAGTGTAGTCTCAGCGATATGACGCTGAGTATGCCGGATGGACCCTATTGGTCACTTGTCATTTTTAAACCGTCTTGATATTAGATTGATTTCATGCTTTACCATTTTACAGATATAATAAATACTGTAACAACATGCAGGATTATATAACCATTCATCCAATCTAAACAGTCACTATAAATATACACAACACAATCCACAAATTATACAATGCGACAACATTAGTATTCATACGTCGTATTTTATCATCACCTTGTATTACAACATCCGCCTCCCCGGGCCCTCACAATCATTGTTTTGGTTAGCACTTTCGGGCGTCAATTAGGACAACCCGATATATACTCACTTGGACAGTAGTCCCACGTACACACAAGGTGCTCACTGCCCTGATCATCCGAAGACTCTGGGACTATTTCACTTTGCCTTTGTAAAGGCGTCCATTTAGGTGGCCAAGGTGTTATAACCCAAGATTTGGTTATATTTTATTTCGTCACAATTCATCTTTAAGTCGGTTCAATCTTAATTCAGGACATGGAAGTCCTTTAGATTAAAGACAAGGGCGAGGTGGTCTTCTTCTTTCGAATTTTTGGTAAGAGATTATTAATTGAGTTATATTAATAATTCCCTAGTCATTATTCTAATCACGTTCTCACGATCTCCTTTGCGCTCTTCTTCTCGCTCAGATTGGAAACCCTTC
>CM041779.1:166385782-166412079 GCA_023374045.1 Limonium bicolor
TGAAATGTATGAATGGGAATGAAGTGTATGTGTAACTTGATGTGTACTTGTATGGTGTATTAACCCTTGGTACAGAAGTAATGACTTCTACTAATTCCTAACCACCTAACTCCTAAATTAAGTATTGAGTAAAATGGAATGAGTAGAAGTCCGATATAGTTTCGGCCACGCGTGAGGATAAGGAAACACAGAGGTTGGATCCGAATCCTGGCCTTAATCCTTTTCATGGACCAAACCCCTTAAATGGTAGCATCATGGATTGGTGAGCCACCCTAAAGCCCTGGTGGGATATAGTAGTCCCTGTCCGGAGGTCATACCGACTAGACTTGAGTAAGTAAGTAAGTAAGTACTGTATGAGTAATGGTCTTGGCTAGTGTAAGTCATTGACCTTGAGTAAAAGAGTAAAGTACACCCGATTAACCCGGGTGAGTAAGAAGCTAACAAGTATTATGTATGTATTGGAGAAGCATATCTCCGTGTCCCAGTGAGTATGAATGGTTGACTTGTATTGTCTTCTTTGTGTGTACTAAATGAATGTATGTATGCTTGCGATGTATTGTAATACTGTGTATGAAAGCATGCATGTACGTACGAGTAAATTGAACTGCATGTATTCGACCAAGTGGTCGGTGTACCCTCGCTAGTACGTGGGGTATGCGGATTTCATATGCAGCTTTTTGTTGAGCCCCTTGGGGCACTGATTTTATCTTAAAGGTACCCGAAGCTGTTATGGTCGTTGTAAGAGACCGACTGCTATGCTTTGTTAGCTAGGGATAATTTTATGGATAGTAAAGAATTGTATAAGGCTTGTAGCCCTTGAAGTATGTGTACTAAGCGGTACACCCTTTTTGTATTTGGAAAAGTTTGTAGAATTGTGAGGGATGGGTAATATGATGACTCTTAAGGAGTATGTATAGACATGTGGAAATGTTGAATTTTGGTATTGTACTTAGGATACTCGGTATATTGTAAGGTAAGGATTGAGTAATGTATTGAATGGAGAATTGTAGTACTCGGTTTGTAAATGAAGTATGGGTTGTATTGTTTAGTACTCGGGTATTCCGGTCCATCAGACCGATGCTGTAATGGGAGTAGGCCTTGTTAGTCACGTGGGTGGCTAACGACATTGTATCACCCGTCGTTGTGTAAGAAAGTATCCGCTGCGTAAGTATGTAAGTACAAGGAGATTAGACGGTAATGACGGGATTAGCGGTAGGGGTGTTACAAAAAGTGGTATCAGAGCGAAGTATCGCTCCGATGGCTGGAAGTACCGAGTTTAGGAAATACCGAGTTAGGAATTAGAAGCTTAGGTCTAAGGGCTGAGTGATAGCACAAGAGATACGCTAGTTAGGAACTCCCGGTGTGTACCGGATACCTACAATATCAGACCCGCCCTCCACATTCCCCATTGTATAACTTGGGAAAGAATGCCAGAGAGAAGGAAGGTCCTCTCATACTCGAGAAAATCCGATCTGGCAGTTGTGAAATCATCATACGGTAAATGAGAATGACATATAGTAGATTCCAAGAATTGAAAGTCCCGGAGATGGTTCCCGGTCGAACAACAGTACCCGCACTTAATGGCGGTCAAATGAGTACCCTAACCATAAGGAGGCTGCAACTTATGACAACACGGGGCGACATGTGATAAGCGAGAAATACATCTACTTTTAGGACTTTAATTCTTCCTATTTTCGTGGCAATTTGTGTCGTATTTCTCACTTATCATATGATTTTCCTAGATCTATGTTTTTGATATGAATTGATATATTTTATGTGTTTAAATGTAGGAAAAGCCATGTTAATGGATAGATAATCTCATGAGCTTTCCAACGCAACAAACGGCGAGTAAAACGGACTTATAACGGAGAAACTGGAGCAGTTCGTATATATATATATGAACATACGCAAACGAGGCGGACAAGACTAGGGAGACCGCCTCATTTTCTCGCGGACATGACTAGAGACTACCGCTTGTTTTCGGGCGGTTACAAGCAGGCGGAACAGGGAGAGGCTACCGCCTCATTTTGGGCGGTCACCACACATGCGACCGCGAGGCGGACACAACAGAGAGTACCGCCTCCTATTGAGCGGACTCGACACTGCCGACCGCCTGTTGAGGACGCGGACAGCACAGAGGCTTCCGCCTGATTTCGAGCGGACAAGAGAGGCAGGACCGCCTGTTAACTGGCGGTTCTCAAGAGGCGAATAAGATACATCAGAACAGAATTTCTTCGCGTCTTCTTCTTCCTTCTTCGCCGGCGCCGCATTCGAACTGCTACTTCATTTATTATCGACGTCGCCTACCTTAATTTATGGACGCGTGATGTCTGCAATCAGTCGTTGTAGCCACGATCTGCTCACCAACTGCACCGCCTGCTCCGTTGTCTTCTTCTTCTTCTCTTTTCCTATAAATAAACCACGTTCCCCTCAGTATTAATCATCCCCTTCTTTTAATCCAAAGACCACCACATACCACCACACACGCTCGTTCACCTCGCCCACCACATAAGCTCCTCCATCCACGAATTCCATCGACCACACCACCATCTTCCTTTCCCATTTTCATTTCCTAATCCCACGTACACACTCCACTTTCTCCATTTTTATTTTCTTTTCCATTCCGCCACAAACCATCACTTAGTTATACTATCTCCACAAATATTATCCACCTCTAGTCCGGTGTACTAAATAGCAGAGCAGCTCCAAGAGTCAACTACAGATGATTTCTTTTACCCTTGTTCCTGTTTATTTATTTAATATGTCCGGCTAGATTATTTATACTCTGGGGAATGGTATTATTAGTTTGTTTTAATTATGCACTTTATTTTACCGGTTTAAATTAATTATAATTTGATACAATAATGTTATTCTCTCGCGCTTTAATAAATTACATGAGTTTATTAAGTTGCTTTACGAAATCTATTTTGATCAGATCCGTGATAAATAGATTGGTCATTAATTGTTATGTCTGTGGAAAACTGAATCGGATTGAGGAAGTCTAGTATTTCAGATGCAAAATATATTTCTTTTTACTTAGCCGTTTACATGTGTATTGCTAGAGTCCAAATCAGACCTTGCATGTTCTGGTAGACGAGGTCTTTAGGTTCTAGGATTTAGTCCTTAAGACTCTAAAAAGAATTTGCCAAGTTATTCTTAATTAACCGGTAGAATAGCGTAATTAATCAGACAAGTATAACCTGAACCCAGAGTCCCGTTTTTATCTTTTTATTAATCTTTTATCAGTCAATTTTATCTGCTTATTTTATTATTTATAATTTGTTAAAACAAAACCCCCCTGATTTACTGCCTTTGTTAGGATTAGATTTATTTCACATAGTCCCACGGTTCGATACCTGGTCTCATAAAACTTTACTACAGTGGCCGGGATATTTGCAACCCGACGGTCTGTTTGATTTGTTATTTTCTAGGATTTTATTTCTTAGTACTTAATAGGTCAAATTTATCGTTTGCAACATGCTTGGCAGTCGCAAGAACCTGGCTAGTCAAGCAGCAGCAGGAAGAGACGCACTAAGCGAGCAACAAAGCGGAAAACGAAACCCGAGACACAAGTCCGCGGGACAGTAGTGGCTAGATAATACCACCAATGGTATACTACCTGACTACGGACGTAGTTGGGAGTGGTTAACGCCAAAACTATAATGCCAAGAGGTTACAATACCTGGCCAGTATGCTTAGATAGCTATGAGAACGTTCACGGGATATAATCCGACAGGACTACAGGAGTAGTGCCTAAACAGGCTAAGGCTCGGTAACCACGGTAGACGTGAGGAAACGAGCAACAAGGAAAAACACGTAACAAATAAATAGGGATCTCCGAGGATTGGAGAAGCACCCTGATCAATGACAGCCATGTCAAACTCACTGAGAAGTTACTCAGAAGACTGATTAACCTATGTAAGAGATCCGTTGATCAAGGGAAGAGCCAACAAGGCTACCGAATACACAAGGAAACAATACCATGATCGGTATAAGTTAACCTAAAAACCACCAGTACCACGCACTTGCCATGACAAGTGCACTAATAACAGGATTATCCAGGAAGACTTTTAGCAACAACAAGTACTTAGTAAAGTACCGTCATCGTAATGAAGCAACTACAAGATCACAAATCCCAAGAATTTGAAGGATGAAACCTTGGAAGGGCCTAACGGTCCAACCATTGTAGTAAGAAATATACCAGTCAGCGAGAAGCTAGGCTTGGTCAGAATCAACCGGCATTGAAGTGCCATGGAAACTTCTCTTTTAAACCTAAAACTTTCATTTAAAACTCAAATAATTCTTTTAAACCCCCAGATTTTAACACCAAATCAGAAGATTCACAATAAGATATCATAGAATGATATAAGAGGAGTTGGCAACAGAATACTCTACCTAGGTGTGTAACTAACATTACGAGTGTCCACAAATGAGATGTGGGACGACCGCACTCCGATAGGAGCTTGCGGGCCTGACAGGCCTACTTATGGGTTGGTCGGGTAAGTAGCAATGTATCAATAAGGTACCCCACATATGTATACAAGTGGTGCATGGAACACGAGGAGTAGTTGACTCCGTTCTACGGACCGTAAGTGAGTCAAACCAGAACAGCTCGACACCACAGACAACCAAGAAGGAAGAACACAGTTGAACTAACGAGTATAAATGACCCAGACAACTCATCTGAGGATCATGAATAAGAATTATAAGAAGTAAGGAGCACATATTATTTAATATAGACATTGGATATGTCTCAAAAATTTCAAGCGATTGCATGGAAGCTGGAATGAATACCCAACTACAAACAGTAAGGCAGATGCCTACACGGACACGTTAATGTTAGATGAACAGGATAGAATTCCCAGAACAATTACCATGACTACCGGGAATACTAATCTTCACCAAGAGGATGTTTGAACAGGTCTAGAACACAAGGAGGAAGTATCAATAGTCTACCCATGAATGGGAGACGCTATGACCCTAAACAGGATAGTTTAAATACACTACCGCAAGGCGGTGTAGCTAATACAACATATCATGAACACTAGCCAGATGTAATGGCGTAACCTAACAACACCCAGGAGCAGTCCTTGAAGGGTGTATAAGTCAACAGTGGTTGAACGGAATATTGTGATAAGAACACAAGTGTTAAAGCGAATACATTCGGTGAGAATACCGAAGGGATTCCAACCAACGGGAAATACCGTAGATCCCTAAGAGGCACTGATCCAAACCAGATCGCCTAAGGGACCTCCTTTGAACGGAAGCGTGATGCAATGACCGTGCCATGGAGCCCAGTAATATCTCCAACCCTATGATGGTATACGAGGAGGTGGAAATATGTATAAGCAGCCCGCAAGGAACATAGCTCCCAGCAATAAGGCTTAAAAGCCCTGAACCAACTACGCCATATAGATTTAAAGGGTTACGAAACCGCGTTAGATGATAAGGAGATCTGCCAAGAATGGCAAGTGGAGAAATTTTATTTCCTACAATGAGCAGAACGACAATCAAATCGCGTAATTTGAACTCAATATAATGAGCGGCTTGGAGTAATGGCTACCTTAGTGTCACTGTCACTAGAGCATCAACCTAGTATACAGTTGATGAGGCTTTTAATTGCCTTCATGCCTTCTGTGGCAATGGTAGCACAGAGGCATAAGAAACATGATGATGACAACACTGGTCTAGTCTACACCTGGACACTATGAGAAATCGGAGGAGTGAAGATACCTCTCGTTAACGGAAGACCACCAATGCGGTGATGATGTGAACCCTTATAAAAGGCTTCCACCTACCATAACAACAAAGCTTGAGCATGTAGTTATTGCCAAGAGACAATTAAACAAGGAAATGAGATTTCCAAACCACTATGATGAGAAAGAGGCTTTGGGAGCAACTGTGAAAACCGAAGAAGAGTCGGTTTAGAAGTAAACATAGAATGTGTATAATGTGGACTGTAGAAGCACATCGCTTAAAGAGCATATAGACTTGAAGGAGTAAGTATACTCCATAGGCAACCAAGCACATGGTGAACCATTGTATGAATGGTGGAAGTACATAAGCAGAGACTAACATAATAAACCTTGTCATGAGACTTATGAGTAGAAACAAACCTCGCAACATGAACTTTCACTTATCAGTGATGAAATACCCTTATATTAGGGAATGGGACCCGTAACCCTTGGAGTTTCTTTGGGATGTCCCAATGATGTGCATAGAGAAGAAGAGACGCACAATCAGACCTTACACCCAATGCCCAAAGTAGAAGGCAATGCATGTCAAAAACAAACAATGTGAGTGTGTATTTTGACACATCAAATGACCAACGCTCAAAGGAGCTGGTGATCCAACATGTTACTTCACCCTTGGTCAACCAAGTCACGTGGTAAACGATGTCATAAGTGATGCAAGAATGTGAGGTAAGCTAACCTACACAGGAACCCAATGGAAGAAGAACATCTTCACATTAAGGTAACGACATTGCGGTATACTACAACAACCGCTATACACACGAATCTAGAAAACTTCTAGTAAGTTTGCACCACAAAGGAATTGAATACAAAATGTAACATTGGAGTGTACAGTTGAGGAATGGTGTCAACGACAAAGGCCATGAGTAAAGACAAGCTACCACAGTAGCAGAGGCCGCGAGAATGATGTTGTATAACTAGTAAGAACATAGTGCACAACAAGCAACCACTATGAGAATGTAGTTAGACCATAATATGGGAAACAAACCATGAGCTGGACTCAACGGGGTCGAGACGCAGGAATTGGTAGATAGACTAGGTATGGAAGCCTGCAGTCTTAACCATGTAACAAGGATCACACAAGGAACGCATCGTTCATCCCTAATACAACTTCATAAGGAACTGAAAGCGTATACCTAGTGGATCAACTCGATAAGAGGAGTAATAACTTGGGGCAAGAGTACCCGATTGCTGAATGACTAACCGTACTAAATGCGGAGGATTTATAAATGCAACAGTGAACATGGCGCAAGCCAGTGTAAGCGTAAACCTATTAACAAATCGTGCGGCCTTCAGCCAAAGATGCACGAGGAACGTTGAACATGCCAACAATCACAACCTGTGAATTCCACTGGAATAAAAGCAGAAGCGAAATCATAAACGCTACAAGGATCGATGCGTATAAATGCAAGTTCGTACAACAAAAGAAAACTGGCATACCACTACATGAGTGAATAGCCAGAAACCAATGGTCAGAGGAAGCACTACATATGTGTAGTAGCTCAACCTCAACCGACAACAAGTCGGAGGAACTAAGAGAGTAGTCACAGAAGTATACATCAGTATGTATGATAGATTTCCAGACACTGGACAGAAAATCTGTAACACAATAAGTTTGTGTACAGTAAGAGATACCACGCGCTGGTTGAGAAACCGTATATCTCAAGATAAAAGAGATAAGAAGTAGATGTGTAACTCATTTGGAATAACAAAAGAGCGCATTAAGCACTAAAGTTATCAGGGTCACGCAGCAGAAGCTCGTGGGCCCTAGCTCAGAGGTTTGAATATACCTAGTAAGTATGTGAGAATGGCTAATCATCAATGCCTTGAAGCCTAGTAGGCTAGAACCGAACCGGTTACGAGTTAAATAACCTCAATGAGAATTCTTGGTGCAGGGACTAAACCATTAGTGTGGTTAAGACCCTTAGACCAGAATTATTGTATAATAGACCACATGGAAGCTAAGAAGCTTCAAAACACCCGAATTTAGTGAACTTTATGTTCAATGATAACATATGGTAGATTACGTGGGCGTAATCCCTTTTAAGGGGGGTAGAGCGAAAAACCGCTTAGTGTCAGTTTCACGTATTCACTACATAAACTACAGTGTGCATATCACAAATGAGAATTGATTTGATGATTAGTACTTATGTTAAATAAACATAGGTATTCATTTGTAGCCTAGTATGGTTATTTCGCACAAGTGATGCGAATACCATGTATACAAAAACACACCTGTCTTGTTAACTCGTGTGAAAGTATTAGTAAGAAGGAGTAGAGAAACTTCTAGGGAATGATAATCCCCATAGTATATGTCTATTTGAGGTTAGACATGGTATTGCGATGCATGAGTCGGTATAAAACTGATGTAGAACCTAGAGAGAGTTGAGTTCCCTAGGTGATTGTTTGAAGGCAAATTGAGAATGAGTAGTGGACGGAGCTCCACAAGTATCGTATTCCTTAAAGAAATCGTATGAAATGATTGATAGTAATCGATGAATTGAGTCCATAAGTAGTGTATTCCTAGGTAAGTCATTGGAAGTAAATTGAGGACGACTGATAACATAAGTTCTAGGATTGAAGAGTAAATTTGAGGATGATTGATGGAATGAATTCCATCCTTTGGAGATGTATGAATTTGTAATTATGACTAGGAAGAGTAAAACAATAGAAAATGGAAATAATTGAATTATTTGATTGTGTGAAATTGATGTGTGAACTCAAACTTGATCCTGAGTAGATCAAGGGAAACCGAACACAAATTGGGGTGGAAAGATAGTTCAACACTGATGCTGATCACATCAGGATCGAATGATTCTTGAAGCTCCCCTCAAGTGGTCACAAGTAATCACGCATAGAATAGACGTAATGAATATAAATTGGATTTGGGAGTTGATTGTATTTCAAAGGATTCCTAACCAATATTTGCAAGAAGTTTTTCTTCAACCCTATGAATGTATACATTGTGGGATGGTAGAACCAAAGAGTCGGTTGTAATGCGAATTGTGTTGTGCTTGCATGATGCCATGCTTGCATTGTATTGTATGTATTGTATGTGAACACCGTGTGTAACAGACCTGAGGATGTATGGACGTAGTAAAAGGATTTGAGAATCCGTAAGGATGTCGGAATACATGATCTTGGCATTATAAATGCCCGAATGGTTAGAGATAACGAATCACCAACTTTGACCAACCTTGTGGCACCGGGTAGTGCTAATTGTATTCTGAGTATGTATATACAATGAGTAATGTAATTGTATTGTACGGTATATGACACAATTGGTAGTGCGAATTGTATTGTGTATGGTAATTGCGTATTGCGTATGGTAATCGTGTATTGTGTATTGGTGTTGTGCATTGTGTTTGGATTGTGTGTGCCTGCAGCGTAAGAATTGTGAACACCTTGTAAGGTGGTAGTAAAGTAGATTGTGGCAATTGGTTTGTCAAATGAGTAGAAATAGTAAAGCGTAATCCTTGAGCAACTTTGAAGGCAAAGTTCCTTAAGGGGGTAGATTGAAATACCCCGTAATTAAAAATAATGATTAATTAGGCTAATTATTATTTTAAAGGCTTAATTGTATCTAAATAAACATGAGGGAACAAATCCCGAAGAAAACGGATCCTTAAAATGGATTCAAAGCACAAACGAACCTTAAAGCGTGTTTTTCGAGGAAACTGGGAGAACACGACTTTAAGCGGGTCAAATAGACTTGTAATGATTTTGGTCAACCAAATAGTCATTAATAAACATTAATGAAGGTTTAGGGCCAATAAAATTTATTAAACGAGAAAATTCCGGAAAACGGGTTCCGGTTAGAAAAACTGTAACAACCGGGAAGTTGTGGGGTGAGAGTATAAATAAGCAAAACTAATGTGTCCACTTTTGTAAATAAAAAGCAAAAATCTGTGTGAGTGGGTGTAGGTGGCCGATTTGCCCCCTCTGTCTCATTCTCTTCACTCACCTAAGATACTAAAAGACAAATGTAATAAAGAAAAAAGCAAAAACAACTCTCTCTCCTCACAACCCACTCCTCTCTCATGTAATACTCCCTCTCTCTCATTTCTCTTCTTCCTCCCCACAGCCATCAATGGTGATTTTGTAGAGCTCACCCAACTCACCTCTTGCTCTCCATTTTCTTGGTCAAAATCAACTCCAAATGCAAAGAAAATTACACCACTAAACTTCTCTCTCCTTGGGCAACATTACCCTCTTTTCAAAAATCAAAACACCCACTTTCATCTCCATGGTTATTCTCCTTCTTGAAGATTGAGACCACCATTAGAAGCTCCTTCTTCACCTTGATGTCTTGAGGTAAAAAAAATTCGAAAATCCACCATTTCTAGCTCTCATTTGCATTATTAGAATTTCTAGATTTTGAACTTCTTGTTCCTTATGCTCCAGCCGATTTTGGCTTCACCATTGGGCTAGGAATCTTGCTCTCTTGCTAACCAAGACTTCATTCATGGGTTGGGAGGTAATGCCCTTTTCTAAACCCTAAAAACATGTCTAACTTCTAGGTTAGTTAAGAATGAATTCTAAGTAGTTTGTTGTGTATTGGTATGGTGGCTGTATCATTATTTGTTGTGTAAGGAAGAACAAGGAAGAAGGAAAGAAGAAAGGAGAAGGCAAGAAAGAAAACAAAAACTAGAAACAACAAGGTAATTGTTTTTACCTTGAACTAGTTTTAAATGTTGTATTGTAACAGTTTTGAGTACTTAAAATGTGTAGTGTATATGGTTTTGAGTAGTAACCATGTAGTAGTATAATGAAGAGGAGAATGTAACAATTTTGAAACTTGTAAAGGGTATTTAAAATCTGGGTAAAACATTGGGAAAGAAATGTGTATGTGCAAGGAAATGTATTATGTTGTTAGTGCTTATATAGATGTGGAGATTAGGAAATGAATGTATGAGCTGATATGTATGTGGGCAAAGTGAAAAATATAGGGGAACCTCTGCCCAAATTTGTATAGAATTTGAGGACTTAGATGTGTAAGGAGAGGGAATAACCTAGACAATAACTAGGTGTGTTTTGGTAGTAGTTGAGAGTGATTAATCATGTTGAAAACAGATTTGAAAAGGGGCTAAGTGATGGGAAGAACTAGGATGTGGAGTAATGCATTTAGAATGCTAGTAGTGGCATTAGTTGAGGAAGTATTGA
This sequence comes from Limonium bicolor, assembly GCA_023374045.1. Lineage (NCBI taxonomy): Eukaryota > Viridiplantae > Streptophyta > Magnoliopsida > Caryophyllales > Plumbaginaceae > Limonium > Limonium bicolor. The sequence continues at coordinate 166,396,699 of CM041779.1, forward strand.
ATGGTAAGTTTAATACCCCGGATCTAAAAATGGTGATTAAATTACTCTAATACGATTTATAAAGGCCTAATGTTGCCTTGAGAGTATTGGTAAAGAGAATAAAACCAAAAGAAAAGGGAAAATGCGTAAAACACGAAAAACACTAAAACGCGCATTAAATGAATAAAGGAGATACATGATCTCGTTAGGGTCCGAGATGGATTCCTAAGGCTTAGTTAGGCCTAATTAGTATACAGGAGTGATTCCCGAAGAAAACGGATCCAAATAGTGGATTAAAAAAAATACTAACGGAGTTTAAAAGCACGCTTTTCGAGGAAACCCGAAAACGCTACTTTAAGTGGTCAAACGGACCCGTAAAAATTATAGTTGATTAAATAACTATAATTAAGTATTAATGGAATCTTAATAGCCATTAAAAATAAGAACGAGAAAATCCAAAAAACGGGCCCGGTGAGTGAATAGTGCCAAACCGGGTAAAAAACGAGCGTTTTCTGTCAAAAACCGAAAAAAACGCTCCAGCTCACACATATAGGTGGGGCCGATTTTAATTAGTACACACACACACACATTTAATTAGCTTGTTAGCTTATTAAGTCACAAATGACAAATAAATAAAGTAAAAAGGGAATAGTAAAAAGTAACTTATTTACCCTCTCACCTCCTCTCTTTCCTTATTCTCGCGTAGCCCAGCCCTGCTTATCTCCTTCTTCCTCCTCTGTAAGCCATCGACGATTTCAAAGAGAGCACACAGCCCCCATCTTGTCCCTCCATTATCTTGCTCATTTCTTCACCAAACCACACAAAAATAGTACCGTTGGATTCCTCTCGGCAAGGGCTTCGTTTTCCACCCATCAAAAGCTTGGAACCTCCATCTTCACCTCCATGGCGGTTTGGGCTTTTGGAGCTTGAATGGATGCTCTTTACTCTCTTCCATCTATTTGATGCTTTAAGGTAAAAATAACGCAAGAGTTCCATCCATTTCTAGCTTTTCCTTGCAAATCAAAAAAATTCCCAACGTTGGAATTTTCTCCATTTCAGCCGGTTCCTTCCATGCTTTGTGGAGTGTTGGAAATTCCATCATTTGATTGCCTAACCTCCATTTGGACATCTTGAGGTAATCTTTAAGTTAAAGCCCTAAAACTAGCTCTTGAAACTCTAGTTTTAGTGAGGGATGTGTGACCTAACTAGTTATTTGTGTATGGCATGGGAATATGATTGTAGATAGCAATCTAGATTCCTTTGTGTGGTGTGGAAACAAGAAGAGAAAGAGGGAACAAGAGAAAGAGGAAGAAGAGAAGGGAAAACCGAAAATAAACAAGGTAAAGAGCTCACCTTGTATTGATTTTAATTGATTTGTAAAACATATGTTAGGTTGACTTAAGTAACCTTGAACTTGTGTAGTGATGAGACCACAAGGTTGTTTGTTGAATGAGAATGTTTAATGGGTTTGAGTGTGCAAATAAACCTAGAAACTAAGCTAGCAAGTATGTGATAACAATGTGGAAAACATTGTGTGGTTGTAGTAAGTGTTGTAGTTGTTGATGTCTAAACCAAACAGGGGTGAAGAAGTGTTTATGAGATGATTTAATTGTGGTGAAAATGCTTGGGAAGTAGGCAAGTGCTGTCAAATTTTTGCTTAGAAACCAAGGGTGAGTAAGAGTGTGAAACCTAGGATAAACTAGGTATGTTTGGAAGATGAAAGTGAGAGGTTGATCACTTGGAGACTTGATAAGAAAGAGTGTTAAACTTGTGAAACAAGGAGTTGAATTTTGGTATGAAAAGTGCCTTGATCTAAAAATGGTTTGGTAAGGTTGGTGGAAGGTTAAGAAACATCAAAAGAATTTTTAACTGCCCTGATGTGCATAAGTGCAACAGAGAGAATGAGGAAAAGGTGTATTTGGGCAAGAATTGGGTGATAGGTTTGATCCATGATTTAAGGAGGTTTGGGGCATGATTAAGGTGTTAAAATATGTTGAATTACATGAAGGAAGATCGAGGAAGAAGTGGGTATAAGTTTAGAGTGGTAACATAATCAGAAACAAGAAGAAATTTCATTACTGCAACTGGTCCGGGTTTGTAAACCAGGATAGAAACCCGGAGCAGGCCTAAAACATGGCAGAACGTTGTAGCAGAGGAGTGGTCCGGGTTTACAAACCAGGACACAAACCCGGACCACCCCTAAAATGCACCCGAGAGATTTCTGAATGAAGGGTCCGGGTTTGTAAACTAGCATGTATACCCGGACCACATCAAAAACACACCCGAGAGTTATAACATGGGTTGGTCCGGGTTTGTATACCAGGACACAAACCCGGACCACATGTAAAATTGTCCAGAGAGTTTTAACCGTGTCTGGTCCGGGTTTGTAACCCCGGACACAAACCCGGACCAGTGTAAAAATGTACCAGAGAGTGTTTTTAAGTGACCTAAAGGTGGGGAAGTGAATGGTAATGGTTTTAGATGTTGTTTAGGCCTTGTTTGGTGACTAGTCAAGGTCCTAAGAAGTGTAACAAGTTTGAGAAGTGAATGAGAAAGTTGTGAGTTTAAGAGCACTTGAACTAAACTAGGAATAACGGGATAACGGTTAAGTACGGAGTATTAGTTTTACTTACCGTAACGCTTTAAAGTTAATATAAGCATTTGAATGTTATCAGATCGTGTGTGAACCGAGCATGGTGAGATGACACGGTAAAAGTAAAAACCCCGGTGAAAGGTATGATTTTCTCATACTCCGCGTGCTAACCGAGTTACGTTGATTTGTGTGTTTGTGTGCCGGCTTAATCAAGACTAAAGCATGAAAATAATCCATTGTTTGATTATGTATGTCCTGTTGTTGTTGAATGAGCTAACATACTTGTATGCCGGTGTGGTCTAACATAGAGTAAAGACCGACTTATGAGTAACGTTTGGCTAGAGACCCATAGATCGGGTCGATGCTTATGATAATGAAAACGTGCAAACACACAAACTATCCGTAAAGTATAACGATAACGCAAACATATGAACTCCCTAGAATGTGAGGAGAAGTACGGGTTGAGTAAATACCTGATAATGGTTAGAAAACCACATTGAAACAATCCACGAAACAAATGAGAGTGGAAAGATAAGTGAACCTCCTTCAAGAGGATTTAAGATAGTTCGAAGATGAGAACTAGTGAAGAAGATAAAAGAGACCCGAGGGATTAGTAGCTCCCTTGAGACATGGTCGACCTCTATATGAGGATTTTACCTGATATATGCAAATAACCGAAAGTATGAGTAAAGTAAATGTATGGGTAACTCTTAAAACCTAAGATTAACCAAACTTAAGTAATGTTCCCAAGGTCATTAGAAACATCGAGAGTGATGCTTCTAGACTAATATACATAATATTACTATAACTCCGAGAGAGGAGTGTATGGGAATGTAAGAAGTCCGAGAGTAGTCGGACCTAAGTAAAAAGAGATAGGAACTAAGAGAGAGTTCCGTGAGCTAGTTGAACCTTCCCACCATGCTAGACCCAGAGTAGGGTCGAAACCGGGGAAGTAAGACTATGCTTGAGAGCCATGAGTTTTGGCCTAAGTATGTATTGAGAGTTATAAGCGTGATGTAGGAGACCTGTAGTGTCTCGGAATCTACAAGAGCTTGAGTACAATTAACCCAAGAGTGTGGGTGAGATAATGAGTATAACTAACCCAAGAGAATGGGTGAGATAATGAGTATGAATAACCCAAGAGTGTGGGTGAGTTAATGTGTAAAAGTAACCTGAGAGTATGGGTGAGTATAAAATGTGTAGCCCAAGAGAGTGGGAGTGAATATGAATAAGTAACCCGAGGGAGTGGGTGAGATATAGAATGAGTAAACAAGGCATTGTGAGGTATAACCCTCAAGGCCTAAGAGTAAACTGATACAACTAACAACCTTGTTATGTTAGTTAGGAATTGTGTTCCGTGATAGGATGTAGATTCCTTGAGTAATATACATATATATTTTGTATTGCTATGATGCATGTTGTTTGACTAAAATGAACTCCATGTATATCCGACAAAGTAGTCGGCGTACCCCGGTTAGCGCTCGGGGTATGCGAATTTCATATGCAGCGTTAAGCTGAGCCCCTAGGGGCAACGTTTTTATTTTTTTCAGGTACACCGAAGATGTTACCGTTCGAAAGTAGGACGGGGTCGGTGGTTAGCATGGGTCGTTAGTCTTTAATTACTTATGCATTGAATGAGGTGTAAGACCGAATATGTTATCGGCATCCGTATATCGTAGACTCGGTATAGTAATGAAATGATTTGAGTATTGTATTTGTATTGTGTACTCGGTTGTTCCAGTTCATCAGACCGTTACGGTGTGTAAGAAAGGCCTGGTTAGCCATATGGGTGGCTAACGGCGTTGTTTCACCCCTCGTTGTAATTAGAGTTCCGCTGCGTGAGTAAGAGCATTTAGTGACAGTTTAAGAGGTAATGACGAGCTTAACGGTTGGGGTGTTACAGTAAGAGATGGAGTAAAGATCTGTAGCAAAGGGGAAACAAAAACTGATGCAAGTGCTGGAATGAAAATGAGGAAAATTGTGTAAATCAATATAAGAATGGGAAATGAGTGTAGTGAAGAGTTAATGGATGAACTAAGGCATTTTAGGAGGCCTAAGTAGTACAAAAACATATGGGATTACAAGTAGGAAGGTTGGGGAAGCAATGAGCAAAGAAAGAATTGAAAACAAAATTTTAAAACAAGAGTACTGGGCCGGACCGACCTTGGGACCAAACTTGCAAGGTCGGTCGAGCCTTAAATTACAAAGACGGGAAGTCTACTGACTTCGACCGACCTTGGGACCGAACTTGACAAGGTCGGTCGTGTCGTAAAATATGAAACCAGAAGTCTACTGACTTCGACCGACCTTGGGACAGGACTTGGCAAGGTCGGTCGAGGCATAAATTTTGAACCCATAAGCATACTGACTTGGACCGACCTTGGGACCTACCTTGAAAGGTCGGTCAAGCCTTAAATTTTCAGAACCAGAACTCACTGACTTGGACCGACCTTGGGACCGGACTTGCAAGGTCGGTCGGGACTGAATTTTTCCAGCGTTGTAACTCACTGACTTCGACTGACCTTGGGTCCGACCCTGGGTAAGGTCGGTCGAGTCATTCAAAAAAAAAAAAGGAAAAAATATGATTATAATACTCATATGTATATATATATATATATATATATATGTATATGCATATATGTATATAGTAGTACACCATTCATGGAATAAAAATGTTAAGGAAGTAAGTACATGAGTAAGAAAGCAAGTTAAAGAAGTAATAAGAAAAGAATGATTTTTATAATCAAGTATGAAAAGTAAAGAACTAGTAAGTATACACTAGGAGTATTAACAAAGGAATTAGTGGGTCAATAATAGATTATTGATCATACAACTCTGTGTATGTATAGGAATCAAATAGTTGAATCCCGAAGGGAAACCGAGAGTATGAGTACGACGGTGAACAGTATGATTTTCTCATGCCCTGTATCCTAACCTGGTTACTCAGATTTGTGTGCTTAGGTGATCACTCGAATAAGATAAATGCACGACTCGGATTTTATTGCACTTAATTGTGTTTGAGCTATATTGTTCTTGTTGTATTATCTTGAACATTTAGTTTGTATAATTCATGAAATGTATGAATGAGAATGAAGTGTATGTGTAACTTGATGTGTACTTGTACGGTGTATTAACCCTTGGTACGGAAGTAATGACTTCTACTAATTCCTAACCACCTAACTCCTAACTTGAGTATTGAGTAAAATGGAATGAGTAGAAATCCGATATAGTTTTGGCCACGCGTGAGGATAAGGAAACACAAGAGGTTGGATCCGAATTCTGGCCTTAATCCTTTCCATGGACCAAACCCCTTAAATGGGTAGTGAAATACCCCAAACTTATTGAACATGGATTAAATATCTAATCACATTAATTAAGGCCTAAACACGCCTTAAAAGTCAACTGAGAACAACAGTGGTCAACACAAAACAAGATGTTGCACCCTTTGACTGTTAAGGGTAAATAAATACCCAAATGAATTTCTTAGGATCTAAAAATTTGTCCTAAGCAGATTAACACATTAATAAACATATTACAATTTTGGACAACACTCCAACACAAATAAAAAGCATTTACATGCTTCAAGGTCAAGAAGGGCTAAAATGTGCTCTAAGAAACCTTAAAGGTCTAATGACCTATAAATGATATAAAATTGGATACCATGATCAAATATAATGTAAGGAACACAAAAAAAACCATTTTCAAAGAAAACCGAGCTCAGAAACACCTTGAGACACAAAATGTGCACTAAAACTCCTTAAAGCACATTTTTGTGTAATTGTCTTCTAAATTGGTTTTAAATGGGCTAAAAGGTTATAAATACCTTTAAATATGATAAAATATCATATTATATGATATTAGGAATTTAATTCCAAGAATTTACGAATTTTTACAAATTTAATATTAAAATATTAATAAAACCCTAAAAGGGGGCCCGCAGGAGTCAATATTGACTAAGATTGGTCAAGAGGTCAAAGTTGACCCCTTAGACCATGTAAGTTCGACATTTACAGCAAGATAGGCTCCATTTAGCCACTTGCACATCCAAAAGACAGCACACCAACATATCTCCATGATTTAAGGGCTACTTTTGCCTTTTTATTAGTTTATACACACTTTCACTCCATTATTTGAATTCTCCAGCTGGAAAAACGTGTGAGGAGCCTCTCCTTTCTTCAATCAGCCGGCTCCTTGCTCCCTCCTTATCCCCTTGATGAGTCACCTTCAATTATTAGACAATAAACTAATCTAAAGCACATTTTCAACCTAATAATACCAATTCTAGTCACTCTCTCTCTCCTAGCTGCATTCAATTCGATGAAGCAGCTCCTCCAAGCTCTCCCAAGCTCTCTCAACCGAAATTCTTCAGTTGGGAAGGTAAACCTAACTTCTAAGCTTCGAATTAATGGTTTAAGGCTTGTTTTTGGCTCTTTTTCTTCATCTCTTCACCACCTATGCTTAGATCTCGTGACTAATCAGTTCCTATGGCTTATTATCAGTGTTCTAAGGTTAGAAATCAATCAAATTCGAATGGAACAAGTTTAGAGACCAAGGTTGCTCAAAATCTCATTTTAAGGTAAAAATGTGCTTTAAGCTCATATCTTTTGATTCCCTTCAAGTTCGGCTGTGAAACTTTGGTCATAGCCTCATATTCTTCTCCTTTTCATGTGGAATCTGTTTTTAGCCATTTGGAGCAAAGGTGGCCGAGATCCAAAGGAAATACCCTCTTTTAAGGCATTTTTCCAAGGTAAAACCTAATAACAAGGCAGCTTGTTGAGATCTAGCTATTTCCTATGTCAATATAGTAGATCTAACACCTTGTGGTGTGTTTGATTCAGGTCGAAACCATCTTGAACTCTCTTGCATTCTTAAGGTGATTTTTGCCTTAAATCTTACATTAAATTACTTCTTATGGTTAGATCTTTCTTGGAGACTAACTAGGCCTTGGTTTCTGTTGAAAACATGTAAAACAAGCTGTGGAGAATTTCTCCTTAAGGTGGCGAACCCAAACAAGGCTTTACCTAAGCTAAATCAAGGTATAAATCACTTAAAACCATAACTTGATACATTAACACAAGTTTAAGTGTGTGTATATTAATTGCCGTGGTGTGAAGAGGTAAAATAAGGTCTTGTTTGACCTTAAAATGTTTAAGGAATGGTTTAATAAATTTTACAACTAATTAAACAAGCATAAATGTCAAATTTAAGACATTGTGTGGAAGTTTGGTAAATAAATGAAAATTATATGGTGAGGCCGAAATTTATATGTATTTTTGGGACATTTATGTGTAATTTATTTTGCAAGACAATGTTTGTAATAAGGCCATGTATTTTAGGCCATTTTATTTATGCATTTACAAGCTTTTATTTAAGTTTAGGTGGTATATAATTATTACCGAAATGAATAAGGGGTTATAGTGTAATTAAATTAAATTTAGGGACTTTAGAAAAATAAGCCGAAAATTAGAGTTAAAGGAGTTAAAATAAAGTTTATAAGATTTATAAAGTTTTGGGGTTAAATGGTGAATTTTAGAAAGTTTAGGTACTAAACCGTAATTATAAGGAATTGGTGGTCAAGGAAATATTAAGGTGGTCAACATTGACCATATGCTAGGTTTTGACCAAAAATAAATAAGTTAGATAACTTATTTAAGGTTTTATAATAGGTTATGTATTTAATGGTAATATTTTTATAACATATGTGGTGAATATGTTATTACCGAAAATTAAGGGTGTAAAATGGTATTTTAAACACCCATGGGCTATTAGGAATTTTTAGGAATTTATTTGGTGGATTTTGGAATTAAAATGAACTATATATGTATAATATATAGTTATTATGTCATTATGACACTTTGGAGAAAAATAGATGGTGGAATGGTAAATATCAAAAGTATATGGGTTAATAAGGATATTTATAACCCTTTGGTGGAATTTGGTGATTTTTAGAATTAGAGAATTTATTAAGATATGTGTATAAAATATGGTTTTAATGATATGGAAGAACTATATGTTATAAATAGGGCCAAATGGCAATTATAGAATAGCACAAGGGCTGTTCGGAATTTACAAAAAATAACCATAGGTTATACTCTTTTATAAGTTAGAAATGTTATATTAAATGGTATATATAACATGGTAAAAAGAAAGGGGTGATTTTGTAAATAAAGGAAACTATGGTTTATGGAAAAGAATAAGATTTTCTTATGGTGCCTAAGAGGCAATAATAAATAGTTTTGTATAAAACTATAGGTTATAAGTTAAAGGGAATAAAAATATCACATAGTATGATATTAGTATATGGTATAACGTTACATAATGTTATGTGGTCAAAACGGAATTTAAATTAAGTTAAGGGCTATACTGAGTTAATAAGAGTTGAAAGATGAATTTTAGACTAAGGTCTATGATGTTATAAATGTTATGACAATGATATGGTTTAGATGGAATTAATATAAGGAAGGGCACTCACATAAAATAATGTGACAAACTATAAATAAATGAGATTTATAAACTGAGGTGTTTATGGAATAAACCTTAGGAGTTGTAATTATACAACATAAGATGTTACGTGATATTAGGATTAATCTTAATATAAGTTGTATAATATAATACAACTAATGGGAATAATCATCCAATAAAAGATGATAAAATGTAACATAAAATACAAGAGTTTATGAAACTCATGAGAATTACCTACGTGGTAAAAATATACATACACAAGAATAATGTATATAAGGTGGATAAATATATTTTGGTTGAAAACCTTATGATTTAATGGTGGTGGTTATTTGGAAAAAAATATAGTTACAAACTATAAGCTATGAATTTTGCTAAGATAATGGGTAATGAAATACAAAGAATTATAATGGATGATGGAAAAAATATATAATATAGGAATGCATGCATACATGCAACTATAGGTTACGCACCTAAACTAGATGTGGATAAGATTAAAGGAAATATAAGGAATTAGACTTAACAGTTGAAATAGTTTTGACGTACGCGTTTTAAGTAACAAAGCCGACTGTTTTAGAAAAACCTGTAACAAACAACTGTAGAAAACAGGGGTGAACTGTCGGGGTTACTTATAATTCGGAAATACCGGATGTAGTTAGTCATGGAGACTGACTTATAGTTTTATTACCGTTTAGAGTATACTTCTGACAAGGACGCTTGACGAGCTAACGGACTACACGGAGCGTAGGATCTTGCTGATTCATACTCCACCGTAATACAGTCAGGGTGAACGGTATGTAAAGGGGTTTGATCCGAGTTGTCCTAAGGTTGCTCCTTGGGCTCGGATTTGGTTGATATAACTTGTATGTTGTTATGTGTCTCGGATTGTCTCTGAGGGCTTCCTCAGTTCAGACTTCTGTGTGATCTGTGATAAGATTGTTTGTCTGAATGTGATAATTAATATGCATGAATTGTATATTTATAGCTGCTTATTATTTACTGTTGTTGAGTTAACAGTATTGGTTCGTATATATGAACCTATATATAAAACGAACTAGCGGCTATGGTGCTATCTTATATGAAATATAAGGAACGTAAGTAAAACGTTGTAGCACTGATAATAACATATACATATTATCTGAGACTTTTATACGGAGCATTGGCCTTTCTATACGCCGCTCTCGTATCTAACACTGGATCCCGAGTTTACAGACTCCGGATTGGACTAATGACCTTAGTCTGCTGTGTTAGAAAATTTGGTAATGCGATGCGATGGTATAATTAATTAATTAATGGAATGGAAGTAAAGCCAAGAGGATGTGGCTCTTGGTGCGCGCTGTGATCACAAAAACGATACCAGGATGTCCGCGTACGGGTCCGTAAGTATCAAGAAAATTTCCCGTGAGCTAGAATGGCTCGTTGGTCGGAGACTCTACCGTTGGAGTGGCTACTGCCGTGGGTGACCCGCCATAATATATGGGTAACTAGAGACATGTCGTTTTAACGAGACATTGTCACTAGGTATAACTGAACAACTAAAACAATTGAGACTTATACAGTGGCGAACAATACTATTGACGAGACTTAATACTTGTTTATTATTCTCGTTGTTTCGCTTTGTTGTTCATTGGTTATACTTGTGGTTATTTTATTGTGTGTTGATGGTTGGATGGAGCCTACAAGGCTAAGGTAAATTAAATATGAAAACTGTACGCTACGGCGAATGTACATGGTACATTAAATTGTTATTGCTCGATACGTTCGATATACAAATGTTATTTGAAATATTCTATGAATGTTTGGTTTGGATGGATGACTAATGTTTATGGATATTTGGATGGTTGATTATGTATATTATACATTTATGCTTCAGTTTTGATTATGACTGTAAGAAGGAAAAGCATGAAACCAATAATATAAGATGGTTAAAATGACAAGTGACCATTAGGGTCCAGGCCCGGCATACTCAGCGTCTATCGCTGATACTACACCATTTCAGGTTGTTGATCATTGTCGGAGCTGAAGAACAGGAACAGGGTAATTGGAGATGTTGTATAGTAATGAAGATGGTGTATGGTCTTATGGTAAGGTTATGTATTTTTCAGGATTGGGTAGACGCTCACTTGTCGATGTTATGGTTTATGGACTTAGTGTGATGTATAGGAGTTTCTCGTTATCACTGCGGTTAGCAGTTTATTTGTATTGGAAGTTGGATGTAGTTTGGCTGCGTTGCTCGCATGGGCGAGTAACGGCCGGTGACACCCGAGTGAGTTTTGTAATGGTTATTTGTTTTTCCGCTGCGAGACGTTTTATTTATTGCTACGTGAGAGATTATATCGTGATTATTGAGAGGGGTGTTACAGGTAGCATCCTGGATTGGTGAGCCACCCTAAAGCCCGGTGGTGGGATATAGTAGTCCCTGCTCGGAGGTCATACTGACTTGACTTGAGTAAGTAAGTAAGTAAAGTACAGTATGAGTAATGGTCTTGGCTAGTGTAAGTCATTGACCTTGAGTAAAAGAGTAAAGTACACCCGATTAACCCGGGTGAGTAAGAAGCTAACAAGTATTGTGTATGTATTGGAGAAGCATATCTCTGTGTCCCGGTGAGTATGAATGGTTGACTTGTATTGTCTTCCTTGTGTGTACTGAATGAATGTATGTATGCTTGCGATGTATTGTAATATTGTGTATGAAAGCATGTATGTACTTATGTGTAAATTGAACCGCATGTATTCGACCAAGTAGTCGGCGTACCCTCGCTAGTACGCGGGGTATGCGGATTTCATATGCAGCCTTTTACTGAGCCCCTTGGGGAACTGTTTTTATCTTATAGGTACCTGAAGCTGTTATGGTCGTTGTAAGAGACCGGCTGTTATGCTTAATTAGCTAGGGATAATTTTGTAGATAGTAAAGAATTGTATAAGGCTTGTAGCCCTTGAAGTATGTGTACTAAGCGGTACACCCTTTTTGTATTTGGAAAAGTTTGTAGAATTGTGAGGGATGGGTAATATGATGACTCTTAAGGAGTATGTATAGACATGTGGAAATGTTGAATTTTGGTATTGTACTTAGGATACTCGGTATATTGTAAGGTAAGGATTGAGTAATGTATTGAATGGAGAATTGTAGTACTCGGTTTGTAAATGAAGTATGGGTTGTATTGTTTAGTACTCGGGTATTCCGGTCCATCAGACCGATGCTGTAATGAGAGTAGGCCTTGTTAGTCACGTGGGTGGCTAACGGCATTGTATCACCCGCCGTTGTGTAAGAAAGTATCCACTGCGTAAGTATGTAAGTACAAGGAGATTAGACGGTAATGACGGGATTAGCGGTAGTGGTGTTACAACACGTGCCAATAAGGCTTTAGTTTTGGTTTCTATTAAAACTGTAATCTAAAGTCGTACTAGTGTGCACAACAATAAGGCTTTAGGTTACAGTTTCAAGCTAAACCGTAATCTAAAGCTTTTTCTTTTCTTTTTTTGTTTACAAAATAAAGCATAAACCTGTTGCAACAGCAGACTAAATTGCATAATAGCATTACAGAAGTAGCTCTAAAAGATATAAATTCGATTGAAAAAGTGCAATAAGTTCGAATACAATAACAAATAATATTCAAATACCAACGATGCTTCCAAAACCCAACAAAAGAATGATGTCTCAAAACACAACAAAATCCAACAACTAAAACCCAATGACTAACAACTTAAAAAAACAAATCTCCTAACTCCTACTAATCAACCTTCACTCTCTTCCACACCATCCTTTCTTCTTCTTCTTTGATCTTTATTAAAGTTCCGTACACGTCCAACGGGAAGGTATACTTGTCTGGTGGGAAGGAACATTCTAGAAGACTTCTATTTGCATGTTTTAGAGGGTTATGGCTACAACCCTCAACAGAGGAGTGATCAGCAAGCTTTTTATCTTTCTCGACATCCACCAATTCTACTTCTTTGCACCCTATCTGTCTTAGTGTCAACCCGCTCAGTACGTGTATAGTGTACGCCTGCGTAAGGTTGTTACATACAAACTCATAGTCTAAGAATCAAACTGAGAAAGTGTTACAATAAAGACATATTAAAAATAAGCATTGAATTGCAGGGATGATTATACCTGACAGATGTGTCATTTTCTTTTTTAATCGTGCTAGTACACGAGGTTGATCCCATGACAGTCATTGGATCATCCTCTGGTGATATTTGACCCTATGCAATAGATTTTTTTTTTGTGTTTCAGCCACACTCAAATATAGACAACGGTTTTCAATAGCACACTAGAGTATTAAACTTCCATGTACTTATTCCAATGCATATAAACCAGTTCTTAAAGCATGTATAACCACAAACATACAGATTTTCATCTCACAAAAACGGTTTAAAAAATGATTGATTAACAAATGTAACCAAGTTATTATTTATGCATATCCTTGTAAACCAAGAGAAAGGAACTTACACTGTGGCGGGAGTACATGTTTCGTAGAGTATTAGAACGAAAGGAGATGACTGGTTTACAAAAATAAAGATTGTGTTAGAAGGAAACCGTAACAAGGAAATAGGAGAAACAAGATCGAAGCAGCGTATACGGCTACATGATACTTATTTAAATGACTAAATCAACGTCAACCGGTCGGGGAGGGAGAAAATAGATACGAGAAACAACAAGAAAGAAGAAAAAAGGAGGAAACTTACCAAGATTGGGTTGAAGCAGAGGGTTTGCAGTAACTATTGAACCGACACAAGTAAACTGAAGGTTTTTAAAATCATAGATAGAAGATGAAAAGGCATGCACGGGAAGTTGTGCACACGTCCAATCGAGAAGGGTTTTATCACCAATTACAAATATCTGAAAATTAAAAGACCACCAAAATTGACTTTAGATTACAGAAACGTCTATACTGTTCGAACTTACGTTAATGGGTAATGACCATTGAGCCTTGTTGATTTAGATCACTAAAAATATATAAAATGCACACTCTAAAGTAAAGTTTTTTAACCAAACATTATTTTTAGTTTATGTCATACAAAACTATATTATAGTGTTGTTTAATTCAATATGACATGTATTACGTAATTGAATTATTATTTCAGATGTTTTAGAACTCTTAAGGGACTTATAATGAATATTTCACTACAAGAAAAAGTTTTGTTTGCTACCGACAAAATTGGTAACGATAATAGTGAAACTAGTAGCCAAATAGAACGGGCTACCGCTTTTGTTCATTTGGATACCGGAGTTAGGCGGTGGGTAAACCCTTGGTGGCGAAATTCATTTTCACTACCGTTTTCTGGTTGGTAGTAATTTTGCTGCCACATCGACACTGCTCTTTCTTCTGGTAGCAATTTTGTCACCGCTCTTTCTTATGGTAGCAATTTTACTACCGATTATGTGTGATAGCATTACTTAGTTTGCTACCACTAAATTCAATAGCATAAATTCTTTTTAGATACCAACTTTAGTGGTTGTATTTAAAAATGTTGCCACCAATATAATGTGATAGAATTATATTCACATGTGTGGTTCTCTACTAAAGCCATGTGTGTGTGCAGCCTGACCATTTTTGGGCCGCACATCAAGGATCCGTGACATATGGATATATATTCATCCTGACCACTTTTTAATTCAGACTAGTGTGCTTAAATGCACAAATCATGGATCGAACCCGCGATGTTTATTAAGACTAGTGTGATAAAATGTGCACACATCAGGAATTGATCCTGCGACGTGTGAGATGGATAGATATTACCTTAACCATTGGGCCATGATAGTTATTCACAACATATATACATACTACATGTAAATATAATTAATGTTTGATACTCTAAATATAAATCAAATTTTTTGCCGAGATATGATCGAACATTGGATATGTAAAAATTAATAAAATAGATGTAGGTCTGACTAAGCCACATTGATATTTTAATTTACATAATATTACAACATTAATTTTGTACAGTCAAAATAATAAAAATAAAACCATATGTTGGGTTAAAATTATATAAAATTAAAAACTAAACTATATATATATATATATATCTATTACAAAAGCTTTAAACATTTATAAATTATATATATATTTTTTGTATTTATTTTGCAAATTTTAACCAACACATCAACTAATTTAAATTGTTATTATTTATTGTATTTTTTTACTTCATTAATTTATGTGATTTTTGTAAATTAAAAGAATTATATAGTATATTTATAAAAATCACACAAAATTTTAAATTTATTTACATATATATCATTTACTAATTTAAAATTATGTTGACAACTAATTTATATTAATTTTGTAAATTTTAACCAACATATGTATTAGTTTAATTTATTATTACATGTACTCTATTTTATAATT
>CM041779.1:166412579-166449007 GCA_023374045.1 Limonium bicolor
GGGTAGTACGGACCTCGGTATAGTATCGTAAGGATTCCTAAGGCTTATTCATGCCTAATTAGTATATGGGAATGATTCCCAAAGAAAACGGATCCGAATAATGTATTAAACCGCTAATAGAACTTTAGCGCATGTTTTTCGAGAAAACCCGGAAACGTGATTTTAAGTGGTCAAACGAACCCGTAAAAATTATAAATCATTAATTAACGATAATTAAGCATCAATGGAAGCTTAATAGCCAATAAAAATAAAGAAACGAGGAAATTCCGGAAAACGGCCCGGTTAGTGAATAGTATCAAAACCAGGTAAAATAACGAGCGTTTCTGTAAAAGACAAAAAACGCTCCAGCTAGTATAACAGTGGGGGCCGGTTTTTACTGCTGTAGACAGCCTCTCACACACACACTAGACTAGTTACTAATTAACAAGTCAAAAAAAGCAAAGAAGAAAAAAGTACAAAAGCACTTTAACTCTCTCTCCTCATTTCTCTTTTTTTTCTCTTTCCTTCATCCCCTCCTCCCACCGATTTTCTCTCTCTCTCTCTGGTTGGGGGAATTTTTGGAGCTCCACAAAGCTCCCATGGATTCCCATCTTCCCAAGCTTGCCCAAGCTCCATTAAAACTCCAATCTCAAAAATAATACATATTTGTGATCTCCTCATCATCCTCTATCATTCCCTCTTTTCAAAATTCGAAAGGACGAGTTTCATCTCCATGGGTTTTCCCCATTTGAAGAGAAAAGCACACCATTGTGAAGCTTGGAGTCCTCTTTCCAACAAGGTAAAAATCTTCATGAAAAACTCAAGCTTTCTCCACCTCCTTGTGAAACCGATTTTTGCCCTTCTTGTAATGCCTTGTTCTCTCTTTGTTTGAGCTTGGTTCAACTCTCCAATGGTGGAGGAGCTCTCCTTTGTATTCAAGGCTTAAAAACCTCTCTTGAAACTCCAAGGTAAAACCCTAACTTGTGGTAATTTAAACCTTTCATTTAATTAGTGGTGTTATAAGAGGTTAGAAGTTTAATTATGTTCTCTTTATGTAATTTGGGTGTTGGGATGGAGTTTGGTAACTCCATCCCCCACAAAATCGATTTGAACAAGAAAGAGAGGAAGGATGAGAAATGGAAAGGAAATGAAGGAATCGAAAGCTCAAGGTAAGAGCTCCTTCTCAATGCTTAATTTAATGCATTAGCGTAATGGGAATGGGTAAACAAATAAAAGAACCTAAACTATTGTACTTAGAATTGTAGTATTGGAAGTTTGAGAACTTGTGAGCAATATGTGAATGGTAGGCCTTGGAGCCAAGTGTAATGAGTATGTGTATTGGTATTGTGATTGATGGGTATTGATGTATTAAGATTGCTTAGTATGTGTGCTGGTAGGACCTTGAATGGGTGTGGCTAGATTAGGAGTGAATTTGGTGGAAAAGTATATATGTGGAGAAGTTAGAATTGTAGGTAAACTATGGCAAAATTTTAGTAGGAATTGTGCATTAGTGGATGACTTGGTGAATGGGAGAACCAAGGTGTGTATTGGAGTTAATGAGGATGCTTAGTAACCCTGGATTGGTACTTGTAGTATAAGAGTATTAGAATGTAAAATCTGTAGCAAGAGAGGTACCAAAAATGCATTGTGGAACTAGGAAGGAATTGGTGTGCAGGATTTTGTAAAATGAATGTTGGACTTGGGTATTGGTATTGGGTTTGCTTGGAAATGTATTTGGGATGTTAGGAGTGGTATTGGTAGAAGAAATATTGGATGGTAGGAGTTGATTTAAAAAAATCTGTAGCATAAGAGACACAAAAACTGTGCATAAGTGTTGGAGAAGAAGTGAAGGAATTGTGTATGTGGATTTAGAAATGAGTAAGGAATTTGGGGGGATGAATTAAGGCAATTTGGAGGGCCTAAGTAGTGTTAAAACATGTGGGATTACATGTAGGAAGATTGGAGAAACAATGGGCAAAGTGTAGGACTGAAAACAGAATTTAAAACTGAAGTACTGGGCCGGACCGACCTTGGGACCGAACTTGCAAGGTCGGTCGAGCCCAGAATTACAAAGACGGGAAACCTTCTGGAATTGACCGGACATGCAAGTTCGGTCGGACCAGAAAGTTCTCCCGTCTGAAACCTTCTGGAATGGACCGAACTTGCGACCGGACTCGCAAGTTCGGTCGGCCAGAAAAATTCCGCAGATGAAAGCTTCTGGAATGGACCGGACTTGCGACCGGACTTGCAAGTTCGGTCGAGACAGAAAATTTCCATACTGATAGCTATTGTTATGGACTGGACTTGCGACCGACCCTGCAAGTCCGGTCGAGTCAAAAAAAAATAATATGTTATATTATATGATTATAGTAATCATATGTATATATATGCCTATACCCATATATGCATATATGTAGTAATACACCATTAATGAAGTAGTAATGGTAAGAAGTAAGTATGAGTAGGAAAGCAAGTATAAAAAGTAACCAAGTAAGTTGAGAGTATGAGAACATTAAGTACACCGGGATAACGGGGTAAGTACGGGAGTAGTAATTGTTTTTGTATCGTAAAAGTATAGTATTAATGATAATGTTGGAACATTATCAGTGGAACAAGTGTGAACCAAGGAACGAGGGAACACATGGTAGAGCTAACTCCGGTGAAAGGTATGATTTTCTCATGCCCCGTATGCTAACCGAGTTACGTTGATTTGTATGTTGTATGCCGGCTAATCAAGACTAAAGCATGAAAATGGTTTATTGCCTTCATTGTATGTCTTGATGTATGTTGCGTGAGCTAACCCCTCTTGATTGATTGTGTGGCTTCCTTTAGTGCGTAGTACGACTCATAGATGAGTCTTGTTGTGTAGTGACTCGTAGTAAGAATCGCGTCGTGAACTAATGGAATTGTAGCAACGCACTAAACTATCGAATCAACCAACGATAACGCAACCAATGAACTCACTAGAATGTGAGAGAGTGTACGGGAGTAAAGTAATAACCTCGATAACGGTAGGAGAACCGAGACGAATAATCCACAACTAATAAGTAGTGGAAGTATAAGTAACCTCTAATAGAGGAATTAATCTTGGTGCAAGACATGAACCATGAGAGTAGTAAAGAATGATGAGGGATCTCCAAACCCCTTAGCAATTAGTCGACCCATTATGAGGGGACCCGACTGATGTAAGTATGCCCCGAACGAGAGAGTATTCGATATGTTGGGGAAACCCTTAAATCTGAGGATACTAGACGGTGGTAATTCCCTAAGCTAGCAGAGGTTATCGAGAGAGATACTTCTAGGCTAATCCATGAGATTGTATTATACTCTGAGAGAAGAGTGTTGGGAATTTGAGTAGTCCGGTAAAACGGACATTTGAGCATTTGAGGAGCTAAGCGTATAGCCCTCGTATTGTAGGTCCGGTGGCGAGTCTTGTGTATGACTCCGCCCAGAGGCCAAAGTAATGAGTAATGAGTATTGCGTAAGTATGAGCAAAGTAATGAGTACTGAGTAAGAAGTGAGTATGAGTATGTAATGAGTACTGAGTACGTATGAGTAAGTATGGAGTATTAAGTAGCAGGTATACACAAGTATAGTAATGAGTACAGAGTAAGGATCGTGTACGAGTAGGATACCGAACATGGAGTGATGAGTATACAAGAGTAAGGAGTGAGTATGAGTAGAGTAACGAGTAACGCAACGAAAGAGTATTGAACAAATAGCTAGTATGAACGGTTGACTATCGAATTGTCTTCCTTAATAAGTATTGAACCTTGTATGTGTATGTAGGTATTGTGAATGTATTGTTGTAGCATGAGTATGTATGTATGCATGTAAAATGAACTCCATGTATATCCGACCCAAAGTAGTCGGCGTACCGCGGTTAGCACGCGGTATATGCGAATTTCATGCGCAGCGTAAGCTGACCCCCTCGGGGGACCGTTTTTAGTGTGCAGGTACCCGAAGCT
The DNA here is from genome assembly GCA_023374045.1 of Limonium bicolor. Lineage (NCBI taxonomy): Eukaryota > Viridiplantae > Streptophyta > Magnoliopsida > Caryophyllales > Plumbaginaceae > Limonium > Limonium bicolor. Next base: position 166,416,527 of record CM041779.1, read on the forward strand.
GATCACCGTTCGAGAGAGTAGGACGGGGACTGCTACGTAAGCATGGGTAGTTGTATAGTAGGGATTTGTACTTGTATTGTAATGCGAATTGGGAAGTCCAAACTGTATCGGTAATTTAAGGCTTGTAGTATACTCGGTATAGTATGGTATTGGAGTTGTAATTGAAGTATGGATGAATACGCAAGGGAAAGTAATGTATTGTATAGAGCACTCGGTATGTTCATATTCATCAGACCGATAGTAAGTAGTATTGCAACTCGCCTTGTTAGTCACGGGTGACTAACGGCATTGTACACCCGCCGTCGTGTATGTAGTATCCGCTGCGAAGGTAAGTATTTGTACAGTAATGACGGTATTAGCGGTAGGGGTGTTACAAAAAGTGGTATCAGAGCGAAGTATCGCTCTGATGGATGAAATACCGAGTTTAGGTAAATACCGAGTTAGGAAGTAGAGGCTTAGGGCTAAGGGTTAAGTGTTAGCGTGTGAGGTACGCTAGTTAGGAACTTCCGCGTGAACCTGAAACCTACAATAACCATACCCCGCCCTCCGCAACCCACGGTAATAAGTTGGGAGAATAACGCCAGAGAGATGGAAAGACCTCTCACACTGGGTAAAACCCGATCTGGCAGTTGCAAAGACAAACCTTATTAGAAAAAGAACCTGTCATACGGTAGAGTCCGAGAACTGGAAGTCCAGAAGACGGTTCTCGTTGAAGGACAAGGACCGCACTTAATGGCGGAGGAATGAAGATCCTAAACACAAGGGTAATGGAATTTATGGCACCATGGGGCGACATGCTTCGCCGTCGCTAGAACCATGAGTAGCCAGTAAGAAGAGGAGCACAACCGCGCGATGAAGCGAGAAAGTTGGAGTAACAAGCCCGAGACAGAAGAGTCTACGGACTGTAATGTTGATAATACCAATAACGGTATACAAACCGACTAAGGAATTAGTCGAGGTTGGATTCACACCAAACCTACATGCCAAGAGGCTGTAGTAACCAAACAACATAGTCCAGACGACTATGAAAGTATCCATAAACATACACCTATAGGACCACAATACGGTTCCTAAGGATGAGTCAAGTCTCGTTAACCACACTAAAGGTGTGAGACACCCGGATTGACGACAATCATATCAAGTATACTGAGAAGCGACTCAGGGGATTGATCACCATGATCAAAAGATCAAATGAAGACATAATAAAACCACCAATTATGGATGGAAACGATACCGTAACTGGTATACGTTAACCGAAAAACAACCTACCCGCGCACTTGCCCAGGGCAAGTGCAGCAACTACAAGACGGTTGAAAGACTTTTAACAACCCGCAAATACTTACTAAAGTACCGCTATGACGAATGGAGCAAATATAGGATCACCAATCCTAAGTATCTAAATAATGAAACCTCGGAAAGGCCTAACAGCCCGACCGTGGTATTAAGAGTATACCAGTCAGCGAGAAGCTGAACTTGGTCAAGACCTCAATCATGGCGACGCCATGAAGAATTCCTTTTAACACCGAACTGTTATATCAAACCCAAATTTTTCTTCAAAATCACAAACTCTTCTTTTAAACCTTGGATTTTTTTAAACCAAACAGACGGAATTACGGTGAGTATCATAGAATGATACAAGAGGAGTTGACAACAGAATACTTCACCTAGGCGTGTGACGAACACTACTAGTATACCCAAATACGGGATGTGGGACAACCACACTCCGAAGGAGCTTGCGGACCTGACAGATAGTTAGGTAAGTGGTAACGTGCCAGCGAGGTACCCCACGTATGTATACATGTAGTGTACGAAACACGGGAAGTAGTCAACTCTGTTCTACGGACCATAAGTAAATTCGGAACAGAACAGTTGGATTACTTCAACCGAACAAAGGAACTCAGATAGCTACAAGCTAAGGAGTCAGAAACTCTTTTCAGGAGAACCATTAAGAGTTGAAAGTGCAAGAAGCACTAACAACAGGATAAGACATTGGATATGTCTCGAGGATATCTAAGTAAAGCATGATAACTGGAAGGAACACCCAGTCTAAACACGGTAAGGCAAATACCTAACATTGACACATCAGTGTGCAATGAGTGGGATAGAATTCCCAGAACAACTACCATAAACACACAGGGTGATTTTATAAGGTACCAGAAATACCATTCATCACCGGAGGGGATATCAAATCCGTGATAACACAAGGAAAAATACCAATGGTCTACCCCAAGAACGGGAGACTTTATAACCCTTAACGGGATAACCCAGATCCTGAACCGCAAGGTAGGATGACGGACTGAACATACTTATAAATATCAGCCAGATGTGATAGCATAATCAATAACACCCAGGAACAATCCATAAAGGGTATCAAGTCAACACAGTTGAATGAAATGTCGTGGTAAGAACACCACAATTGGAACGGACATTCGGCTAGAACACCGAAGGGATCCCACTTGACAGGGGATACCCCAAATTAATAAATGGTATCGATCAATACCAAGATACAAAAAGGGTCTCCAACAGACGGAAGCGTGATGTGACGATCTTGTCAGGGAGCCCAGTACCACCTCCAAATCCAGCGATGGTTTATGGAGAAATAACCACTTGGAAACAACCTATGATGAGCAGAGCTCTAGGCAATATGGCTAGTAGGCCATGAAACTGTTACCACACAACCCAACGGGTGCAAAACCAATATGAACTATACGGAAAGCGGTCAAGAATGACACCGATAAAAGAGTAACAACCAATAATTGAGGATGCCCCTCATAAATGTGAGACCGCAAGAGCGGTGAACACATGGACCCCAAGAAGGGGATATCACCAGTAACTGTCGGGAATATAATCCTTTCAGAACTACTAATGCAGTCAAGCTTGAGCATACAATCATTGTCAAGTAAAGTGAAATAAGCCTCAACAGCAATTGTTGACAACCAAGGAATAACCGGTTATAAAACCAATGATGCTCAGAGAGCTCAGAAAAATAAAGTAATACCATATTCTGTATTTGCCAAATACATGGGGAACCATTGTATACATGATAGAGATGCATGAGCTGAAGCTAGCAACAGTGGATGCCATGTAAACCAATACTGTGGAATCAGTAAGAACATGGTGCGCAGCAGGCGACCAACGTATGCGAATAATCACCCAACACTATGGAGTTGTTAACACGAGATGGTAGACAGACCGGGCAACAAGCCAGAAGTCTGCACCAAGTGATGAAGCACCACCTGGAAGAGTAACGATCAGTCCTATTGCGACCTCATAAGAGACTTACTGCCAAGAGTTTACGCCTCTGCACTCTGTAGGACTGAGTGTTTTGGTATTGCACTTGCGCAGTTAGTGATCTAGTGGGATAGCTAGGAATATGAGAAAATGTAAATCGTGGTAAAGTCTTCCTTTCACCACTAAACATGGCGTAAGCCAGTTAAGCAAAGGCTTGGAAACAAACCGTGCGGCCTAAGACCAAAGAGCACGAAGAGTGTGAAACACACCAACAATCACAAGATGTGAATTCCATTGGAATAAAAGTGAAAGGAAACTTAAGAAAGTCATAAGGACCGACGCATTGAAAATGCAAGGTCATACAAGTAAAGAACACTCGTACTGAACCAGAGAAACTGGTATAATTCAGAAGCTACTAACAATAGAGGAAGCACTACAACTAAGTAGTGGCTCAACCTCAACCGACAATAAGTCGGAGGAACCAAGTGAAAGATCACTACAAACACAACAGTATGTATATAGATGGCCAGGGATTTGGTTATAAATCTAAAACTCATTGAGTTCACGCACGGTAAAAGAATACCTCGCGAGATGGAACAGACCTTATTCCCACAATAAGAGGGATAAAAAGGTGTTGTATAGCACATCTAAGATAACAAGAAGGGCGAATAACCCAAGTTATCAGGGTCGCGCAGCAGAAGCTTGCGGGCCCAGAATTCTAAGTGAAATACACCTAGAACCGAACCCGGTTAAGAGTTAAATAAACTCCGATGGAAATTCTTGATGCAGGGACTAACCGACAGTACGGTTAAGACCCATTAATCAAGGAACATTGTATAATAGATCGCATGGAAACTGAGCCACTCCATGACGGCTGAATGCCTTCGACCAATGTCCAATGTTGACACATGGCAGATTACGTGGGCGTAATCCCTTTTAAGGGGGGTAGAGCGAAACCGCGAAACGCAGGTTTTACGTGATAGGTGCGTAAACTACAATGCGCATAGCGCAAAAGGATTTGTTTTAATGATTGATACTTATGTTACATACACATTTGTATTCACCCATTGTGTAATTGTGGTAATTTGGGAAGTAAGTATAGGAAAAGGAGTAGAGAAAATCCTGGGGAATGAGAACCCCGATTGGTAATAGTATGAAGAATGAGTATGTACGGGAGACTTGAGGAGTATAAATCGGTATGGAACCGATGTATGTAACGAGTATAAATCGGTGTACAACCGATGTATTTTAGGAGTATAAATTTGGTATAGCAATTAATGGGATATTGTACCCACGAATTTCCTAAGTATAGTAGTTGGAGAAGATGTAGTAATGATTGATGAGATGATTAGTAAGTAAGTAAGCGAATCATATGAATTGGAAATGTATGTGTATGATTATGAGTAGCAAGATTAAAAAGAATAGAAAAGAAATAATGTTTGACGAGCTGTCTGTTTGTATTGAGGTGGGAAGTGGAACTTGATTTGCTAGCGATCAAGGGAAGCCGAACACAAATTGGGGTGGAAGGATAATTCAACACCAATGCTGATCACATCGGGGTTGAAGGACTCTGAAAACTCCTTTAAGCGGCCACGGTAATAACACTAGTAATAGGTATAATTGTCATAAATGGAAGTTGGGAGATGTATGCAAGCTTTCAAAATGAATTTCCAAAACTAATTTGGTACAATGTTTTCTTCGAACTTGAGAATGAGGATCGGTTTTGAAACCGCTCCCACAGGCGCTAGTGGATCTTCCATGCCTAGGCACGGGTATCCGGTCGAAACCATAGGAGGTGAAGCTAGTTTTGAGTCTGTGGAAGTGTAGAGTAGTTTGAAACCACTACACCATTGTATGGTGACAGTGTGCGTTTTGTATTTTTCCAAAGGCACTGGGGCAGCGTAGTCCCGAAGTAAGTATGAGTAAGTGCCTGAGGATCTCTATATGTGCAAATGAATTTGATCAGAACCAAAGGACCGTAGAGCCAGAAAGCGTAAGTGCTCAAGTCATGACGGCCGTGAACCAGAAAGCGTAAGTGTTCAAACGTGACCGGTACCTGAGGGATCACTCGCCATTGGGGGCGGATGGTACCTAATTGTCTGCGGATGGACCCCCTTGGAGAGAAGTATAATGGATATTTTTGATTGCTATGCGTGCAGTGACATGCTGTTTGGATGCGTAGTATGCATCATGTCAGACATTCGGAGTTTGACAAGTTATATGTAGAGGTCATAACCTTAGCATAGAGTATTTATGCAAGTAATAATATTAGATTCACCAACTTTGAGGGCAAAGTTCTTTAAGGGGGGTAGATTGAAATACCCCGAACTTAAATATGGTGATTAAATTATTCTAATACGGTATTTAAGGGCCTAATAGTGCCTAAGTAATTTTGGTAAAGAAAATAAATCCAAAAGAAATGAGAAAACGCTTAGAAAGCGGAAAACGCTAATGTAAGCGTTAAATAACCATAGGGGGTACGAGACCTCGGTTATAGTATCGTAAGGATTCCTAAGGCTTATTCATGCCTAATTAGTATATGGGAATGATTCCTGAAGAAAATGGATCCGAATAATGTATTAAAACGCTAATAGAACTTTAGCGCACGTTTTTCGAGAAAACCCGGAAACGTGATTTTAAGTGGTCAAAAACCCGTAAAAATTATAAATCATTAATTAACAATAATTAAGCATCAATGGAAGCTTAATAGCCAATAAAAATAAAGAAACGAGGAAATTCCGGAAAACGGGCCCGGTTAGTGAATAGTATCAAAACCGGGTAAAATAACGAGCGTTTCTGTAAAAGACGAAAAACGCTCCAGCTAGTATAACAGTGGGGGCCGGTTTTTACTGGTGTAGACAGCCTCTCTCACACACACTAGACTAGTTACTAATTAACAAGTCAAAAAAAGCAAAAGAAGAAAAAAGTACAAAAGCACTTTAGCTCTCTCTCTCCCCTCATTTCTCTCTTTTCTTTTTCTCTTTCCTCTTCATCCCCTCCTCCCACCGATTTGCTCTCTCTCTCTCTGGTTGGGGGGCGATTTTTGGAGCTCCACAAAGCTCCCATGGATTCTCCATCTTCCCAAGCTTGCCCAAGCTCCATTAAAACTCCAATCTCAAAAAGAATTACATATTTGTGATCTCCTCATCATCCTCTATCATTCCCTCTTTTCAAAATTCGAAAAGGATGAGTTTCATCTCCATGGGTTTTCCCCATTTGAAGAGAAAAGCACACCATTGTGAAGCTTGGAGTCTCCTCTTTCCAACAAGGTAAAAATCTTCATGAAAAACTCAAGCTTTCTCCACCTCCTTGTGAAACCGATTTTTGCCCTTCTTGTAATGCCTTGTTCTCTCTTTTTTTGAGCTTGGTTCAACTCTCCAATGGTGGAGGAGCTCTCCTTTGTATTCAAGGCTTAAAAACCTCTCTTGAAACTCCAAGGTAAAACCCTAACTTGTGGTAATTTAAACCCTTCATTTAATTAGTGGTGTTATAAGAGGTTAGAAGTTTAATTATGTTCTCTTTATGTAATTTGGGTGTTGGGATGGAGTTTGGTAACTCCATCCCCCACAAAATCGATTTGAACAAGAAAGAGAGGAAGGAGGAGAAATGGAAAGGAAATGAAGGAATCGAAAGCTCAAGGTAAGAGCTCCTTCTCAATGCTTAATTTAATGCATTAGCGTAATGGGAATGGGTAAACAAATAAAAGAACCTAAACTATTGTACTTAGAATTGTAGTATTGGAAGTTTGAGAACTTGTGAGCAATATGTGAATGGTAGGCCTTGGAGCCAAGTGTAATGAGTATGTGTATTGGTATTGTGATTGATGGGTATTGATGTATTAAGATTGCTTAGTATGTGTGCTGGTAGGACCCTTGAATGGGTGTGGCTAGATTAGGAGTGAATTTGGTGGAAAAGTATATATGTGGAGAAGTTAGAATTGTAGGTAAACTATGGCAAAATTTTAGTAGGAATTGTGCATTAGTGGATGACTTGGTGAATGGGAGAACCAAGGTGTGTATTGGAGTTAATGAGGATGCTTAGTAACCCTGGATTGGTACTTGTAGTATAAGAGTATTAGAATGTAAAATCTGTAGCAAGAGAGGTACCAAAAATGCATTGTGGAACTAGGAAGGAATTGGTGTGCAGGATTTTGTAAAATGAATTGGACTTGGGTATTGGTATTGGGTTTGCTTGGAAATGTATTTGGGATGTTAGGAGTGGTATTGGTAGAAGAAATATTGGATGGTAGGAGTTGATTTAAAAAAATCTGTAGCATAAGAGACACAAAAACTGTGCATAAGTGTTGGAGAAGAAGTGAAGGAATTGTGTATGTGGATTTAGAAATGAGTAAGGAATTTGGGGGGATGAATTAAGGCAATTTGGAGGGCCTAAGTAGTGTTAAAACATGTGGGATTACATGTAGGAAGATTGGAGAAACAATGGGCAAAGTGTAGGACTGAAAACAGAATTTAAAACTGAAGTACTGGGCCGAGCCGACCTTGGGACCGAACTAGCAAGGTCGGTCGAGCCCAGAATTACAAAGACGGGAAACCTTCTGGAATAGACCGGACTTGCGATCGGACATGCAAGTTCGGTTGGACCAGAAAATTCTCCCGTCTGAAACCTTCTGGAATGGAACGAACTTGCGACCGGACTCGCAAGTTCGGTCGGCCAGAAAAATTCCGCAGATGAAAGCTTCTGGAATGGACGGACTTGCGACCGGACTTGCAAGTTCGGTCGAGACAGAAAATTTCCATACTGATAGCTACTGGAATGGACCGGACTTGCGACCGACCCTGCAAGTCCGGTCGAGTCAAAAAAAAAATAATATGTTTTATTATATGATTATAGTAATCATATGTATATATATATGCCTATACCCATATATGCATATATATGTAGTAATACACCATTAATGAAGTAGTAATGGTAAGAAAGTAAGTATATGAGTAGGAAAGCAAGTATAAAAAGTAACCAAGTAAGTTGAGAGTATGAGAACATTAAGTACACCGGGATAACGGGGTAAGTACGGGAGTAGTAATTGTTTTTGTATCGTAAGAGTATAGTATTAATGATAATGTTGGAACATTATCAGTGGAACAAGTGTGAACCAAGGAACGAGGGAACACATGGTAGAGCTAACTCCGATGAAAGGTATGATTTTCTCATGCCCCGTATGCTAACTGAGTTACGTTGATTTGTATGCTGTATGCCGGCTAATCAAGACTAAAGCATGAAAATGGTTTATTGCCTTCATTGTATGTCTTGATGTATGTTGCGTGAGCTAACCCCTCTTGATTGATTGTGTGGCTTCCTTTAGTGCGTAGTACGACTCATAGATGAGTCTTGTTGTGTAGTGACTCGTAGTAAGAATCACGTCGTGAACTAATGGAAATGTAGCAACGCACTAAACTATCGAATCAACCAACGATAACGCAACCCAATGAACTCACTAGAATGTGAGAGAGTGTACGGGAGTAATAACCTCCCGATAACGGTAGGAGAACCGAGACGAATAATCCACAACTAATAAGTAGTGGAAGTATATAAGTAACCTCTAATAGAGGAATTAATCTTGGTGCAAGACATGAACCATGAGAGTAGTAAAGAATGATGAGAAATCTCCAAACCCCTTAGCAATTAGTCGACCCATTATGAGGGGACCCGACTGATGTAAGTATGCCCCGAATGAGAGAGTATTCGATATGTTGGGGAAACCCTTAAATCTGAGGATACTAGACGGTGGCAATTCCCTAAGCTAGCAGAGGTTATCGAGAGAGATACTTCTAGGCTAATCCATGAGATTGTATTATACTCTGAGAGAAGAGTGTTGGGAATTTGAGTAGTCCGGTAAAACGGACATTTGAGCATTTGAGGAGCTAAGCGTATAGCCCTCGTATTGTAGGTCCGGTGGCGTGTCTTGTGTATGACTCCGCCCAGAGGCCAAAGTAATGAGTAATGAGTATTGCGTAAGTATGAGCAAAGTAATGAGTACTGAGTAAGAAGTGAGTATGAGTATGTAATGAGTACTGAGTACGTATGAGTAAGTATGGAGTATTAAGTAGCAGGTATACACAAGTATAGTAACGAGTACAAGTAAGGATCGTGTACGAGTAGGATACCGAACATGGAGTGATGAGTATACAAGAGTAAGGAGTGAGTATGAGTAGAGTAACGAGTAACGCAACGAAAGAGTATTGAACAAATAGCTAGTATGAACGATTGACTATCGAATTGTCTTCCTTAATAAGTATTGAACCTTGTATGTGTATGTAGGTATTGTGAATGTATTGTTGTAGCATGAGTATGTATGTATGCATGTAAAATGAACTCCATGTATATCCGACCCAAAGTAGTCGGCGTACCGCGGTTAGCACGCGGTATATGCGAATTTCATGCGCAGCGTAAGCTGACCCCCTTGGGGGACCGTTTTTAGTGTGCAGGTACCCGAAGCTGATCACCGTTCGAGAGAGTAGGACGGGGACTGCTACGTAAGCATGGGTAGTTGTATAGTAGGGATTTGTACTTGTATTGTAATGCGAATTGGGAAGTCCAAACTGTATCGGTAATTTAAGGCTTGTAGTATACTCGGTATAGTATGGTATTGGAGTTGTAATTGAAGTATGGATGAATACGCAAGGGAAAGTAATGTATTGTATAGAGCACTCGGTATGTTCATATTCATCAGACCGATAGTAAGTAGTATTGCAACTCGCCTTGTTAGTCACGTGGGTGACTAACGGCATTGTACACCCGCCGCCGTGTATGTAGTATCCGCTGCGAAGGTAAGTATTTGTACAGTAATGACGGTATTAGCGGTAGGGGTGTTACACATAATCTAACCAAAACTTTACCCGTTGTATCACCACTTGGCACCAGGGAAGAGATTTGAGCAAAACAGTTAAGAGCGTGAGTTGAGAACTTTAAAAAAGGAATACGCAATGGCGGCGTGTTGAGGATGAACGAGTGAAGTGTGAGATCGTGGTGTTTAAATAAAATAATTTAAGGTAAAAGGAAAATTAATATTGTTAAATAAATTATAAACACTTCTACCAAAATTAAGGAGTTAATTATTTATATTTAGTAATAACTTAGAAGAGGAATTCAAATAAATAATTAACATTGTAAATTGTTTTTAGAGAATTATACAACATAATAACGTTTGAGAATCATCGGGAGGAAAGTCAAACCTCTAACAACATCCTTTTTTGAAATTAAGAATTAATTTTCTAATTTGAAATTAATTGAGGAAGTGAGTCGTTGCAACAAGATGAGAGAGAGAGAGTAATTAATTAGAGGAGAAGTTAATAAATATCTAGTTGATATGATAATAAGAATAAATTAGAATGGAATTCAATAAAACAAATTTGGAAATTCTAGCTAAGATTTATATTAACGATGAGAGAAGATTCTAGAGTATCATTAATAGAATATTGGGAGACGAATGAGGGTTGTTAAATAAATTAAATTCTAAAGAAGCATAGTTAGATTTGGACTCTCAAAATTAAGTGTAAATAAATAAAAAGGAGAAAAGTTGGGTTTGAACTCTTGTGATCAATTAACGTAACATGTCTAAAAATGTAGACTAAATATTTTAAATAATAATATGGTTGAAAATAGGAGAGATTTGTTTAATAGCTACGGGAATAAATAATAATGAATTAACTTCCCTGGGCCAACTATTACATAATCTTATCGTATTCATCCTAATGTAATATTCGTCCCTCTTATACCAACCTTATATTATACGCATTCTAGTTCTGAAATTTGTGGGTATTTCACCTTCTTCTGAGCTTTGCTTGGAACCCAGGTGTAATTTGGGACACCCACATATGTCTTGCTTCCATGGAGGATTGGGTCGAGGGAACAGGAGCATGTGATTGCTTCAAAACCAAAGATCAAGCGAACCCCGGGCACCAGCATCATCCCTGGCCCGCAATGATCGCCTGCTTGCTCAATTGCATAGATAAAAGTTTTGATCATGCGATTGCGATTGAGCCCTCCTTCCCCTCAAAACCGTCTAGCATATGTTTTAGATTTGTTCGGTTGATCTCTAGTCCTTTATCGTTTGCTTCGATCAACTTTGTCTAAGTTGGTTGTTATGTCTAGTTTTTTTTCCTGTTAGTGGAGCTTTTAAAGACTTTGTTTATGTCGGTGCTTCTATGGGGATGGTCCACTTCTTGTTGTGTTGGTTTGGTAACTAGATTGCGTTGGCTTCCATCGTCCATGCTAGCGCTGCTACTATGGAAGGGTTCCATGACAGCGCCTTCCAAAAACAGTTAGATGTTATTGTGTCTGCTTTGCTATTTCTCCCGAAATGGGATGCAACCTTGCTGTTAGTTTTACTGTGTTCTAATATTAATGTCCTTGATTTAAAAAAAACATGCCAACTTAAGACAACGTAATCAGGGGAGGATTAAACCCATATCCTGCTATATTGTTATGATTTCAACTGTTAAGAAGTATAAAAAATGAATTGACACAGCAAACATGACCGGCAAGTCTCTAATTATAAACGGAAGTCACATACATAACTCATATATATCTCTAGATTTTCACCTCCTTGATTGAGTTGAATACTAGGTTCTTTGAGGTCTAAATCTACGAGAACGGATACCCTTCTTCAAAGTTCAATTCAAGCTATATTCATCCCCCATCATTACCCTAGCTACACACACTATACGGTTGAACTTAATAATCTTATCATTGGAACCCAACCCCAACAAAAAGATCTTGAAAACGTCGATCGATGGAGTCTCACTAGCTAGATATCTGAAGTTAACATCACCAAAATGGATCATTGTATTCAACTCTGAGTAGTTTATGTACGCATCTTAGTTATCGATTTCTTTTCTCAACTGGAATAGACACACTTCAGAAATAGACAACAATACTAGAAGGGGAGCCCGAAATTAATTGTTAGGGGTCAAAAATATATTAACAAACATTATTTTTAGTATATATATTAATGGTATATAACAAAATTTTCAAATATTTAAATATACATTTTGATTTATGTGTAAACTATGTAAATTGTCTAAGGTATTCATTATTATATAGAAGGAATAATATATTAAGAAATAAAAAATCACAATATACCATAAATGTCAAACAAGAACAACCAAGTAAACCATGAAATGATGGTATTAATAAGTTAGCAAGTCTTCAAAACATATACACTAATCCAAGAAAAATACTTCATCGTGTTTTAAATATAGATTTGTTTTAGATGTTGATAATTTCACTCTTACTTTTTACATTATAAATTGAAATATATTAATTAGTAGAATGTGATAGAAAAGACAAGGGGTTGAGATGAAAATTATCGGATTTAAACTTGTTGAAACGTCTATCATTTTGAAAATAATGAAAAGACTTATCTATTGGGAATAGAATGGAGTAATAAACACCCTAAAAATATAGCATATACTAAACATGGCTCTCCAATTGATAAGAAATTCAATCTTAGTAAACAAACATTTATGGTAATTATCAAATTATTAAGGAGTCAAGTGGAACAATGAAAATAAGATACTACAAAAGAAGTTCTATTAGGCCACATGGCCTAATTTTGTATAAGTTACTAATATACTGTAAAAGATTGTATTTAAAAAAAATCAAAAATTCAATCATCAAGCAGATAGCCCAAAAAGAATTTGGTAAATGAAATCAACCATTGATATGAAAGTCCTTAAACAAACTACTCAATAAGATAATTAGAAGAAACCAAAAATTAAGGATTTGCACTTAGTAAGACTGCATTTGATTGGAAGTGATTAGATTGGAAACAACATAAAAAATATGATTGAGTAAATAGCGTTAATGACAGATAATTGACACTTAATATGTTTACTTTGCACGATAATTGTTTTTTATTATCTAAAATGTCAATATTTATTGTCATTCATATGGGTAATCTAACATATATACTCCATCCGTCCTGAAATGACCGTTTTGTTTACTATTTGGACATGACGTTTCACTTCAATATTTAACATTCAAGATAAAATAATTTTAAAAATTTAAGTTTTGCATATGATTTCTTATATGATAAACTATATATTACAAAATTTAGTTTTATAAAATTATTTTATCTTATATACTTGAAGTGAAAAAACGTGACATAAAACAAATAAGATAATCATTCAAATATTTAATTTTTTTTCTCAAAAGGGGCCCCAGCCCGCTAATGACATATGTACCATCAAAATCCATCGGTACTTCACAGTCAGAATTAAATGCAGAAAACTTTTTCGGAATAATATAAGGCATAAGGACACCAGAACAGAAGGGGCTAGAACATACCGTACCTACTGATGAAGTTGAAATTTCAATTAATTAATTTATGGTCACGGGCAATTTCTATTGTAGTACTGGAAGCATATTGCTGCCCGCTGTTGACATGTAAAAAAAAGGCAACTAATTCTATTATGAGTGCAGCTGTTGCAGTAGTAAAATCCAATACTTATATTATTATAAGCAAGGTTAATATAGTTCTTGTTAGTAAGACCTAATACGTTATCATTTTTCGGACATTCTATATTTTGCATATGGACAGATAATCATTATTACTTTATTTGTTTTATGTAATTCCTAATTGATTTTTTTTTTAATTTTCTTATCTTAACATATATTATCTTTGTTTAATATTTTCTGTTAATCTTAAATGCTGGTAAATGTTGCTTGAAAATCGTTAACCTATAACTTGAAAATCGTTAACCTGTTGTATGTAAATGTCAATCATAAATGGTTAACCTGTCGCATGTAAATGGTTAACCTGTCGCATATAAATGGTTAACCTGTCAATCATAAATGGTTAACCTGTCGCATGTAAATAGTTAACCTGTCGCATGTAAATGATTAACCTATCAATCATAAATGGTTAACCTATCAATCATAAATGGTTAATCTGTCGCATGTAAATGGTTAACTGGTTAACCTATCAATCATAAATGGTTAACCTGTCGCTTGTAAATGGTTAAACTGTCGCATGCAAATGGTTAACCTGTCAATCATAAAAGGTTAATCTGTCGCATGTAAATGGTTAACATATCATTCCTAAATGGTTAACATGTCAATCGTAAATGGTTAACCTATTATTTGGAAAGTTAAAAATGAATTGAGTAGTTTTTACATATTAATGATATGAAATCATGGCTAGTATTATGTAAACTTATGGCATATAATTTTGAAACTAATAAAAAACAGATTGTAACTCATACATATACCCAAAAATATTACTCACTACATGATGATTTTTTTGGATGTACTTAGTGCCATTCAAGGCAATTCATATTTTAAACAATTGAAATCAAGTTGCTTTTATATACTAACAATATACAATCATGGCTAATATTATCTACACCACAAACCCAACCCAAAAACCACCCCAGGAAATCTTAAAACATCGAAGGTTTATTGTCGAGTCAGTTGCGACATTATAAAGTATAGACTTAGTTAAAAAAGATTACCCTACACCACAAACCCACCCCAAAATCCAACCTAGAAAAAATTGAAACGTCGAAGGCATTTTTAGGGTTTGTAGTGAAGGGATTAGGGACCCTAATCCCTGAACCACAAACCCTAAAAACCTGTCGAGTCAGTGTCAACGTTATAAAGAATAAAATGAATAAAAAAAGATTACCCTACACCCCAAACCCACCCCAAAAACCACCCTAGGAAATCTTAAAACGTCGAAGGCTTATTGCCGAGTCAGTTGCAACATTATAAAGTATAGACTTAGTTAAAAAAGATTACTCTACACCACAAACCCACCCCAAAATCCACCCTAGAAATATTAAAACATCGAAGACATTTTTAGGGTTTGTAGTTAAAATTAATGCAATACAAAATTAACTCTAACTAGTATGTTATTTCACATTATTATATATTATTTTCATTAAAATCATATATAATATAATAATTTTTTTCATAATTTGGCTGTCTCTCGCATTCTTCTTCTGTTGCGTGGAGAAGTTAAGTGATAAGGCAGATATTAAGTACGCAAGTATACATGAAAGAGAAATAAGCGCGGGTTATGAGCGCTGCCAATCGCCATCTTGGTTGCTGATTTATTTAATCATAAATATAATCAATAATTTAAAACATAATAAACGCATCGTTTGAATTAGTGCAGCACTCCTGCATATTCACTATTGCAACACCTCTCCCACGGCCTTCTATTATTACTTTAACGGTGGAGTAAAAGTCTAGAAAAAATCAACAAGATTAAAAATAATCTATTATTTACACTTCATTTCCTTTGTTTTTAAATTTTTTAAAAACATATTTTTAATTTAAGTGAATTCATTATCACTATAACCGTTAACTAAAAATTTAGACAAAATATACAAGATAAACAGAAGTAATCTATTATTACTATAGTGTATCTGAAAAATATTAAAAACGGATTCTTTATTTATTCTTTAAGAACAACTAGTATCGAATTTGAACTCTTAACAAAATTAAGAAACAATGTGAAATAAAGTTTGAACAAAGAGAATAAAATGTTGACAACAAGTGTAGATTATATGAATACAAACTTGATGTTTAAAAATTGGTAAACCAATAAATATGGTATTTTATTTTGACATTTTTTAATATATAATTTCTAATGAACAACTAGGATAAAAAATATGAATAATTTATAAATAATAACTGAACATATGATCCAAAAAAATAAATAAATGGTATATTATATTGAGGTTTTATTATAAAATTTCTTATGAACAACTATAACTAATTTTAAACACTAAATAATAAATAGTTGAGCATATAGTCTAAAAAACTGAACAAACTAATTTTATATTTTTAGAAAAGAACTTGACTGCAGTAACTTTTGAACATGGTGTTTTAAAACTGGAACAACTAAATAAACGAATTTATTTTTTATATAATTTTCTATGAATAATCCTTAACAAAATTTAGAAACATTATGAAATAAATTTTGAACAAAAAGTTAAAAATTTGATTAACAAGTATAAATTATATGAACACAAAGTTGATGTTTAAAAACAGTAAACCAATAAAAATAGTTAATCTATTATTACTAGATCTGGCAATTCGGGTCACTCGGTTCGGGTTCGGTTCGGTTCGGGTAGGGTCGGGTCAATTAGTAGATATTTACTATTCGGTTTGGTTCGGATCGGATCGGATTCAATGATTTAAATTAGAATTGGGTGATTTCGGTTTGGTTGAGTTCGGGTTTGGGTGCTTTCGGTTCGGGTTAGCCTTTGAGTCATTCAGTTTTTTCGGGTTATAGGTCAAATTCAGGTGCTTATCCGGGTCTAATTGACAAAAATTTTAAAGTACGAATTTTAAAGCAACCTTCGTAACTTGCATTGATTTTCATATGCCGCTCCACATTCTTTTAATATAGTGTTACTGTTGATCAAGACTGCTATTGTGAATAGGTTGGATAAAATCAAACTGGATGACAAATTTTGTAAATGAATTTAAACTATACATCTATTAATTGTATAGACTAAGTATAAATTAAGCTTTTGTGAATTAGTGGTCAATATTCGACACTCGACGTCCCGTTTACCCCGCCCACGCCCGACGTCGTGCCTCCCGTCATCCCGCGCACATCACACCCTGAGCTCATCACCTCGCATAAGCGTCGCGCATCTACACCTATCCATCACCGCCTCGCACAAGCGTCACACGCCCACGTCCATCCATCAACATTCAAACCATTCCCAAGTCCTAAATATAAAGAAACCTAAGTTTATAAAATATAGAGTAATATCAAATAGTAATGATACACATTACATTGTCTTATAAAACATTTTAGGTTAAGTTGTCAAGGTAGATGGAATAAGGTGGGGATTATTCATCCTCCAAACCTTATTCATCTCCAAAATGCTAGTCTATCTCACGATTCACAATAATCTACCATTTAAAATATTTATTTTCCTCATTTTATTGCATAATTTTCTTTAGGCATATACACATTAATCTTGATAGTATATGTCTCAACTAAAAAGTTTAGGTTTTATAATTAAACTTCATCAACATTTAAACCATTCCCAAGTCTCATGTCCTAAACATAAAAAAAACCTAACTTTATTAAAATCAAAATTAGTATAGTATTATAAAATAGTAATGATACACATTAAATTGTATTATAAAACATTTTAAAGCAAAACATCTATAGTTTAAAGCAAAACATCCATGTATGGGAAGAGTAACAACACAGTTTATGAATGTTTTATTACAACAAGGCTTGAGATGCTTGAAGATCGAAGATGTTCAATATTATATATATATCATTTGAAAGCAATGAACACTTATTGGATGTCTAAATTTTCATTATGTGTTTTTGGTTTCAAGATTATTTTTACAGTTGGAACAACTATAGTAGATTTAGATTTAGCAAAACATTAGGGTGAATTTGGTTCGGGTTGATTCGGTTCGGGTGGATTCGGTTCGGGTGAATTCGGTTTGGGTGGATTCGGTTATACCAAATTTCGGTTTGATTCGATTTTGGTTTGGTTCGGTTCGGATTTTCAGGTCACGCTATTCGGTTTAAGTTCAGGTTCGGATCGGGTTAGATCGGTTCGGTTTTTCTGGTTCGGATCACCTTTGCCAGGTCTAATTATTACTATAACCATTAAGTAAAAATTTAGAGAAAAGCTGCAAGATAAACAAGAATAATCTATTATTACTATCACGTATCCGAACCTAAAGTTGAAAATTTCAAAAACGGATTCTTTATTTTTTATTTTTTAAATTTTCAAAGAACAACTAATATCGAATTTAAACTCTAACAAAATTTATGAACAATATGAAATAAATTTTGAACAAAGGAACAATTATAGATTATATGAACACAAACATGTAAACCAATAAATATGGTATATTATATTGACATTGTTTTATTATATAATTTCTGATGAACAACTGGTATAAAAAAATATAAACAGTTTTTAAACAATAGTGGAACATATGATCCAAAAAAAATGAAAAAATTGTATATTATATTGATATCGTTTTATTGAAATTTAAACAACTAGATCACTTAATAATAAATAGTTCAACATATAGTCCAAAAAATTTAACAAACTAATTTGTATTTTTATACATCATGACCACTAGTTTTAAGAAAAAAAATGAACAATATACAGTAAAATTTGAACAATGTGTTTTTGAAAAGTTGAAGAAATTAATACAACATATCTGAACTTAAACTTAAAAGTTTTAAAAACGGACATCTTTTATATAATTTTCTATGAATAACTAGTCTTGAAGTTGAACCTTAACAAAATTCAGAACCAATATTAAATAAAAAAGTTAAAAAGTGTTACAACAAGTATCGCACATATCGATGATTATATAACTTACATGTGGTTATGATGTTATTGAGGTGGTTCTCTGGTTCTTCGTCATTCAATTCTACGGAATTATGCATCGATGGCAGTTGTATTATTACTTCTTTTGCAACAATTAGTTACTAGAGTGAATTGGAAGAATCAAATTAAAAATTAACTATAAACTATTGATTTGAGTTTGAATTAATCTGAGTGAGAATAGTGAGAAAGAAAGAGCAGAAGAACGAGGATAATTGCGACGAAGATTGTGTTTGTAGATATAAAATATTTCAGAATAAAAAATTGTTAAAACACTTTCTAAATTAATGGAGAAATTAAAATAATTTTTTTAATATAATTTTTTTAAAAAAAACTTGAAAATAAATACAGTCACATAAAAACAAATCAGCAGCGGTTGGTTAGTAGACTAATTGTCACGACATCTTTACATTCCATAATTAACAACATTATATATTAAAGGTCTATTATGAACCAATTGGAACTAAACTTGGTAGTGAGAACCACGGTTCAATCCCCCGCAACAGCTATTGGGAGGGGATTGGAACTTATTCACCCAGAGTTGATCCTCACTCCGACCCTAGTCCAATAGGATGAACCGGGTGGTAGCAATAAAAGGTCCATTTTGATAATTAGATGGCTAAAAGCCAATAGAAAAAAAAAGTGCAACCCCTTCCAAGAAAGCTCAGTGTGGCGTCTGAAAAAGGTTGGGAAACTAATCAAGTATCCGAATAGATGAGCTAGTTTTTTTTTTCTTAACTTGATAGAGTTGATCAATACTAACTTGGCTCGACGGTCCAACCTGGTCCGGTCCAAAAATAAAGCTTGAAAAGCCCGTCTGAAAAAAATTCTGGATGGACTTGGATAACAAATCAGACCCAAATGAAAAACCGGGCCGAGCTTCGACAAAATTTTAGGCCCACAACTAAGCTGGGCCCGGCTTGACCCGAGTTGATTATATTATATATATATATATATACTTATAAATATAATATAATACTCCCTCTTGTTCTCAATATACTCCCTCCGTCCCAGCACAGATGTCCTCTGTCATCTTTGCACGCAAATTAAGGAAAAAAAGTTAATACATCTGCCTTCCCAATTTACCCTCTCTGAACGTCCCTGTACAACTACAAACAACGATAAAGGAAAACGTATATATTTAATTCTCCTATGAAAATAGGGACATTAGTGTAGTTTTACATAGAAATTGGATAATATTTTGGGACAAGGAAAGAAATGAAAACGGACAGCTGCTATGGGACGGAGGGAGTATGATTTTATGGGTACTTTCACTATTTTGAAAATATAATATGCTCTAGTCTTTTTTGTCTTCTATTTTCCAGTTCTACCCCTTATATTTTATTTCACAACTCTACTTGTCAAAATATTTCAATTCCCAATGCAAAAAGTGAGGACAAAATAATCTAATTTTTTCCTGTTAATTCTTGTACATATAGCTAGAAAATCAAGTATTAGAACTCGAGGGAGTATATATTTAATTTAATTTTATATAATACCTTTTACTATTTATTTAAATGATATATTATATTTATTAATATTACATATAACATATACATATTATATTTAATATATAATAATATTATATAAATCTATATATTTTTCCAACAAATTATAATAATAAAACAAATTATAAAATTGATCCAACCCAAAAAATTTAAAAAGAGGCAAAATATATCTCCCTCCGTCCTGAATTGACCGTCCTGTTTACATTTGGACATGTCGTTTGACTTCAATTTTTAACATATAAGATAATTAATTTTGAAAATTTAAATTTTGCATATGATTCCTTACATGATAACTATATGTTAAAAATTAGTTTTATAAAATTATTTTATCTATATACTTAATTGAAGTGGAAAAACGTGCCATAAAGCAAACATGACGGTCAATTCAGGACGGAGGGAGTATACTTTTTAGATCTAAAATTCATTGTCGCTCGGCCCGATTTGACCCGTCCACCGCGCGTTAGTTTAACCCTACAACTTGATGAGCACTTCTTACCCAACCCAGTCGGCATTTTTAAACAATTTGGAGACGAGCAGGTTGCAAGTTGACTAAAAACATGAATATCGAAATCTGACATATATACCACACCACACTTAACATCAACAAAAAGTAAGTGGTACCGATTGCCCATGCTAAATTCACATGGATGATCGATGAAGGAAGGGATAGTTTGAATGTAGAAGAAAAACGCGGATTAGTTTCCCAGTTCAGTTCGCACTGGAGGCTATGCCTCATTCTTTTACACCGGTTGATTTAATCAGTTAGTTTATTGTCTCTGTATGTCACATACATCATTTGTCATATCGGCTTCGTTCGGACATGTCACAAATGTGACATAAATGTATCATTTTTGATTTTGGCATTTTTGACCCAAAATGCCAAACCGAACAACAATTTTCAAAACAGCCATAAATATACCATTTTCAAAACAACCACAAAACAACCAACAATTTATGCTGCAAATAGAATTAATAATATTAATTAATATTTAATAATTTTTAATAAATTAATTTAAATTTTCAATGCTTATAATTATATTTTAAAAATGATTTTATATGCTAATATATGTTATTTTTTATTTCTCGGCATATCCAGTATTAAATTTAAATTTATGTTTTTGAATTTCATTAAATAATATTTAATTGATTAGAATATTGTTTTAACTTCAAATATATGTTTAAAATAAATATTTTATCAATAATTAAATAATATATTATAATAAAATAATAAGTGATAGCTGTACATATATATTCGGTTACAGTCAATTATTTTATTATTAAAAAAGAGAATTATTTTTTCAATTCAATGATATTATTTATTCCATTAAAAATTAAAATAATCATAAGTATTAATACATTTGAAATGTTATATTAATATTAATATGTAATCCATAAAATTTTTATTTTTATATATAACATCTAATATATTTGCTCTAAACATAATGGTGTATTTCTTTATTTTTTTTAATATATGTAAAAAAAAATATTGATATCTTAATATATATACATATTATAAATTAATTGTCACTAAAATGTTAATAAAGAATAATAATAATTAAAATATATAATTGAATATCTACATATATTTTAACTTTATTAACAAAAAATTGTTTTAGAATGTAATATAAAATTTTTAATTGTAACACCAAAAACGGTAAACGCATTGTACAAAACTAACTTATTCAATAACCAGACGAAACCGCCGCCTGCCGAACACTATTTTTCAAAACAGCCACAAAACAACCAGCACAAAACAACCAACAAAACTACCATAAAACAACCAATAAAACTACCACAAAACAACTAGACCAAAACAGCCACAAAACTACCACGTTTATACCCACCCGAACGCAGCCATCAACTATTTTTCTCCTCTACTTTTTCTAACTTTCAGCTGACAACTGACATCAGCTAGATTATCAGCCATGCAAAAGAATGGGCGCGCCGTAGGTTTGGACTTTGGACCATCCTACATATATAGAAGCAATAGTATACGGAACTGCGTAAATAGAAACAATTAGTCAATCCCGCAGGACCACTTGCTTCTCCACAACCAATTAAACCCTAATTGACATTAAATTATAGTGGAAATTTGGTGTAGAAAAATTTACTATTATGTATAGATTTCCCACCACATATATCATTAAAAATGGAGGGTTTGGCCTGTCACAATTGAAGCCGGCGGGTACTAGCTCTCAGATAGATGCTTACTTTCAACTGTCTTAAGGGGAATATCAATATAGCTAGCCTCCAATCTGCAGGTCTTATTTGGTCCATACTAGTGTGATAAATGCATTACTGTTTAGTCCCTTTCAGTACACGCGCGGTTGAACAATCTTATTTGAATACTGGATTGATACCAACATCAGATTCATAATCCTGTACTGTACAAGCAGGTGAGAGATGTTTGCAGCAGGAATAAGAGATCAATGGCGTTTTCACCATCACATTTACAGTAATGTTGACATTAAAATTAGGACCATCGATTACCATGTCCTTTGAGCTTGGGTTTCAAGGGGATGCACATGGTGGATGTAATTATCAAAAAAAAAAAAAATGCACATGGTGGATGTAGACCTCCTTAATTATATAAGCTAATAACCAGCATGACTTTTCATTTATTCCTCGATTGTACATCTAGGTTATTGGTACATACAAATTAATTAATTCGGTTATATATAATTAATATATGTATGGTAAAGGAAATTGATGGAGGAGAAAACCTAGGAAATTAATTAAAATGCTCTCGAATATAGCCAAGCCCTCGTGGCTTGGTGGTAGAGGAGTGGTGTCCTTGAATCAAAGATCCCTAGGTTCAAAACCCACCCACTTATAAAAAAAAATGCTCTCGAATATAGTGAAACAGGTCGTGAATGCATGTACGCAAGTAGATAATGGAATTGTGCGTATAAATCTAAATTTATTACTCTATTATACGATGTATATGATGCATTTAAAACTAATTAAATACAACACAATTTTCTTTTGTGAAAAGAAATTCAAACAGTTGGCATTTGTCTTGCTGATCCATATATTCTGGGTGGGTACGTACTATGATCCTCGATTCAGAGAATATCTGTCATTTATGCATGGCAGTTCATTTTCTGTATCAGATTGATTGATTATACAGTCCACATTTGTGTATAAGTTAAGTGAATATAATCCCTTGAAAAGAAAAATACAAAAATTAAAGGCGCGGGGGAAGAGCGTGGGCAATTTATGGGGGCACATCCATAACCATTGACATGATCTTGAAATACAAATGAGTGTTCATTTTCAAAGAGGCAATTTATGGGTCTATACTTGGAAGAAATCGATGCGCCACTTTGACTTGGACAGTAGCATGCAGTATGAGAGCCGTATGTGCCGTCAGCCAGACGTCGGCAATTTCTGATAACAGTGAATTAAGGTTATGGAACTTGTAGTAGTAGTAGTAGTTGAACGTATTTAATTGGGCTCATTAAATGGGCCTTACGTGCCGATGTAGACCCGTACGTAATCCAGAGAAAAAAGGGGCCCATTGTCAGCCCATCACGAGATTTTGGGGAAAATTAACCCAACCCTACCATCCACACAGCTCTGTTGTCCTTGTCAAAAGTAAGCCGGAGTAGTCAATTCATATATGAGAGACGTACGAGAGAAAGATTTGGATCGATCCAATATAGGTTGCTTTCAAATAAATTCTCTTTTAAACCATAGTATTAATATTATTATCCCCCGCGTTTTGTCCTTATACTTGCCAATTGGCATCATCAATTCATCATAATCATGTCTACAGATTTGAGACTAATGGATATATTGTCTTGACTTGAAATACAAATTGACATACGTACAAATCTCTATATGTAGTGCGAGACTGACTAGTATAATATAAGTCCAATTGAGAAAGTCGCTGTTCATCCTACATGGAATAATGAAGTAACTTGTGATGCATGTGTATCAT
This sequence comes from Limonium bicolor, assembly GCA_023374045.1. NCBI lineage: Eukaryota > Viridiplantae > Streptophyta > Magnoliopsida > Caryophyllales > Plumbaginaceae > Limonium > Limonium bicolor. The sequence goes on from CM041779.1 coordinate 166,440,559, forward strand.
TTCTTTTCCTGGGTATGAATCTTACTGGCCGTTTGATGATATATAAGGAAAGAAAGTCAACTTTGTGGCAAAAAATTCAAAAGTTTTATAATTTTGTTTTTTTCTTAGAGAAAATGCACAATTTTAAATAATTACTAGTAATTTATAGAGACCTTCAAATATATACCATGGCGGTGGAGGTCAGGTCACACACAGTTATTAGAAATGGTCAAATATCATGACCATCCAGTCTAGAATTGTCGTCATGCAGGCTCGCATTTGGAATAATAATGCATCGCACATGATTGATGGTCAATCTATCTATATATCCAATGTTCTGGATAACGTATACCTATACCTACATTAACATCTTACACAAAAACACATGCTATTTTTCAGAAGTTTTTTTAATTATTGAACAAATAGAAACATGCATGGTCTTAGGTTTTGTTTTTTTTTTTTCTGTGGGATTATTCGATAGAATTACTGAGATCATATATAACCGCTACGTAGAAAGAAGGTAAAGCACTTTGAAAAATATCTCTGCCCCTCGGACCGACGAGAAAGGAACAACAAGATCTCATGGTTTGGTCTGTAGAGGAGTAGAATCCCTAAATCAAAGGTTTTGGGTTCAATTCCTATCTACTATCATATTGCGAGATATCAAACGACATATCCAAATAGTAAATAAGATGGTGAATTCATGACAGAGAGAGTATACGCCGCCAATTGTTTTGGGGTTCAGTTCATTTTTCAAATTATATTACTGATAAATTTAGGGTTTAAATCAAGTCTCCGTGGCATTACATTAGCTCCAAAACGAATAAAGCTTTGTATCTTCTCTCCTCTTTGTGATACTGAATTTGATTGGTTTATTGTTACTTTTGTAATATGTTGGGAAAGTTTTTTAAGTTCTCTTTTCCATTTCGCTTGTATATCTTTGGTGTTTGATATAGGTAAGTATCTCTTTTGTTCAGAGATTATTTATTCTCAATATATTCTTACATTTTCCAAAAAGAAAGTTAAACTGTTGATCCCACAAAAATTATATTGTAAGAAAGTAGTTCATATAGTTTATGGCTTATTTCATCTAATTCCAATTGGTTTTAAAATGAAACCTCATAGATTATTAGAGGATATTTTATATAATTCCATCCGTCGGATCTATTACATCGATTGAGATATACATGATCTGCGTCACTACGTCCTTAAATGAATCTACTTGTGACAATTTTGTTTTTGGAAGAATGTTTGAGACCGCAATTAATGAAACCCTTCTTAATTGACCCAACTACAAGATTAATGTAAAGTAATGTAATACACATGTATGTGGTCATGGCTAACCGTCGTTGCAAATTGCCCATTTGTATTAACAGGTCCACGATTCGAAACTTATGACCAAGCAATGCATGCATTTAGTTTGATTAAAAAATGTTTGAACCATCTCGGAAGGTCAAAACTCAAAACTATGTGTGCGCGCTAAAAACTAGGTAGGGGAATAGCAAAGCAGATTGATAAGGGGCGGCACCTTGGTTCAGGTGTAAAGTTGCTGTGCTGTACAATCCCAGATGATATATTTAATAACTTTAATTGAAGATCTAGTCACCCGCTTTTCTCAAAAAAAAAAAAAAAATCTAGTCACCCGCACCTCCCTTCGCTCCATATTTATAAATCTTTTTGCAACTTTACTTCCTTTGTTGTTTTGTTCCTTTTCAAAACGACCTTGTTATTTCATTTGATTGACCGAAGATCACCACCGCATCTATGCGTCGATCTCCCCAAATAAGCAATTATAGAGATCTTATGACTCAAATCCATGAAAAGAGGATTCTACAAATAATAATGCAACAAACTTTTCTTATAGTTTCGGTTGACATGTGGGAAAGATTATTATGATGATGCATTAGTGGTTAGATCAAAGCATATCTTCATGACGTTCTTCCATAAAAAGGGAACTTATAAATTCTTTTTGTTTATATGTTATTTGTAAGCCGCTCGTGTTGTCTACAATTATACGTAAGTAACTTGGTGTATACAAAGAAATGTTTTTTTTTTTAATGAGGAATATGTAGGTTTGTAGATTTTCCCTAAAATCATTGTGGGGTTTTGCATTAATATCGTTGATACTTGATAGAACCCTACTTAATTAAGTAATCGAAAAAATTGTGTTGATTCTACGGGTCAATATTGACTATATAACCATTCAATTAAAAGCTTTTAAACGCTTCGTTATTTCTCTTCCAATGTTACATTTACACAATGGTTACTCTTCATTTACATTCAACGACACTAACATTTATAGTGGGCAACACTCATATTTGCACTAAAGTAGAACTAGGTTTACATATTTTTAAAATAAGTCAGACTAATTTACACTACAATGATGCCGCAACAATAACCGAGTGCATATTATAGTTTTGAAAGATCCACATTTTGACGGGCAAATAAGCTTTACATTGTGCTTGGTTTGGTTACTAACGTTTAGCATAAGATTAGTTGGTTCCAAGCCAAGTAAAATATCAATGTTAAGATGGCCGAGTTGGTCTAAGGCGCCAGTTTCAGGTACTGGTCCGAAAGGGCATGGGTTCAAATCCCATTCTTGACAATATTAGTTATTATTTTGGTTAAGTGAAGTTAAAAACCGAGACTCGCACCCCAGTTTGATTATCTGAATTGGCCCAGTGGCCAGTGTATTTTTTATCCTATATGATCTAACCAAACATGATCAAACTGAGAATAAGGAGTTACGCATACTTTATTTAAATATAGTTTTAATACATATATAGTATATATAAAATGAAAAAAAAAACATTTCTTGCATATATGATGTTGTTTTTTAATGAAGACATAGAGGTGAGCCGGCCCGGCTATTCAAGTGTGCAAATACGGACACAAAACAACCATCCCCCACGCAAGCAAAAAACAACCCATGACTCCATTCAAATAGTTACCTACTATAGCTTACTAAAAGATGTTAATATATCTCACTTTAGAGGTGGCGTATGTGTCTGAATAGAACTTGGGACCGAAACGGAACCGGTTGGGCCCAAAACTAGTCGGGACTGGTCCAGAATCGGTTCGGGACTAGAGCCGTATAGAAGCGAAGTGAATTCGAACACCTTTGGAGATTCGGGAGCGAACTGTTTCCTGAACCGCCTTGAAACTGGTTGGAGTCGGTTGGAACCAGAACCGGTACATTTGGTGTAAGGATGAATACGAAAAACTGGTACATTTGGTGATGAATATGAAGAAATGGAACCGGTGGAACCGCCCTGAATCGGTCAAAACAACTGTAATTCCCGCCTCCTCATATGAAAATTAAAAAAAAATATCAAAAAGTTTTGAAAAAATTCCGATTGAACTGGATCTGGAACTGAACTGGAACCGGAATTGAAATAGAAACCGGTAAGGACCGGGCTGCCTTGAAACCGGTTGGAGTCGGTTGGAACCAGAACCGGTACATTTGGTGTAAGGATGAATACGAAAACTGGTACATTGGTGATGAATATGAAGAAATGGAACCGGTGGAACCGCCCTGAATCGGTCAAAACAACTGTAATTCCCGCCTCCTCATATGAAAATTAAAAAAAAATATCAAAAAGTTTTGAAAAAATTCCGATTCGGAACTGGATCTGGAACTGAACTGGAACCGGAATTGAAATAGAAACCGGTAAGGACCGGGCTGGAACAGATTTTTTGACGAGCGAATAAATCCTTTGAAACTGAAACTGGAACCACCCACGAACCGTTACTGATCGGTTCCGAATTCAAATACACATGCTCCGGAACTGATACCATGTCCAGCTTTATCTCACATCATTTATGAAAATTCCCCGGTGACGCATTTCTATGGATGACGTGATATTCGAGTGTAAAGCAAACAATACTGTTAGGATAGTCGATTCATGAATCCTAACAACTCTTCCTTAACGCACAGTCGTCCCAGTCATTAAGATTGAATGATTGTTTCTGTCCATGTTCATCATTTATTCTCCTTAGATCAATCTTATTGGATTTTTACCAATCATTTGTTATGGTCGATTCCATTATCCTTCCATTTTATTTCATGGGCTCTACAATTTATTTTCCTCAGTGGTTGCAGGCGCAGTTTACCTTAAATCTAGCTCTCTGTTCATCATCCCATGTGGTAGCGATAATGCACGCTCACCTGACCCTACTCACTTTCCCCTCCCTGCTATCTCTACTAAGAATCAGAGAGGACGTGGAAAAGAGAGAATGAGCTTCATCAAATTAGGGACTAGGGAGCGGCGGAAATATGGATCTCAGTGATGATTAGGAGATTCCTGATAGTTCCATGGTATACATTTTGGTGTTTTTTAACGCCCGAAGTACTTAATATTTATTCCTATAATTACGTCCTCCATCAATTGATTTAATACTGAAAGTCTAACCACAACGGATTTTTGGTAATACAATAATAAATAAAGCTTAGTGTTAAAAAGAACATTTTTGGGGTCACTTGAGTAGCGGCCTAATTAATAGCAGTAAAAACTAAAAAAATCCACATATCTAACTACTTTTGTTCTACCAAATTAGATTCGTAGAGGAAAAAAAATAGTATCATATGCTCATCGACGTCCTCCATCTTAATCGAGGGACCCTCTCAACAATGATTAACACTACTAACATCACTTTGATTAATTAATTATAACTTTACATATGTTCCGTATATATTACTTTTTATTACTTAGGAAATCACTTTATAGAAGATCATTTTCATTAATATAGAAACATTTCATTATGAAATGGATTTGACCACTAACCGAAAGTCACCAACTCTTCATATGACATTATTTTAAGGAAAGTTATTTAGTAAAATTGCACTCGATCCGATTGAATAATTATTGTACCATCCTCGAATTCCATATGTACCAACTCTATCTGTCACAGGACCGGAGGAAGGAGAGATATTAATGTGTTTAATTTGCATTTTTCGGGATGGTTAAATACCAGGCTCAAAAGTGCTCAACATGTTTTTTTTTTTATAATTGTAGGCGCAAGGCCTATGGTGCCGCATGGGCATGACAAACAGAGTTGACCAGACCGACTCAACTATTACATACCTGCTATTCTACCTTACAAGATTGACTCAACCCTTACGTACCTACCAGACTACCGTACACATGCATTATGGACCGAGTCCATTCTAGTTCTACTTAGATTTCTTTTTGCCTCTCATGGCAATCTTGCTTACACGGGACATCTTGTTAAAACCTAGAGGCCTTCTCCCAGGAGTTTTTCTAGACTTCTCCTTCCTTAAACACCCTTCAGAATCATCCTTCGACATGTCCTCTGGGTCCTGGCATCTCTGTCGATAGCTCGTTCTTTGCTCTCGAATGATCTCTTCAATATTGTTCAAGGCGCGCTTCTCGTCAATGATAGTGCACCCAATTTTCTTCGCAAGGATGAGAGTCTGTCTTGCTTCCTCTTTCACGAAACTCTCCTCTGGGTCCGTCTCCGGGTGATGGGATCCTCCAATAGGTTCAAAACCTGGAGAGAATTCCGGGTCTTCGAAGAGGTTCGTAAGGCCTAAATCTTCCTCTTCTTCCTCCAGCATCTGCGCCTGGTGATCAGCCTGCTCAGTATTAGTCCTAATAAATAGAGCATCCGCATCCTCACCACAACTCCCAGTCCCTGCTCCTACATCTGCACCACTTCCCATCTTCTCAAAGCTCATGGGATCCTCCTCTCCTGTTTCCCTTACATTTCTGACTATATCCTCCATGACCGGATCGGTGTCCGAGACCCTCACACTCACCGTCTTACGGATGGATACTGGTGCCTTCAGGCCATGATCGACTGCCCCTTGGCTGACTATCTCGTTGGAGCCGCCATGCACGTTCTGGTCATGACGGGGGGGATTGGGCTGTGAGTAGCCTGGCGGGCTCCAGGCCATGCCGGTCGCATATGGCCAATTGTAGTCTGCTCCCCACCCTTGCATTTGCCCCCAAGTTGGCGGATGCCCCCACCAGCCTACCTGGTCAATTCCTTGCATCTGCCAAGAAGGCCAGTAGCCCAACTGTGGGTAGGCCCAGCCTGTAAAAGGCGTACCACTCCAAGGAATAAACTGGGCTACATTCCCTAGACATCCTGCCCCTTCATTTCTTCCAACAGGAGCCACGTTTTTTTGGTTATCCGACAAAGCTTTTTGGGCTGCCGCATGCTTGTCTGGGTCTCTTCCCAGAGATTCCTCCTCGATGCCTGCATTATGTGGGCGGCAGCAACAGTGGACCACCACGCGCAGTCGAGCTCGACTTTTCAAGCTCCATTCCTTCTCCAGCCGGACAGCGCTGCCTTCCACGCACGCTCCTTTGACCACGACCTCGATGCCATCCGCACCGTCCTGCTCAGCGCCGTCGCCATCCACCTTCAGCTTACCTTCATTCTTTCCACAGACTGGTGCCTGGAGTGGATACGTGGAAATACCATTCTCTGGTGGGGGCTCAGCCGTCCCACTCTGTTTTTCCGTCAATCGCCCAGCAACTCCCGCTTTGTCCTTCACCTTCATCGCATACTTAGCTTTACGAGCAAAGATTTTGTGCCCCATGAAGATTCTGCCGTTGAGCCTCTCCACTGCCTGGTGGACATGTGCAGCACTGACCATCTCTACGATAGCAAAGGCCAGCTTGTTGTTATGGCGGTGCTTTTTGGATATGAACAGACGTGAAATATAGTTGTCCATGCGGAGGAGCCAGCGAACTGCTCTTTCATCAGCGTCCCTGTCAATGTTATCGAGGAACAGCGCACTAGCACTAGTCTCGCAGTCAGCTTCGTCGCCTTCATCCTTCCCAACGCTGTTCTGGTTCCATGCTGGGTGTCGCCACGGGTGTGAGTGTCGCCCCTTCCTTGGGCTAACAGAGTAAATCATGGTTGGCTGAGAACGTGTTCTCCCTCGTCGCCTCGACCCCTCTCTCTTCCGCTTTGTCTTGTACGAGCGTCTCTTACTCTTCCCCCGCCATGATTGCTCGTGGTCTCTCTGGTAGTCGTGACTTGCCTGGCTTCCCAGTCTTTTATGGCGTTTTCGGTTGGCTCTCTCTCCTTGAGCGTATTGCCTCCTGCGGTCACCATATCTCCGCTCCTCTTTCATGTATACGACCTATATTGTTAGTAGTTTTTGGTGTTGAAGTGACGGGAAAATGTTTGAGGTGAATTCGAGTAGGTGTTTTGCGGTGGATATGGGGGTGTTTTAGAGGTGGCGGCATGGTGAAGGGTTACCGGAGCGGCGAGGGAGAAAGAGGTTCAAGGAGAGAGGAGGGAGCGTCATTTCAAGTTATTGGCCTTTTAAAAAAAGTGCTCAACATGTACAAAGAAAACAATTTGGATCAGGAAAAAGGAGACGCGCAAAGGAAAGAAAAGATGCGTACACTGTTAATAAGAAGGTTAAAATGGGAGTTTCTAGGTTTCCTAGCAAAGATAGAGATCTTCAAGTAATAAAAGGGAAATGCGCCAATTGACAGATTAAAAGGAATATGAAGTGTTACTTTTTGCAACAATAAGAAGACTTATCTTAATAGGAACATAAAGAGTAACTTACAAACCTAGCATCATTAAGGAGCAATGAAAGCAAAACCCAAACCAGCCTAAAAACTACCCCCCCCCCCAACCAACCATAACAACCAACTTGGCTAAACCAAACTAGCCAATCCATTGAGGTCAACCTGGTCTTAAGAGACAATTGTCTATTCAACAAATTAAAAAAACTCTATGCTAAGACGAAAGTGCAAAGGAGCCCATTGGGCGTCAACCATTCACCAACCAGGATCCATGAAGGATTGCCCAAAACAAGAACACAGATCCATGAACCACACTCCACAAAGTTTATCCCGCAAACCAACCCTGAACAAATCATTCCCCAAAACCCATCAAAAACCCACTTCACATAGATAAGCCAACCAACAAACTAACTTGACCTTAATAAACCTAACATAACAACACCTAAAGAGATAGCTTCTAAACCGTAAAAGGCGAATTAAGGAGAGTGAAAGAACCTAGTACCATAAACGAAACCACTACAACCAGATTGTAAAGCCAAAATAAACGATAGAGGAAAAAAACCATGGTTACCAACACTCTGCCACCCTAGGTACCAATGAAGGTCTTCAATCATTTTGCCCCACATCCCCCGCTTGGAGCAAGGGTTGCCTCTTTTTCATGCTCGAAAGGTGCAAGGTGTTCTCTTTCATGTGTACTAAATCGATCACCTACCTGGGAGCCTTATTGGCCAAATCAATCTTACCTTTCTTAGTACTCGGGCCCTTTTGCGGGTGAGCATGGAATCCTCTAACTCATTACTTATTAAAACCCGATCAAAGTTTCATTGTTTCCCAATTGCCAATTTCGGGGATTCGACGGGAGTCTTGCCCTTGTCAAGCCTGAGAAGGGATTCTGAGAAAGAAGATAAGCTCGAAAAAGTTATACGTTGTCCTTCATTGGAGGTCTCACACGGATC
>CM041779.1:166449507-166490678 GCA_023374045.1 Limonium bicolor
GGAGGATTATGGAGGCTCAGGTGTAGGCTCAAAACATTAGTAAAGAGATGAACTCAGTTGGCAAAGTCAGTTGGGAATCTAGGAACCAAGTAACTAAGGACAAAAGTAAGGGATGAGGAAGAATTAAGGTGGATTTCGGTTTCAGCTTTTAGGTAGCTTCTGTTCTGTATAGCTAGATTACAGGAGTTTTATGAGTGAGATGTTAGTTAATTAATGAACCCAAAACAGACCTAATTCACCTGATTGTGTGTGAAGAAACGCTTGGGCAGAATACACATGGTTTAGCGTACTAAAGGAGAGGTTAAGTAAGATTAAGCACTAAACTTATGTTGCGGTTTCATGAACCTTGGAACTTCTGTGTAAATAAATTTTAGGGGTGTGCTATGATCTATATTATCATTAGACAACGGTTAAAATGTTACTCACCTATTTATCTAAGGAAAGAATACCCATTGGATAAGTCATATCTATATTATACAACTTGTTACATAATTACTTTTTAAAACACCCCACAACATTACCTAAGGGAAAAGGGCTTAGTTAACATGTAAATAAAGATATGAACTATCCTAGGAGTGAGTTAAACCTAGGATTAATGCATGTGAAATTCTAAGAGTCAATCTAAACTAAGCATGTAACAACATACCAAGGGAAAAACGTACGATATAAAGTGTCGTCACATAAAATAATGAACTGGCCCATTGTTTTAATTAACGCTAGGGCCGTAGTGAACTCCGACCGGGACCTCGAGTGTAAGACGACTTGTGCTACGAATAAGATATGGACATGTGTGGTTCGTATGTTGCCGTGTTACACTGCTTGTGTGTTGTGTGCCTTGTTTGACTAAGACCACAAGACTAATGCATGAAATCGGATGCTTGTTTTTACCGTGCTTATGTGTCTGTTGTGAACTTGTGTAAAGCATGTGAATGGATTGCCTATTTTCCTTGCTTACCCGCTTGCTATTATTGTGCATATTGCATGCGCGCACACAGTAGTGTAGTCCCTTCTCGTTGATGAAACCTTGAGATGAAATACAACGAACTACGTAAATGAAACAGAGGAAATTTATAAAGGGAAACTCCTCTTAAACTATAGAGGACTTCTAATGACACCCACTATGGTGTCGAACTTATAATGATAATGAAAAGTAAAAATACCTATTGGTGGAACACATCCCGAAGTCTAGAGACGACCCCGCTTCCTCGACGCACGACGCAGGGAATGGAGGATTGGCTATGAGAAGAAGTTCTTCAACTCGTGGTGATAAGAGAATTCACAAATAACCCTTAAGGAAACAAGGAAAGATTAGCACCTACATGAGATGGTCACGGGATCCAAACTACATCCCCAGACCTGGTGCAAGGAAAGAGGAAGGAAATACATTTTAAGGGAACAAGAGAAAAGAAATGAAAACACACAACGCTCGAATGATCCCATAGTGAGGATCATAGGTATAACATACCTATGCACACGTTTTATTACTTACATGAATTGTTGTTGCTATACTAGCAGCTCGTTGTGCTTGGATGCGTGTTTGATGTGCTATGATGCCAACGTGTTGTGCTTGGTTGTTGTTGCTAATGTGTTACTACCTTTAAGTGTGTATGATACTATGATGTACTGTGGTGTGTTTTACTACTTTATTATAGCATGTAAATTGACTTAATAATATTCGACCAAGTAGTCGTGTGGCCCGGCAACATACGGGCTACACACGTTCCTACTCAGCGTAGTTTGCTGAGTCCTTCCCAAACCAAATTTTTACAGGTATTATGCCGGACGATAACGGAGCGTAGGCGGGATGGCTACCATGGGGGTAGTCCATCAGGGCATAACGTTTGAGGATGTGGCTATATGTTTAATGTACCCGAGATGTAATTTTCAGTTTATAATTTGACAATTGTTGTAGACACTCGATATTTGAAATTGTATCTTATATTGTATATGAGTTTTGGTGAGAGCTGTTTCCAGTCATGCAGACCGTAACTTGATGTTGGTAGAAGTGGTCATGTCAACCACATGGGTGGTTGGCGTCTGTAGCACCCGGATGGAGTTTATACCGCTGCAAAGTTAACTTATGATATTGTCAGGCGCTTCCTTTAACCTATGGATGTTTTATTCGGGGGTGTTACACCCTCTTTCTTGCTTTTGTGACAACGCTTAGGAATTAGATAATTTCGCTTAAGTCCCACGGTTCGATTACCCGGTTGCTTCTATCTTGCTATACTACCGCGACCGGGATTTATTTGCAGCCCGATAGACGTTTTGATCCTAACTCAATTGATTATTTTTAACAGGTCAAAATTATTGTCTGCAAACTACGCCAACAGGATGAGTATATATAAATGTTCTACTTCTTCCCGTTTTATATTTAACGCTACCTTGATGAAATTTAGTTTGTTGATGGCTTTGATGTGTGGATTTGATGCCTTTTCTAAGTAAAATTGTTAGCCATATCATATTATTGGCTGACACAATGGAAATCTGAATGATTCTTTCTTTGAGCATTTCTATTTTGAAGCAAAGCAATTGATGTTTCCAGCACAAGTTTGATCTGTTTTCTCCTGCCTTTCAAGGCAACTTGGTTAGTACTCCTCCTAGGTCATTTTATGTGTTTCCTTCGCACTTCTACGAACATGTTGTTTGAGTTGCTATTGATGGTTAAACTAGAACGAAACCATTGACTAAGATAAAATTTACTTTTTCCTTCTAAGATCATGACAAAGTAGAATAGAAAATTGGGAAACATAACTGACTTTATCCTCCTTACTTCATGCCTAGATTAAAGTTCAGTTGTGTGTGTAAAAATATTATATAAAGCATATTAGCTTAAGTCACATCTAACTGAAAGAAACATGAAGCCTGTTATCACTAGAGTATACTTATTCTTATTTGGAGTTGTTTGTTGTAACTGCATCTTATTTGCTCTTGCTCTTGTTCCAGGTATGGATGTTAGTAAAATGCATAATGAACTTCTTCACTTCTATACCGCTCATCGATGGCACATGTGAAATGATGAGGTGACTATCACCTCATTTGATTTTTTTTCATACTAGTATTTATTAAACTCCATAATATTCTAGACTTTGTTGTTTTCGCTTATCTTGCACAATTATTTAAAAGTGCAGGATCTATGTATATTGAAGTTAATATTTGCAAACACTTTATGGGATATCAGTAATTAGAAGGTATTATTAGCTTCCCTTTTAAGTTACTGCCACCAATTTTCTTCTTAAAGTAACAAGTTAGATTGTTACTATTGTATTTGAAGAAAATGTACTTTCAACCATTAATTATAGTTCTCCAGCCACTTCTAATATACCGGTGATATTATATTCATGCAAATATGTATGCAATAATCTTTGGACTGATGAAAAGTTCTAAATCTTCATTATTTTTTGTTGTGATTCAAGTTTAAATGTGTCATTCTTTTGGATTTAGTATCTGAATTATGTCTTGAGTAATGTGTCTCATTCACTCATACTCTACTCACAAATGAATTAATGTTTGGTTCAATTTTTTGTGTTTGTCTGTCGATTAAATCCTTTTAGTTGTCTACCCTATTCCGATCATGTCAAATTCTGTAGAAAAGGTGTGAATAGCTGGAAATCATAATGCAATGGTTTCTGAAAGAGGAACAATCTTCCGGGACCTGCCATTGAATATTTTTCTCTCTTCTACCTCTGCTTTACAAGTTCCAAGCCTTTGGTGATTATGATGATCCTGGTCCAAAGTAAATTTGGTTGCTATCAAGCCTTTGATGATTATGATGATCTTGGTCCAAAGTAAATTTGTTTGCTATCAAACCATTTTTTCCCATATTCTTGTTATGTAACTGGCTAGTGTGGGAATTTGTCTTTTACAAGAATTTGAACAATAACAAATTTGTAGATCAAGCTATGGAGGCTTGCTTGGTCCTATAAACATATTTCTCTAAGTTATATGAGAGGTTATTGTTTTAATTGACCATCCAGTCGTTGAGAAACACATGAATTGGATGTGGCTAGTGTCTGTTTGTTTGAAATGTGATTTTAAGAATATATCTCTTTTTTAAAAAAAAATATGCTAGACTTTTTCTGTGAAATTTTTGCCCATTTCAACGTTAAACTTGCGTCAAACTTTTGTAAAATTTTGACGATAGTGTTGTGTCAAAATTTGTATGGCATAAGAAAGAGACTACGGATAGGTGGTTTTGCTTTGATTGGGGCCTCGCATACAAACTCCTAGGTAAATCTTATTAATATTAAAAGTGATAAATCTTTTGCTCATTTTTAATGTGTAACACTTAGTTGATGTACCCGTGTATAACCAAAATGTTGAGTATATCTCCAGTCATTTGCAAATTCATATCATCAAGAGTGATCAGCAGGTCCATAGGGTATTCCGATAAGCATATCAAAACAAATACTATTATAGCATTAAACTAATTATAACTTATCTTCATACCTTGGAATTGTCATGTTTCTTGTTCTATTTCGGACTAAATTTAAACAATTGTCCATTATTCCGATAAGGGTATCAAAACGATTACTATTATAATATTAAACTGATTATAACTTATCTTCACGCCTTGGAATTGTCATGTATCTTGTTCTATTCCCGACTGAATTATGTATTCATTCACACATGTGCATAGCAGTAGCTGTCAACGTTTAATTTTTGTTATAATGCAGTACCTATTATGCTTAATAAGGGAAAGAAAGAACCACTTAGTTGTTATTCTAAGTTTTGATATGAAATATATATATATATGCTTGTGACATAACAGTAATATTGCCATAATTATTTTAGATTCTGAATTCGAAGAGGACACTCATTAGTGAGGTGCTTGTATTTTGAGAAGCATGCTAATAGGTACACTACTGTGTGCACCTAATTTAATTCTTTATGGATGGTCGTTGTTTGGTGGGTTGTGTTTGGGTGTGTGGTGATGAATTGTTGAGAATTTATTCGAGTTTAATGGTTGTGACTCTAAGCAAGTTTATAATTATAGTGAATTTTGGTGAAATGAGATGTTATAATGGAAATTGGATCTGTTGTGATGAGCTATATTTGGATTGTGTGGAACTGACGATCGGGAAAACTTTCACTGGGTTATTTCTATGATTGTACACATAGGTACATTGATATTAAATATAATGCGCTGCGAGCACTATATTGCAGTTAAGCTCTATTGATCTACTTTTATGTGGTCAGAAGAACCCTTAGAGGGGTTTGCACACATAAGGACGTAGGGTGAGATGAAGTTCAATTAATAAATGGCTTAACCCATCCACCTAGTTCTCCATAATCAATTAATAAATGGCTTATGCCCAATTATAAAAAAAAATTTAAAGACATAGAGTAAGGTGAAATTCAATTTTACAGCCCCACTATGTTGGGTTTCAGTTGGTGGATTATGCGGCCTCACTTTGTTGGGTGTCCATTGGAGGAATATTTATTGGTTGTCGGTCGAAAGCTCCCTTATCATTGTGTGTATTGGTGGATTGTATGATTGGAGTTTATTGAGCTCTTTTTCCTACTGTGAATTTGTGTTGGACATTGTCTTATTGTTATTGTGTGATATATATGTCAAACGTTTATAAATGAAATAAATTTTACAGGGTGAAATAGTGGTTTACTTAGTTTCACTAATTTACGTGATCCCTTCTTTTTATGTTGTTTAGTTTTCTAGCCGCATGTAATGAAGATGATCTGAACGTGAAAGTGTGAACGTTGGGTTTGAGAATTGTTAGAGACTGTCACATAGATTTGATTAATATAGTTAGATGGTTTATAGCTTTTGTGTTGGAGGTTTTAATTAGTTTTAAGATGTTATTAATTATAATGTTTATTAACTAGTTAAGGTTGAAGCTTTGTTTTTATTTAGCCTTAGCACTCACTAAGTTGGTGAGTGTGACTGTAACACCCTTTAGGTTTTGACTTCCATTGTTGTGTAGATGATAGGTTAAAATTAATTAATAATTATACTTCGACCTTAATAAAATACCGGTTAGTTTTCGGGGTGTTACAAGGTGGTCTCAGAGCAACCTACTCTGATTAAGCTAATGGGAGTGTCGACTACCAGAGGCACCACGAGCATTCATGGCGGGGGATGAGTAAGAGTCGCTCCTACAAGTATAAGCGGAAGAGAGAGGGGTCGAGGCGACGAGAAATGTTTGAGAAAAGAAGGACGCAGTCTCAGCCAACCTTGAATTACTTTGTTAGCCCAAAGAAGGGGCGACGCTCTCATTCGTGGCGACATCCAGCAAGGGACCAGAATAGTGCTGAGAAGGCTGAGGGCGACGAAGCTGGCTACGAGAATAATGCGTGTGCTCTGTTCCTCGATAACATCGACAGGGATGCTGATGAAAGAGCAGTTCGCTGGCTCCTCCGCATGGATAACGCTATTTCACGTCTGTTCATCTCCAAAAAACATCGCCATAACAACAAGCTGGCCTTTGCTATCATAGAGATGGTTAGTGATGCTCATGTCCAGCAGGCTGTGGAGAGGCTCCACGGCAGATTCTTCATGGGGCACAAAATCTTTGCCCGAAAAGCAAAGTATGCGAGGACAGTGAAGGACAAGGCGGGAGATGCTAGGCGCTTGCCGAAAAAACAGAGTGAGACGGCTGAGAATCCGCCACAAAATGGCATGTCTACGTGCTACCTCCAGGCGCCAGGCAGTGGAGAGAATGAAGATAAGATGGAGGGGGTGGCGACGGTGCTAAGCAGGACGATGCAGATACCGTCGAGTCGTGGTTAGTGGTGCGTGCATGGAAGGCGGCGACATCTGGCAGGAGAAGGAATGGGGCCTGAAAGGTCGAGCCAGGCTGCGCGTGATGGTCCACTGTTGTTGTCGCCCACGCAATGCTGTCACCGAGGAGGAATCTATGGGAAGAGCATCGGACAAGGTGCGGCAGCCTCAAAAGCTTTGTCGGGTAACCAAAACAACGGGACTCCTGTTGGAAGTAGTGGAGGGGCAGGATTTCTAGGGAATGGAGCCCAGTTTATTCCTTGGAGTGGTACACCTTGTACAGGCTGGGTCTACCACAGTGGGGCTACTGGCCATCGTGGCCGATGCATGGATTTGACCAACTTGGTTGGTGGGGGCATCCGACAACTTGGGGCCAATTGCAAGGATGGGGAGGAGACTATAACTGGCCATATGCGACGGCATGGCCTGGAGTCCGCCAGGCTACACGCAGCCAAATCCCCCAGTTATTACCAGAACGTGCATGGCGGACCTAACGAGATAGTCAACCAAGGGGCAGTTGATCATGGTTTTAAGGAGCCAGTATCCATCCGTAAGACGTTGAGTGTGAGGGCCCCAGATACCGATCCGGTCATGGAGGATATAGTCAGGATGTAAGGGAAACAGAAGAGGAGGATGCCATGAGTTTTGATAAGATGGGAAATAGTGCAGAAGTTGATGCCGGGTTGGGTTCTGTGGGGAGGATGTGGATATTTTTTACTAGGCCAACTATGAACAAGCGGACCCCCAGGCGCAGAGGTTGGAGGAGAAGAGGAAGATTTAGGCCTTACGAACCTCTTCGAAGACCCGGAATTCCCTCAAGGTTTTGAGCCCAATGGAGGCTCCCATCTCCCGGAGACTGACCCAGAGGAGAGCTTCGTGAAAGAGGAAGCAAGACAGACTCTCATCCTTGCGAAGAAAATTGGGTGCACTATCATTGACGAGGAGGCGCGCATGAGCAATATTGAAGGGATCATTCGAGAGCAAAGAACGAGCTATCGACAGAGATGCCACGATTCAAAGGACATGTCGAAAGATGATTCTGATGGGTGTTCAAGGACCACCACCAAGGAGAAGTCTAGAAAGAACACTGGGACAAGACCTCTAGGGTTCAGCAAGATGTCCTGTGTAAGCAAGATTGCCATGAGAGGCAAAAAGAAAACTAAGTAGAAGTAGAATGGACTCAGCTCATAATACATGTGTAAGGTAGTCTCGTAGGTACGCAAGGGCTGAGTCGGTCTTGGAAGGTAAACTAGCAGGTATGTAATAGTTTCGAGTCGGTATGGTCAAGTCCGTGTCTGTCATGCCCATGTGGCACCATAGGCCTTGTGCCTACAATTATCAAAAAAAAAAAATTGGAGATAGGATTAAAATGGGATAAGACTTTAGGGTGTGAGTGGTGAGGACGTTCTTAGTTGTGCTCTCTGATGTGAGTGCTTATACTATTGTAGCATTATGTTTCCTTTTTTGTTACCTGTATGAATGTTACTAAGCTACAAGTGCTGAAGTGTGTCGTATTATGAATGTCTTAACTTGTGAAGTTGATAATCTATGTATTGCCCTTCAGGCAAACTAGGTAGATCGATATATGGACGTTGTTGTTTTCTATGTATACTATGGTAATTGCTTATAATGAGTTTTGTTGAGCTAGACCCCTTGTGATGAATATTTATATTGAATGAGATGATGTTTTAGTTAAACCTTGAGCTAGGTTTTGTAGTGCCCTGGTGTTTAGATTGACTGGAAGTTATTTAGCCAAAAAATAATAATAATATAATAATAATAATAATAATAATTGAGATTCTTGACAAGTTCTCGTAGATAGTTGAGAAATGGTTAACATTGCTATATTGGGTAATAGTACTAAGTGCAATATATGTTGATGAGATCATTATGACTTGGAGATTTGATATGAGAAGTAATCAAATGGATAGAAAAATGATTTAGGATAGTGTTAGCAATCAAATGGATAGAAAAATGATTTAGTATAACGTTCTTATATCTTGGTCATTATTGCTAGAACTAGATGTGAATTTGTTGTGGTTGGTCTTGTGAGACTTGTTTTGGGTTTGTGGATTGAAAGGATGATTTGGGTTTGACAATAGCCTAAATTAGGGATTTCTTGAGGAAGCTTATTAACTGTTATAAATTCATTCGATGTTATGCACAAGGAGGAATTGAAAGTTATGTCTAATATGGTAAGATGTGAATTCACCTATGGGTTGTGCAATATTTTGAGGAATAGTTTGAGAGACTATAGTTAGACAAACAACCCATGGGTCTCAGGATTGTTATTAGTTTTTTTTATGGCATTAGTACTAAAAGTTTGATCTTATTGTTCTGAATCTATCGTTGGTGTTAAGTTAAGGAAGGAAAAACAATAGAAATTGGTGAAATATTTTTGTGACACTATGTATATTTGTGTTTCATTGGATATTAGAATAACATTTGGGGTCCTAGGTGCAGACCTTGGTTACGGTGATTAATCGACATTTTTTTGGGAGGGGAGGATTTATGATGATCGGTCTTTGAATTAGGAAGTAAATCAATGGATACAATTGGGCTGAGTGTTTCAGTGGAAACTTATGAGAACATTGGTGTATTGATCTTTGGAGAATTGAAGTTTAAAGGTTTTGGATTGTTAATAAACAGGAAATTTCATGAAATGCCACTATATTTATGGCTAATTCATGAAATGTCACTAAAGAAAAGAAAGTCACAAAATATCACTATATTTTTATAAAAGTTCGTGAAATGCCACTATCACCATTAACCAGAAGGAAAATAACAAAAATACCCCTACTACTTAATAAAGTTTTTAAAGTTCACAATATGCCCTTAAGTGTTAAAAAATTAACCAAAATTTTAAAAAATACAATAAAATTATAAACATATATATAAATTTAAAAATTAGAAAAATAAAAATATAAATATCATAAAATATTGAAAAAATAATATTTGTTAGATTCAGTACCATAAAAATAATATAAAGTTTTGAACGCATAATTTATATAAATCATTCTACTAAGTTATACCAATTAAGTAGGATACATTTTTAAAATATTTTTTCTATCAATTTAAATTATTTATTTCAAACAAATTTTATATTTAAGATATTTGAACTTTTTTTAAAAAAATATGTTATGTTGTGACATAATATTTTTTTACAATTTTACAATTTAGATATATATTATACTTTTATAGTATTTTGAATATTTTGGTGAATTTTTTAATATTTACAGGCATATTGTGAACTTTAAAAGTACTTTGTTAACTAGTAAGGGTATTTTTATAATTTTTCCTTTTGGTCAATGGCGATAGTGGCATTTTATGGACTTTTACAAATATATAGTGGCATTTTGTGACTTTTTTGTGACATTTCATGAATTAGCCAAAAATATAGTGGTATTTCATGAAATTTCCCTAATAATTATGCAAGGATGATTTTATCAGTTAAAAATTTGGGGATATGATTAGATTGATTTCATGGCTCTTGTAAAAATAACACTTTGAGTGAGCTTGTTGAAAATGTAGATTGGGTTTGAGTGTACCGAATGTATAAGAAATCTTATTGATTGCTTATGAGCTTGGGGATATCATGGAAGCTTATGTTTAAACCTTGGAAATAGATATTTATTGGGAATGAAGGATAGGGTTTTTGGATTATACTTTTGGAAGTACTATGGGAGATTTTAGACGGTGTATTAAATATAAGAAGTAGAAAAGAAATTTAGGTATACATTTAAGTTACGAGAACACAACTTATTCTTTAACAAGGGTGGACAACACATGTGTTCATTCCATTTAAGTAAGGGTTCATTCCATCAGTATATAACCCAAGTCTCAGATTCCTATCTTCAAGTTTGAAATGTTCTTTGTATTGTCTGTTGATGTTTCTCCACTGAGGCCCATCTGTTGGATGTCTTAGTTTCTCATCACTTTTTCTGCCCTCTACGTGCCACCGTAAGTTCTTTGCATCTTTTGGATTGACAAACAACCTTTTGAACCTAGGTATGATCGGTAAATACCATAAAAGTTTAGCCGGGGGACTTTTTTCTGAGGGGATGAGGAGTCACCATCCTTGAGCTTGTATCGAGACAATGAGCATTTCGGACAGTTGTCTAAGTGTTTGTAATCACCCATATACAACATACAATTGTTGGGACATGCATGGATCTTCTTATACTCAATCCCCATTGGACACATCCATTTCTTCGTCTCATAAGTGGTGGTAGGGAGACCATTCCCATCTGGAAGCATATCATGAACTAACTCGAGAAATGCCGTGAAACTCTTGTCACTCCATCCATATCTCCCCTTCAAGTAGAACAAATTTAGAACAGCCGTCAATTTTGTGTACTTAACACATAGGGTACAAGGCTGTCTTGGACGCATCCAACATCCTTTGATACTCCTCCGACTTGTCGATGAAATTGTCCTCGATATTATCAAGCATATCATCCATTTGATCATCATGGTAAGTCGTCTCACTGTCAACATTGACTCCTGAATTAGTCGGGAAGTGATCCGACTCGTTGGTAGTATTGAATGTCTGCTCAGTTTTTGAGTGACACCAATCATGACTGTAGGATGTTGAAGCATTATCTTCAACAGATTCTCCATGGAAAGTCCATCTTCTGTAATGTGGCATGAAACCACGGGTCTTCAGATGGAATTGTATGACGTTGATGCTTGGATATTTTCTGACCACACCACAATCAACACAAGGACATGGAATTTTCACTGAAGCTTTGTAAAACTCTTTCAGCATCTTGTCAAAGTGTTCCCCTCGATCACCTTACATCCAGTCACGCTCCATACTATATGTGCAACAGATCACAGGTGTGAGTTATCCTATGTAAAACTAAATGCTTATGTAATATGGTTGTATTTAGTTGCACATGATTCCTAATGGAGCATGACTGGGATGATTATTCAAGTAGTCTAGCCTAACTCTAAGGTTCCAAACATAAAATAAACTAGCATTTTAATTTTAACAAATCGTTTCACTTTTAAAACAAAAACCGGTGTTAAATGTTGACACAAAATACAATATTACAAACACATTTCTAGAAAAAAATTGGCATGACCTTTTCATAATTATACACATCTCGTGCTTATTATTAAGCACTCACCAAAGTCATTGCAACCACAAACATTCCAACAATAGTAAAAATCAAACTAAATACAAATTGAATGATCAATCCACCATTTCAAAAAAATTCAATTCAATCTAGTGTAACTGGCAAACAACATCAGACCAACATTTTCAAACCACATTCTCACTACCTAATTGTCAACAATAATCAAACCATATTATCAATTCTTCCTAAACCAGTTCATATATTAAAACGAATCCGAAGTAAAAATACTTACTTGTTTTTTGGGGATTTATAGAGAGAGGGGAATATGTGTCCGAGAGGTAGGCTGGTGTGCGAGAGATGCAACAGTATTACTTCTAATATATCTATACAAATGCGTAAAAACAAAAAATTAGAAGGAAAACACAACAACATGTATGTTTATTGTTCATAAATAGGCTTGCAAAATTATAGTGAATGAAGAGAATGAATATATAAGTTAAAGTATATTACCGTACATAAAATGAATAGCTTTTAGCCCCGTTTGCAATCTAGATAATAAGAGAGACGCTAACGCTCCTAAATTGTCGCTGTAAAAACATAAACAATACATTCAACCCTAAATCATAACATTATAACAACAAATTAACAATTTGTATATTGAAATTTGAACTTACAAATATAGGGTGTTTTCTAGGTTTCACCGGTCACGTCTAGCGACGGCGGGCGACAGCCGGCGACGACGGGCGGACGGTGACGACGGGCTGCAGCGGACGACAACACAAACACAAGTAGAGAATGAAGAGAACTAACGTTGTTAGGAATGCAATATAATAGTGAGCAAAAAGAATGCAGAAATAATGAAGTTTAAAGTATATTACGGGTTCTCGAATGAACTATTTTCAGCCCGTATGTTCAGTGTGGTGCAGCAGTTTGCTTGTTCTTTTGTCTAAGTGGCACAAACACACATTAATCAGCAAAAAACATATTACACACAAACATTTTATCGAGCATGTTGTGTGCACTAGTTAAAATATTAAATCAATACACATTTTTCATATACACATTTTGCATACATATAAGTTCAATTTCCACAACCTCATTAAACCCTAAATCTATCATTATTACAAAAGAATGACAAAATGTGTATTGAAAATTGACATTACTGTTACAAAAAACTGAGAGCGGTGGAACTAGTGGTGGTGGTCGAAGTCGCTGTTGAATCGCCGTGTACAGAGAGTGGTGGTCAACGGCGACGGCAGGGAGGCGGGGGG
Source organism: Limonium bicolor (assembly GCA_023374045.1). Classification (NCBI taxonomy): domain Eukaryota; kingdom Viridiplantae; phylum Streptophyta; class Magnoliopsida; order Caryophyllales; family Plumbaginaceae; genus Limonium; species Limonium bicolor. The sequence continues at coordinate 166,462,599 of CM041779.1, forward strand.
CGCGACGTCAGTGGCGACAGCGGAGAGCGGTGGTCGGAGGTCGGGCGGGTGGCGGAGGTGCTGTCGATCACCTTGGTTGTCGCCGTGTACAAAGAGAATAGAGGGTGAAGTCTGGAGAGAAAGGAGCCAGGGGTTGATTTAAGCACTCTATTTTGGCGGTTGTTAGTAGGAAACCGAAATAGAGTTATAAATTCACTATTCGGCGTTCTGTTACAAGCCGATATAGTTTTTTTAATGTTCAACCGGGAAAAAGCCTATTTCGGCGGTTTTAAGGAGAAACCACCGAAATAGACTATGAAATGTATCTATTTCGGCGGTTCTTCCTTACAACCGCCGAAATAGACTCTTTATTTTTTGTATCGACGGTTTTTGCTACAACCGTCGAAATAAGGGCGCCAGAATAGCCTTTTTTGTACTAGTGACAACCATATATCTTGGGTATTTAAGAATTAAATATGGGAAATGAATCTTGAAATTGGAAGATTTACTTTGAGGAAGGTTGATTAATTTTGTGACACAGGTAGTGGTTCAAACTCAGGTTATATGTTGGTTATAAAATTCTATTGAGCTTGGTTGCACCTATAGCATATTCATTTTTATATCATGATTGTGTTTATATTAAAGCCAGCTTTGAACCACTATAGTCGATTTGCAATTTCAGGTTGTTTTCCTAGCTTCAACTTTTCATGAGCGAAGAGAATTTCACTATAGTCGATTTGTAATTTCATGAGTGCCCTCATGAGGTTATCTACCTTGCTTTTGTCTGAACTTTTTCTTAATTCTTCATTTTCCATGGTACCGACTGTTATTGTGAGGTCTTACTTAAGATCATCTCTTAATAAACGGGACATACCCAAAGTGTGAGCCAAAATAATTTTAGTTTCCGTGAGGTCTTTTATCACATGGTACCGACTTCCGGCTTGTTGCCCGGTCTATCTACCATCTGTTATTTAGCATCTCCATGTCATTGTGTGATTGTTCCCATACATTGGTCGCTTGCTACGCACCATGTTCGTATTTATTTCTAACTTTGGTTTCCATGGCATCCGCTATTACCTTAGCTTCTGCTCAAGTATTCCCACCATTTATACAATTGTTCGCCATCTACTTGGCTGATTACCGAGTGTGTTATTCTTTGTGTTTTCTGAGCTCTTAAGCGTTATTTACTTTACACTTCACGTTATGCACATCCAGTGTTTCTTCTAAACCGACTAGTCTTCGGTTTTCAACAATTACTGTAACAGCTTATTCCCACATTGCTTGGCAATGATTGTATGCTCAAGCTTTACTACATTAGCGAATCTGAAAGAGATGTATTTCCAGACATTCGTTGATGGCATCCTCTTCTTTGGGATCGGTATGTTCACCGCTCTTACGGTGCCACAATAACGAGGGGTATATTTGCTCGTTAGTTATTGAACAATCTTACTTGTGCCATTACCGGCAATTATTCTTATGATTTCAGATAGGTTTTGCAACCTTGTATCTACATCTCATAGTTGCTGGACGGCTACATGACACATTGCCTAGAGCTCTGCTCCTCTTAGGATGTTCACAAGTGGTTACTTCTTCGTATACCATCAATTGGTTTGGAGGTAATACTGGGCTCCATGATAAGATCATCGCATCACACTTCCGTTCGTTGGATACCCTTTAAGTATCTTGGTATTGATCGGTACCATTTATTAATTTAGGGTATCCCCTGGTAAGTGGGATCCCTTCGGTGTTATAATAGAGTGTTCATTCTAGCTCTTGTGTTCTTATCACGACATTTCATTCTACACCCTTCAAGGATTGCTCCTGGGTGTTGTTAAGTGATGCCATTTCATTTGGCTCACACTTTGGGTATGTTCAGTTTATTACGCCGCTTGCGGTTCTAGATTTCGAATCGTCCCGTTTGGGGTCATAACGTCTCCCGTTCTTAGGGTAGACCGTTAATGTTTTCTCCTTTATACTCTTGGTTGGTTTTAATGTCTTCTTCTATGAAGAACAATATTTCTTGATAGTCTTGGTGGTTGTCCTGGGAATCCCATCTCGTTCGTTGACCAGCGATGTGATGGCATTAGGCATTTGCCTTAGTGTGTTTAGACTGGTATTCATCCCAGCTAACATGCTTGCTTCTGGATTCTCGAGACATATCCGATGTCTTTACTCAATTGTTAGTGCTTCTCGTACTTCTTAATTCTTAATCATCCTCCTGGAGTGAGTTCTTGACTCCTTTCGCTTTGTAAGCTTATCTAAGTTCGTTCGGTCGTTCAAGGTGTCCTACTGTTCTGTCTTGAATTTACCTTATGGTCTGTAGTATGGAGTTGATTACTTCCCGTGTTTCATACACCACTTGTATACATACGTGGGGTACCTTATTGGTAAGTTACCACCTACCTGACTAACCCATAAATGGTCTGTCAGGCCCGCAAGCTCCTTCAGAGTGCGGTCGTCCCACATCCCGTATTAGGGTACACTCGTAGTGCTCGTCACACTCCTAGGTGAAGTATTCTATTGTCAACCCCTCTTGTATCATTCTATGATAACTTACCGTGATTCTCTGGTTTGGTTTTAAAATCTGAGGTTATAAAAGAAATGTTTAGGTTTGAAAGGAAAAGTTTGTGTCTGAAAGAAAAATCTTGGGTTTGAAAGAAAATTTTCATGGTGTTGCCATGTCTGAGGTCTTGACCAAGTCTAGCTTCTCGCTGACTGGTATGTTCGTTAATATGATGGTCGGGCCATTGGGCCCTTCCGAGGTTTGATTCTTCAAGTTCTTAGGATTGGTGATCCTATATTTGCTTCAATCTTCATGGTGGTGCTTTAGTAAGTACTTGTTGGTTGTCAAAGTTTTCCAAATGACCCTGCTATTGCTGCACTTGCCTTGGCAAGTGCGCGGGTAGGTTGTTTTTCAGGGTAGCGTATACCGGTTACGGTATTGTTTCCATCCGAATTTGGTGGTTTTATTGGATCTTCCTTTGATCGTTTGATCTTAGTGATCAATGTCCTGAGTAGCTTATCAGTGTTCTTGACAAGGTTGTCGTCAATTCGGGTGCTTTCCCAATCCTTGAGGTTCTCCGTGTACCTTGCTTCATTGCTCGTTCCCACGCCTTTACGGTGGTTACCGAGGCTAGACTAATCCTTAGGAGCTACGTCGTAGTCCTGTTCTCATAGTTGTCAGAACTATGTTATTCAGGTATTACGGCCTTTTGGCGTTGTAGGTTTGGAGTTATCCAACCTCAACTAGTTCCTTAGTCGGTTAGTATGCCGGTGGTGGTATTGTCAAGCATTTGTCATCCGCAGACTCTTTGTCTCGGGTTTGTTACTCCCCCTTTTTTGCTTCATTGTGCGGTTGTGCTTTCCTTCTTACCGGTTACGCATGGTTCTCGTGACTGCGAAGCACGTCGCCCCATGGTGCCGTAAATTTCATTATCCTATGGTTAGGCTTCTCAATCTACCGCTAATATATGCGGTTATTGTCGTTCAAACAGGAACCATCTCCGGGATTCCCAGTTCTCGGAATCTACCGTATGACAGGTTCCTTCTCCTACAAATTTATTTTACAACTGGCAGATCGGGTTTACCCGAGTATGAGAGGTCTTTCCATCTCTCTGGCGTTCTTCTCCCAACTTTATACGGCTGGGATGTGGAGGGCGGGTTTGGTTACTGTAGGTTTCCAGGTCACACTAGAAGTTCCTAACTAGCGTACCTCTGACGCTAACACTCAACCCTTAGCCCTAAGTCTCTAATTCCTAACTCGGTATTTCCTAAACTCGGTATTTCAACCATCAGAGCGATACTTCGCTATGATACCACTTTTTGTAACACCCCTACCGGTAATCAAGGCATTATCAGCTAGTCCGTCTTAATTACCAATACCAAAGCAGCGGAAATTCACTTACAAACGGTGGGTGATACAATGTCGTTAGTCACCCACGTGACTAACAAGGTCAAATCCAAATACAAATCTACTATCGGTCTGATGAACTTGAATACTGAGTACTCTATATCAAAGATTACATTCCATTCCTTAATCAAATCATAATACAATCCAAACCTCAATTCAATACTATACCGAGTTTCTACAATCATCAAGTTTGCCGATACAATTCAGACTTACGATTCAACATTTCAAATAAATACAACTTTCATTAAGCAACTACCTATGCTTATACAGCAACCCCGTCTTACACTCTCGAACGGTGATCGGCTCTGAAGTACCTGGAAAGTAAAAACGGTGCCCCAAGGGGCTCAGCATATTGCTGGCATGAAATTCGCATACCCCGCGTGCTAACGGGGGTACGCCGACTACTTTGTCGAGAGCATGGGATTCATTTTTATTCAATCATCATGCAAGATAGCAATACCTTATATATGTACACTACACAAGGATTCAACATTGAATACAAACACTAACTAGCACATCAAGGGAGTTAATTTATTTCATCTAGCTCTTAGGCCTTGAGGGTCTCTACCTCACTATGTCTTAGTCTTTATTTATTGTCCTACCCATTCCCTTAACTCAAGCTCTCTTATTCTCAATCTCAATCAAGTTCTACAATTCTCGAGTTCTCAAAACTAAATTCTTAATTCACACTCCACTTCTAAATCTCAATCTCAAATTCTCAACTCTCAATATCAAATTCTTAAATCTCAATATCAAATTATCAAAGGATATCTTTTAAGTCATTACCCATGACCTCCGGGCAGAGTCATACACAAGACTCACCATCGGGCTTTCAAATACAAGTCTTACTTCCCCGGTTTTGACCCTACTCTGGGTCTAGCATGGTGGGAAGGTTTGACTATCAAGCGGAACTATACACTTAGCTCCTCAAATTCTCAAACGTCCGTTTCTCTACCGGACTACTCAAATTGCCAATACTCCTCTCTCGAAGTCGTATCACAATCTTATAGATTAGCCTAGAAGGATTTCTCTTGATATCATTTAATAGCTTAGAGAATTTCTCAATGTTTAGTATTACCAGATTTAAGGGTTTCCCCAACTTATCGAATACTTGTATGTTCGGGACATTTTCTCATATTGGTCGGTTCCTCATATTATAGGTTGACTATTTTTCTAAGGGAGTTTAATGGTCCCTTATCATTCTTTACTTCTCTCAAAAGTTCATATCTTGAACTATCACCAATCTCTTAATAGAGGTTTCATCAATTATTTCCACTATTGATTATGTCATGGATTGTTCATTTCAGTTCTCTAACTGTTATCGGAAGTTTACTAATCCCGTACAACTCTCTCACGTTCTAGTGAGTTCGTATGTTTGCATTATTATTATTCTTGAATCGATAGTTTTTGTGTGTTTCCACGTTTTCATGATTTTGCGAAACGACTCTTTCTACGAGTCACTAACCAATTGTTACTCAACTTTGAGCCAGTCTATAACACTAAGTTAGACGACACAACATACAAGGATGGTTAGTACACACAGCATGCCTCAAGATACACAATCAAAGCAATAGTCATTTTCTTGCTTTTATCTTGATTAGGTCAGCACACAAACATACAAGCACACAAATCAGTGTAGCCACGTTAGCATACAGGGCATGAGAAAATCATACCTTTCACCATGGATTAACTTTATCGGGTCACCTCACGTTCCTCGGTTTACTCTCGAATCACTGATCATTTATCAAGTGGTTCTATTAACATTAAGGCATTACGGTATGTAAATAACTACTACTCCTGTACTTATCTTGTTATCCCGTTAATCTTAGTTTCACTCAAGTGTATTTAAGTTCACAACTTTCTCATTCACTTCTCAAACTTGTTTACACTTCCAAGGACCTTTATAGGTCACCAAACAAGTCCTAAACATCATCTAAAACCATACCCAATCAATTCCCCATCATTAGAGCACTTAAAAACACATTCTGTTGCATTTTTGCACTGGTCCGGGTTTGTGTCCGGGGTTACAAACCCGGACTAATCCCGGAAATCAGTTTCTACCTATTTTTTCATGTGGTCCGGGTTTGTATCCAGGGATATAAACACGGACCAACCCCTGGGACGACATTCTGGCATGTTTTTGAGGTGGTCCAGGTTTGTGTACCGATTTACAAACCCGGACTAACCCTGGAACTGTCAAATTTTACAATTTTTGATCTTTTTTTAACCCCTAATTCACACCTAATCATTCCCTAACCTTTCCACATGTTTTCTACATGTTTAAACACCCTAAAAAACTCCTTAAAGACTCCTCAAATCATTACCCACTTCTTGTTCAATTCCACGAAACTCAACTCTCCCATTTTGCATTTTGCACACTTGTGCATTTCTAAATTCTTCTCTTGATAGTTTACCTTACCCTCAACCCAAGTGACCATTCCAAACTCTTCCAAGACAATGAACTTCTAATACCCAAGTTCACTCATTGTTTCACAAGCTAAACACCCTAGTCATCACTTAGCAAAATTCATGACTTTTCTACCCATTGTGCTACAGATTTTGCACCTTAATCCCCTCCTTAACTAAGCCTTCCTTGGGTGGTTATCTAACCCTAAATTCATCTCCTTCAACACCTAGTTACCCTTAGGTTCCTCAAACTCATAAAGTCACCTAACTCCTTAATTTCTACCGAAATTTTGCCATAACTTCCCTACAATTCTAACATTGCCCAAATGCGCAATTTGTTCACCTAAAGCAATTCAACTAACCAAATCCACAAAGGATTCTACCAGAACACAATCTTCATTCAAGACTCACCAAACAACAATATACACATATCCTCAACAATTTGGCTCCAAGGCCCTTAATTCAACACAAGTTAAACAATCAAGCTCTCACTAACTCAATGTCATTAATTCACTATTCTCTCATATTTCACCAAGCACATTTCTAGCAAAATTTTGGTTCATTCATTTAACTAACCCATCCCAAATTCTATAAGCAATCAAGTTAATCTTTAAGGTAAGCTTTTTACCTTAATCTTCCAAGTTGCCTTTCTCTTCTCCTCTTCTCTTTTCCTCTTCCCATTTTCAGTAAAGTGGGAAATGTAATTGCCCAATTCCAACCCAACATTAAATAAGGAAATGTGATTAAGTATAGACACTTAACCCATTAATTAACATGCTTAAGACACTAAGATTGGTCATTACCTTGGAAACCCTAGAAATGGGTTTTTGCCATGAATCAAAGGAGGAGCTCCAACCTTCATTTAAAGCTTGGAACAATGGCTCAAACAAGGAAATAAAAACAAGACATGGAAGGTCAAAACCGGCCATACCAAGGAATGGAGAAAAAGTGAGCTTTTCTTGGAACTTTTTACCTTAAGTGAAAGAGGAGACTCCAAGCTTCAAGAAACTCCAAATTTTACCTTAAATGGGCTATACCCATGGATATGAACTACACCATTTTGGTATTTTGAAAAGAGAGGAATGTAGAGCTTGGTAAGGAGAGCAAGAATATGTAATTTTTTCTTGATTTGGAGCATGGATGTAGCTTGGGTAAGAGGAAAAAGAAGGGCTGCCATGGGAGCTCTTCCAAATCGTCATTTGCAGAGAGGAAGGAAGGAGAAGAAGTCTGGATGAGGGAGGGAATACGTAGGAGAAATGAGGGAATAGAGAGAGAGAGAGTACAAAAGCTACTTTTGTACTTACTTTTACTTTTTCTTCTTCTTTTCTTTTCTTTTCTAGCCAATTAGGTGTGTGTGAGGGAGCTGATTCCCCCTTAAAAAACCGGCCATTATAGTAATACAAGCTGGGGGCATTTTCGTCTTTTATAAGAAACGCTCGTTAATTACCCGGTTTTAGACTATTCACTAACCGGGCCCGCCGTTTCTGGATTTTTCTCGTTCTTAATTTTAATGGTTCTTAAGCTTCCATTAATGTTTAATTATAGTTATTTGATTGAGTATAATTTTTACGGGTCCATTTGACCACTCAAAGTCACGTTTTCGGGTTTTCTCGAAAAACATGCTTTAAAAGCTTTATTAGCGTTTTTAATCCATTTTATGGATCCATTTTCTTCGGGAATTGTTCCCACATATCAGTTAGGCCTAAATAAGCCTTAGGAATCCATTTCGGACCCTAACCGAGGTTGTATTCCTCCTATGGTCACGTAACGCTCATTTTTGCGTTTTATGCTTTTAAGCGTTTTCTCTTTTCTTTTGGATTTATTTTCTTCACCAAAATTCTTTAGGAACTATTAGGCCCTCAATTACCATATTATAATTATTTAATCACCATTTTTAAGTTCAGGCTATTTCACTGTCAATTATTATCTAGAGTGTTGAGTAGGGGGTTGTGTAATGAATATTATGAAGAGATTTATGAAATGTATTGATTGTATTGATGTGTCGATGACAGTACAGAGAAGCGTATATATACAAAGTGTAAAGAGGTATAACCATTGAGCCTTATACTAGTAACTAAATACAAAGTTCCATTATGTATGGGCTAACATCCCCCGCGATCCAAACCACTATGAACAAGAGGGAGTTTGGATCGGAAAGAGAAAATACGAGAAGACGACAAGGGTTTAGTAAGGGCATCTTAATAGAATCGATAATAACACTGTGTAGTCGATGAAGAACAATGGAAAGTAAAAGCTTGTGTTTTTATTCTCATGTATCAGTTACAGAAGAGAAGAGAAGACGATACTTGTATATCTTAGTTTGGAAACAGCAAAACAAGGAAAACTAGGAACATAAACAACATAGATATGAACAGTTTCTTCAGGCACACGTGAGATGTCCGGATGGCATCGTTAGGAGCACATCCAGTCGGACATAATTATGTTGCTCCACCCGTGATTGAATGTATAAGTGTCTGGATGGCCATGTGAGGAGGACAACCAGCCGGTCACATTTAGTCGGCCGCTCTCGTGCTCTTCTACATTGTGTCCAGGTGACAAGCTGAGCCGGACACCAATCCGGACAGACGTACAATCTAAGGTATTCCAACACCCCCCCTGCAAGCTGCAGGTGATCGGGATTACCAAGGCTTGCCTCATTGTTACACCTGATGCCCATGGACGAAAGTTGGTCCTTATACCGTGTGCCAGGAAGAGCTTTAGTCATCATGTCCGCCAATTGAGTAGTAGTAGACATGTACACGACATAGACTAGACCTTGTTAAATCTTCTCACGAATAAAATGACAGTCAAGTTCAATGTTCTTGGTTCATTCCTAGAAAACAGGATTTCGAGCGATGTGAATAGTAAACTTATTATCACATTTAACCTGTATGTGAGTAATATTCTTAACCCCCAGCTCGTGTAGCAAACGACTAGGCCAAGTAAGCTCCCTAGTCACTCACCGTAAAGATCGATATTCAGCCTCTACACTGCAAAGTGAAATCGCTCCTTGCTTTTTTGTTTTCCATGACATAGGTTGTTACCAAAAAAAATATAATACCCGAAAAAGAGCTCTGTGTGTTAGGACAAGCGGCCTAATCCGAATCACAATAATCTTTAAGATCAATCAAGACGGGATTCAGATTCTTGATGAAGAATGATCCTGCAATTGATCGTACCCTTCACATAACACTACACGTGTGTGGCAGCCTCCATATGAACATCAGTAGGTTGTTGCATGAACTGAATGAGAAGCTGAACTGTAAAAATGAGATCAAGCCTGGTGTTAGACATAAAATTCAATTTGCCAACCAGTTGGCGATATGTACTAGCATCCTGTAAAGGCGTACCATCTGTACGTAGCAGCCGTTAACCAACGAGCATCGGCCCTGCAGTGACACTGCGGCCTCCGCACTCATAATCCTTAACAAGATCCAGACAAAACTTTCATTGAGAATAAATCATTCCCTTCGATGTACGAAGAAATACAATATTGAAGAAATAATGTAAAGACCCAAGATCTTTGATCTTGAAGTTGTCATTCAAGGCACGCTTGATATGGTCAATATCCTCGTCATGAGTTCTGACAACCAGCATGTTATCAACATAAATTGCAACATAGAGAAGACAATTCCCAGTCTTCTTAAGAAACAACGAGTAATAATTCTTGGATTGACTGAAGCCAAGAGTCTTGAGGAAAGAAGCGAGCTTCGAAAACCATTGGTGGGGAGCCTGTTTGAGTCCACACAAGGACTTTTGCAAAAATGCAGGCCTTATTCTTACCAGACTCGTAGAGACCATAAGAAAGCGTCATATAAACATTTTCATCATTATACCCATGAATAAAAGCATTATAAACATCCACTTGATTAATGACCCAACTATTATGTAGCACTACCGTCAACAGAGTGCGAATGGTGGGCATTTTCACAAAAGAGGAAAAAGTCTCATGATAATCAAGCCCATGCCCAGTGTAAAACCCTTCACTACAAGTCTAGCCTTGTATCTCTCCCAGGCGCCATGCGACTTTAGCATGATCTTGTACACCCATTTGCAACCGATAGTTTTCTTTCCTTTTAGTAGATCAACAACCTTCCACGTATTATTCACAACAAGGGCAGTCAACTCACGCTGCATAGCCTCTCGCCAATGTGTGTGCTGAATGGCTTCATGGTAAGACTGTGGCTCATTTTCTTACAAGATTTTAGCAAATGGGTCCCTGGTAGCTGCAAAAGTGAATGACTGTATGGGCGTGGTATCCGTCAAACTAAGGCAATCCTGAAGTATATTAGCACTCCGGGTGGAATGATACACACGCTCATCCAAGATGTCTTGAAAACTTGTCTTGTAAACATAGTCCTCAAGATATCCTGGTTTGTGAGTTTTTCGACTGGACCTGCGCAGACCACAATCATAGGATCTGGACTAATAGCGGGATGAGAAATCTCGTCATTTACCCTAGTAGGGACATTACTGGTACTACCAAGATCACGTTCATAATCAGGTTCTGGAATATAAATCGGAAGATCAGGTTCACAACAGATATCCTCAACCACATGCAGGCAATCGTCACAAGGTTGAATAAAAGAATCGTTAGACTTGTCCTCGAATGGGAAACTAGTCACATGGGAATTTAACATCCCGACAAACATCAACACTTCTGGTGGTCATACTCAATATTTTATGGCCTTTCTTCCGCGGTTCTTCTCCCAAATAAATACACGCATCAGCACAAGGAGAAAATTTTCCTCCTTTTCAGCTTATAACTATTCGATAGCAGTAGGGCTGCCCATGGTGGGTTAACTGCCTTATTCGGTTAACCGCTTTTGGTTAACCGGGTCTTTAGTTTTCTAAAATTCAATTCCATTACCATTTCACTTAAATTGGTTAACCGGATTCTGTTAACCGTTTAATTCGGTTTTCTAAAATCCAATTCCATTACCATTCCGATTAGACCGGTTAACCTTCCGTTCGGTTTGGTTTTTTCAGCTAACCTTGTAGTCGTATAATTTTTAATTGATGAGACCCATATCATTATTATTATAGTACAACATTGATCATTCACTTAAATCATAAGTGACAAATCAAACACCTCTAACAAAAATATATATTATATTTATATTTACTCAATAGCTAACATTAATTATTATAAAAGGTGAACATTAATATTTGAAGTTTTATTGTTTATATAATCGGTTAACCACGGTTTACAGAGCGGTTAACCATTACAGAAAATTCAATATCGTTACCGAGACCGAAACCGGTCAATTTACACGGTTCGATTAACCATACCGCATGAACTGGTACAATTAACCTAAAAGCAGGTGCAGTTCACTTTGGTTTCGGTAGGATACCACGGTTTCGTAATTTTTTGGGCAGCCCTAGATAGCAGAGGCAACTAAACGGTTTGATATCAGCATAAGTAGGCAAGGTTTTATAGAAAACTTCATAAGGCATTTTCCCTTATAAAGCTTTGGTAGGCATCGTATTTATCAAATACGTCGCATGCAGAATGCATTCGCCCCAGTATCATGCGGGACCTGGGATTAAAAGAAAAGTGTTCTGGCAATGTCAAGAAGGTACTTATGCTCCCTTTCAACTACAACATTTTGCTGAGAATGAACTATTCCTTCTCGGGCGAAATAAACTCTCCCTTAATTTGAACTACCCAATTCTTTTGAATTGTCACTACAAACCACTTTTACCTTGGCATCAAACTGACGTTCTGCCATCTTAAGAAAGCTTACAAGAGCTTCCCATGCTTCACCCTTGTGTCGCAAAAGTTGGACCCAAGTAATTCTGGTATTATCATCTACAAAACAGATAAAATATTTGTAACTATTGTAAGAGGGAACATTAAACGGTCCCCAAACATCCACATAAACCATCTCAAAAGGTTTCTGGGTTTTGATTTCTGAATGCCCAAACGAAAGACGATGTCACAAGATTTATAACAAATGTCACAAGCGTAATCAGACGAAATATCACTACTCTTTATCAATCCCATTTGAACTAGCTTTTGAAACGGAACATGACCTAAAATGTAATGTAACTTCACAGCCTTGGCACTAACTCTAGAAATGAGACCCAAGTGCTTACCACTATCTCTCTCTGTCATGTCTCCGGAAACATGGAAAACCTGACTAGCTCATTCTGCCTGCAAAATGTAGAGACCTTCCTGATCCAGCCCTATGACCTTAACTTTCTTTGTAATAGAATCATCTGCAAAATAATATTTCTCACCAAAATGTGTGGCTGAGAAATTTGCTTTACTAATCATTTAATAGAGAGTAAATTGAACTTGAAATTTGGCACATATAATACATCTTTAACCTAGAAATTTTTCCCCTATTCCACATCTCCAACCATGGAAACTACTTGTGGCCGACTTTTAGGCAATACCACTGACCTGGAGCATGACAAAATTCTCCAATTGACAAAGAAATCACAAGCTCCATACATATGATTTGTTGCCCCAGTGTCCAATATCCACTTTTTAGAAAGAGTATGACTAGTTTGCATATTCTTACTCAACAAGCAAAGACCTATCAATTACTTCTTAGACGGATATACATATCGAGAATCTGAATAACCTATCACATCTGTATCGACGCTAGACTTATTCTTAGTTACATCTTCGCTTTCCATGTTTGTTTGAGAAAATGACTACGATCGTACCGCAATACTTCTCTGTAGTTCGCTATAATCTAATGAAAAATTATCAATTCCTGCTCTGATACCATAATGAATCTATAATAACACTATGTAGTCAATGAAGAAGAGATGAAAATAAAAGCTTGTGCTTTTATTTATCATGTATCAGTTACAGAAAAAGAAGTGAAGACGATACTTATATATCCTCGTTCGGAAACAGCAAAACAAGGAAAACTAGGGACAAAAAAAATATAAACAGTTTCTTCAGGCACGCGTGTGATGTCCGGACGGCGTCGTGATGAGGACATCCAGTCGGACATAATTATGTTGCTCCACCCGTGATTGTTTGCATAAGTGTTTGGATGGCCATATGAGGAGGACAACCAGCCGGTCACATTTAATCTGTCGTTCTCGTTCTCTTCTATATTGTGTCCGGGTAACAAGCTGAGCCGAACACCATCCCGGACAGACGTACAATCTGAGGTGCGACATTACTCAGCATTCCTACACATCTACATGTTGCTTTGAGGAAGGTAAAGAGATGATCTTCAACCTGTCGCATTTAACTCTGTCTTATACAAAGAAGAGGTCAATATCAATGTGTGTAGCGCGACTATGCAGCAACCGTTTTTTGTTTCTTGGAGCCCCAGGAGATAAGAGTTGACCTCAGAAAAATACAATATCCAGAGGTAGAGAAGCGGTGAGATGGAGTTCCAGCCCAGTCACAGTAAAAAGAAAACATGCAACGAGCCAAGAGGAGCAGCAGATAAGAAAAGACCCAGATTTGTTGTTCCCTTTAGATAGTAGCACTCCAGTGATTTTTCCATATTCATGCATATATTGGCTAACTTTGTTGACACTATAACTGATTTCATGGGTCATGTATTGATTGTGAATATTAAGAAGAGACATTATGAAATGTATTGATTGTATTGATGTGTCGATGACAGTACATGAGAAGTGTATATATAGAAAGTGTAAGAGGTATAACTATTTGGCCTTATACTAGTAACTAAATATAGAGGTCCATTACGTATGGACTAAAATTGTGTACCAGTAACACATGGTGAAATGAAACACAAATTATACCCGCATCTCTCCATGTCTACCCATCTCACACATCCCACCGGTCATTCTCTTATCTCTAGTCTCCATTAATATAGTAACTAGTAATTATCGGCAAAACCAAAAGAAAACAAACAAAAAATATGAGCTTCCCTTATTCACCCCCTTAAGGTAGGTTTGTTATTATTTCATGTGTTATTAAAGGTTGGTTCACTTGAGGGGTAACTTTAAAGAGTAAATGATCCATGACAACTTCTAGCTTGATGGTTATTGACGCTATGCATTGAATACACATCTTCTCTTCCACGGATCAAACTACTTCACAATTAAGATGAAGTTCCATATTATAACTAAAGAGTTTTAAGGATGTGATAGAGTTCTCTAACTGTAAGAAGGCTTTTGATCTGTTATCATAAGCTTACAATTAAAGCGAACTCATGCTATAACATAGGATGCTATTTCCTGTTTAGTTTATTAATTTTGTTTAATATTTTATTTTACATTTAGCATAAAATAAAAATATATAAGCTAAAAATAAAAAAAACATATATAACCTATCAAATAAAATGAATTGTTAACTTGACAAAAAAAAGGTCAAATTTAAAATCATTGAATTTCTGAAATACTACATAATAATAATTTATTCTTGCACAAATTAAAATTAAAATTCCAATTTCTTATGCGTGTCTTTTAATAAACCCGCATGTAACCAGAAATATCTAAATCAACTGTAAATATAATGAAACCAATCTATTATTAAATACATGATTCGATCTCATTCATCCATCTTTTTTACTCCTAAATTTCGAATATATTTCTACTATCTTAATTCAACTTAAATCCTTAGTATACTATTTTTATGTTTTAAATTAAAAAATCCAGTTGGACTTCTATTCACATATAGACAACTTTTATTTTAATACTTTTTTGTTTAACATATAATACAATATATTATATTAAATAATTTATATCTATAATTGACTAGATAGATATAAACAAAAATCTATCAATATTAGTATATTACACTTTCATCTTCCTGTTTACTTTTTGGCACGCTTTTCTACTTTAAATTAAACATATAAGATAAAATAATTTTATAAAATAAATTTTTATAACATATAGTTTTTTACATGAGGATTCCATTGCAAAAATTAGATTTGTAAAATTATATCATCTTATATATTAAATATTGAAGTCAAACGACACATTCAAATAGTAAACCAGACAGTCAATAAGGGACGGTGGGAGTAATAAGTAAAACTTAATTATTATTTGATGTTACCCGGTATAGATAGAAAAGTGTATATATTATTTTGACGCTAACTTTTCAGATTTTACTTTACATATCGCTGAATTCCCTTCCTGTTTACCGCGCGCTCTTCCGCTTCTGAATTTCTTGCTACCGACGTACTCCTGCCTATATCTTCTCTAGCAATAGTTTGCTGCAAACATAGAAAGGTGGGATTTTTTTTTAAATAACAGTCAGGTACGATCTTGAGTGTCAGCGCATTGTTTCAATCCATGAAGATTGCAGAGGAGAGTTGCAAACGTTCAGACTCGACACAATATGAGGTTTTTCAGATGATCTGAGTAGATAGGCTGTTGATTCCCGTGCTTCAGTTACCAGTTTAAATTGGGGCTGCTGTTTCTTGTTTTTATTTGTGGGTTGCGTTCGTAGGGGAAGCGAACTGCAATTCTAATTTGCTGGTTCCTGGGACTTGGAGCTCTTCTCGCATGGAACAGCATGCTTACTATTTCAGATTACTACTACCAAGTCTTCCCGGTATTGACCCATCCTCCTCTGAAGTTCGATGAATTTACTGCCCCCGTGCATCCTTAATTTCCAGATTTTTGCTTGATAGTTTCTGATGATGGCTGGTAAGGCTTAATATTTTTGGAAGTTTCAGTCAGTCTAATCTACATGCAAGGTGTTTGATGAAAAAGTACAAGAAATTAATTAACTCTTTTTGTTTCAACAGTGCGAAGGATTAGCAAATGTAAATTGTTGAAACAATGAAGCTAAATTTTCGATAATATTACAGGACTACCATCCTTCAAGGGTTCTAACACTAATGTACCAACCATTTGCTGTGGGAGTGATGACAATTCTAGCGTGCAACGAGTCTAAGATCGATACTAGGAAGAGAAATATCGTCGGCTACATCATGTATTCAGCGGGCTCTTTCTTGTGTATAGTGGTGAGTATACAATCTATATATGTATCCTAGGCTGTGAATTTGATTATTATTTTTCTGATCTGATCCAATCATGCTAATTAGAGTAGTTCTGATTTGGAGAACAGTTGGATTTGGCTACGTCTGGGAAAGGAAGCGTTGCCTCATATGTTATCCTTTGTTTATTGTGCGCTGTGTTTGGTATTGCGGATGCTCATGTTGAAGGTGGAATTGTCGGTGACTTGTCCTTCATGCATCCTGAATTCATACAGGTGGGTTAGGAAGATTTTCGTCATGAATTTGGTCTAGCTGAGCTACACTGCTTCTCTATTGTTTTCAAGTATTGAATAAACTGGTTGATATATAATCTCTTGTTTTTGGGTGCCCTGTGATTAAACAGTCATTCTTTGCTGGATTGGCTGCTTCTGGTGCCTTAACTTCTGGGTTAAGGCTCGTCACTAAAGCTGTCTTTGACAAATCGACTAATGGTCTTCGGAAGGGTGCTTGTAAGTACTACAACAAGTATTCCCTAACTCATTACTAACTCATCGAGTTGGATATTAGAATACCTATCTTGCCATGGTAAAAGAAAGAAGGAAAGTAGCCATATTGCTTCTATGTTAACATTTGGGTTATGCTGCAGTGTTATTCCTGTCAATCACCACCTTGATGGAGTTCTTATGCATCTTCCTCTACGCATGGTACTTCCCAAAGATACCAGCAGTGAAATACTTCCGCTCAAAAGCCGCTACAGAGGGGTCAAAAACTGTTGTGGGTGATTTGGCAGCAGCTGGCATTCAGGCAAGTATATAGATCAACCAATTAACCTGAATCAAACATTGATGTCCAAACAAGGATGTTATTTTATATTTTTTTCATTTGTGGTCTAGATCATATGCACTAAACAAGAGCGGTTGAGTATAAAGCAATTGCTTCGCCAGAACTGGGACTATGCATTTGATCTGTTCATGATTTATGCCCTTTCCTTGTCAATCTTCCCTGGATTCCTGTATGAAAACACAGGAACGCACCCGCTTGGTTCTTGGTAAGTATTCTTTAATAACGTAATCATAACCTCTCACTTTACCATTTCTGCAATGACAAAACAACTTGGGCAAAACCTAAGTTCCTATTTACATGTGTTTTCTTCTCTTCTTTTATAGGTACCCTTTGGTTTTAATTGCAATGTACAATGTGTTGGATTTAATATCACGATACACACCACTCATGAGCTGCATAAGGATCGAGTCAAGGCGGTGGCTGATGGTGGCTATCCTAGCCCGTCTGCTATTCATACCAGCGTTCTACTTCACGGCCAAGTATGCAGGTGAAGGATGGATGATCATGCTAGTTTCCTTTTTGGGTCTCACAAATGGACACCTCACAGTTTGTGTCATGATGGCTTATCCCAAGGGATACACGGTTAGAGTTCCAATATATGCTTTTGACTCTCTGCTTCAACTTGTGGTTCTTTTGATAAAAACATTATATAGTAAGATAAGTACGTCTTAAGCAAGTGTTTTGTTAATTAAATGTGTGTTGTGTGTGTATGTGTTAGGGTCCTGAGCAAAATGCGCTAGGGAACATCGTGGTCGTGTTCCTTCTCACTGGGATTTTCTCCGGGGCAGCATTGGATTGGCTGTGGCTCATCGGCAATGGAAACTTCTGAAAGAAGGATTGTATATGTATTTTGATCAAAATTGAAGGGAGGAAACAAATGGGTTGTTCTTAGGTACGTTTTTCTTTTAGGTTATGGTAATTATGGTTAGCTTTTATATTGTTGTCTATAATTTTGGGTTACATTGTTTTTCTACTCCCATTTGTCATCCCTTGTAAGTGTGAGTTATCCTCGTACCTTATGAGGCGTCTACACTGATACTGCAATTGTTCAATAGCTTCTTTTGTGGTTGGCTACACACGCAATGGTGGGCTTGAGCTTGGGATGTTTAGAAAGCAATGGCTACACACGCAATTGTTCAATAGCCTCTTACGTAGTACGTTTCATTTGTCCGTTTTTTCCTTGTTTTGATGAAGAATAGTGGGATCTTGTCATAATCTTTGATCCTTCTGTTGCTTTTTCAATAAGTTATGAACGAATGAAAACTGATTCTTAAGATGGGTGGAAACGAACCGAAAGCAATCATTCAAGATTGGCTCTTAAGAGATATGATTACAACATTAACATCTCTTAGGCAATGGAAATTCTGATTTCTGAAATAAATTATTTGTGGAGTCAATAGAATAAAGGGAATGGCTATCTACTTTTACTTGGCTAATAAACGAGCAAAGAAAAATCAACAAAAAGAATATACAAACATGCCCCCCAGTACAATAACATTTACCCCCCTCTTGCACCAGAGTAAACAAATTTTTGTTTCCATGCAAGTATTGACAGAACATGTAGAAAGCTAAGATACACATGGCAATAAAAAAAATCGATGTTAAGCCAGTGAAGCTCAAAATATTATGGACGTCTGCATAAGTTCCCCCAGTTGGTTAATTAAGCAAAGGGTCTTCTTGGCAAACAAAGAATCTTAACCCCTATTCTCTGTACACTTTAAACACAAAACAGAAATCCAAGAAGAATTTTTTTAAGTAACAAGGCCGCAACAACATACTGCGCATCTTGACTCGTGTGAGATTTTATGTATATACATTTCCCTAAATTGCCCAAAATTGTTCTCAATACCAAACATCAAACAGACCCACAAACGAAATTAGGTCCTCAAGGCGCCATTAATCCATCAATTGTGTACGAGAGAGACTTGGCCCAGTCAGCTTTGAACAGCATGGTTCTAAGAGTGTGCATTATATCATAATCTGGATCAAGCTTCCTCTGCCAACCCTACAGAAACAAGAAAAATACGGAAAATAATTAATAATCCTTTGTAAATGAAAATCCTACTCCTTTTCTGAAGAAATATCTTACGTAGGAATCTAATCTGATACTGTACCAGTTGGGCAGCATTTCAGTTTCCTAGGACTGATGTTTTTTTCGTCGGACAGACAAGAGAAGCAAGTAGGAAGTTGCAAAAGCACAGAATAGTCACCTCAAGAACTAACGTAGTCACTATTACAGTGCACACATTGCCATCAATATTGACTTTATGTCGCCTGACTTGCTCAAGTAATTGCTGCATGCAGTCTGCAGGATGGACTAGGTCACCTTCTGGGGTCCCCCAGAAGTCAAATGAATCTTTCACCTCCTACATAAGGTTAAACAAATTATGTACAGTCATCAGCTTCTTGGTCCAAAGTATCAAACCATCCACCACACAGAGTAAGGTCATCAACCCATTATCAACTCCAATAACCCAACAAGAAGGAACAATTACAACGACAAGCGGGCAGAATACTTCTGCAAGACATATTCGTAATAAGCTAAAGGTGTAGATTGTCAAATATAGGTCAAATTTACTTACCTTAATGAAGGCCTGTGGATTGGGACAATTTTGTTGCTTTGACAACTTAAGCGCAGACCGAGCAGCTGTTTCACCATCTCGTGTGGCCACTGCTTTGAAGAATTCGATCAAATTTATCCTATCATTCTTAGCGAGTTCAGCTGTCATCCCTACATCGATGAAAATAACATGAGGCTTTGACGATCTTTTTCTAGATCTCTTTTGTGTCCCCCTCACAAGTATGTTTCCAGGATGCATGTCTGCATGGATAAAGTTGTCGACCTGGGAAATAATAGCATTGACACTGAAGCTTAACACTTCCACTAGACTGAAGAACAAGAAGAAGAATGAAAGACCCTTATTGTACTTACATTCATTACTTTTGGTCATTAGTGACAAATGCAATAAGAATTAAGAGCTACACGAAGTGCACAGTGAGAAATAATATAAATTATACGGTTAAATATATGCACGTTTGTTACCATGTATCAGACGCAGAACAGATCATCATATAGACATCATAGCATTGCATGTGAACTAATAGAAAATGCAGACTACAGATTAACCAATTCTCAACCAACAGATGATACAAGAGTTTATTTATGCAGGCAAAAAGAATAGACATTTATACCAGCAACATTTTCAATAGGGCATGGGTGCCGATGTGAGCAAGAGCAGCTTTGAACCAATCATTTCCTTGAGGCTCATCATCGATGTAGTGTGACACACTTTCTCCTAGCTCATAGCTCTCCACTAAAACAGAAGGGTGAACAAGTGGATATAGTGGCTTTGGAAATGACACATCTCGCCATCTTCGAAAATTATAGATAAAGCGGCTCAGATTAGCAGCCTCCCTTGAAAGGTCAACTTGTGACATCATGAAAACTGCAAATTGTTGCACACTTTCATCTAATCTCAACCATTTTAATGTGGGTACCAGAGTTGATATCTTGACCACCGCGTTGATTATTACAAAATCTCTCCTGATTGATTCGCCCACACCAGGATGCCTTACTTTTACAGCAACATCTATAGGTTTGATCTTTTGCCCTGGGTATCGGAACCTCAGCGAAGCTCGATGAATCTGAGCTATGCTCCCTGAAGCTACAGGCTTTTCATCAAATCTCTCAAAGATATCAGATATCTTTCGACCAAAAGCCTTCTCGACAGTACGTTTTGTATATGCAAAGCTGTGTTCTGGAGCTTTAGAATGAAGCTTGGAAAGCTCATGGCACAAGTCTCTAGGAAATAAGTCTGGTCTTGTAGCTGCCCATTGACCCCACTTTATAAACGCTGGGCCTGCCTTTTCTAGTGTTCTATGAACAATATGAAGCCACAATCTTCGATATTGATCACCAAATCTATCAGCAAATGGAGCCATGACTATGCTGGGTGTAAATAGAATAGACAAATATATAGATCTTAATAGCAAAATTGCAAATTCTACCACACTGGAGATCAGAGAGATCATAAAGACTTGCCCATCCTCTGCTCTCATGTAAACTGTATTTGTTGGGGGGGAAAGATTTCCCGAGTCTGCACATGTTTTCTGCCCTAGGCCTAGCTCTTTATATATGAAGGCAAATGCACCAGTATACATTAGGTTAGATCTGGTTGAAGCTAAGCTGAATGCTTGAGCAAACTTTCCAATTGCAGGAGAAGTTGAGGTAGAGTATTTTTGAGAAAGCCTCCTCCATGCAGTTTGAGCATGATGAGTCACAACATTACTAGCACACATTGAAGAATAGCTTGTGTGGAAACCTCTCTTAAAATTAAATCCCGCTCCTCTCTGTGCAGTATAGGATATGTAATATGCGTGGTATGATCTAGTAGCAGAGTATCCTCTATTTTGCAATACATATGGCTTAAGTATAACATGGAAGCCATCACTTCTAGATGAAGAATAGCTGCTTCGGTTCTTCTGAATGCTATCAGCAGCTCTCTTTATAGCTCCATACATAAAAAATCTGCATTTTAGGCAACAAGATCAACCTCATTTAGCACAAAGACAAACCATGAATTGTTTGAGTGCCACCACTAGGTTCATGGGTTCATCAACTCATAATGAAGTTCAGCCAAGTAATGGTATGCACCACACTACTAATTTGAAAATAAATCAGCATTCATTCCAACGCTGAAGCTGATTATTCTACATTGCTACAAAGGTCATAAGAAGATAGAACGAAGGATCAAAAAGCGAAGTCATTTCCTCCCAATGCCTATAGTGGTACTAAAAGTGAGCTGGCACATAGGATAAGCAAATAAGTGGCTGGCTGTTTCATATAGTTTATCGAAGTTCAAACCATACAGTTTGAAGTAGGCATCATGGGCAAGTAGTGATATATTTATGAAATCCAGTACCTCAAGTTCTCATCAAGTATGCCAAGCCCCCGTCCCGTGGCTTGGTCGGTAGAGGAGTGGTATTCTAGAACCAAAGATCCTGGATTCAAAATCTACCCACTACCGTATTGCGAGAAATGTTCATTTAGAACCTCAGTATCGCTCTTATGCTGAACTTTCAGCAAGTTCTCATCAAGTATGGGAGGGGGAAAAGGGGTAATCAGGTACAGTATTTGCACAATGCAGAACTATGGAGTTCTATTTAGAACAAGGTAGTGGGAAACACTATGAAAAGAGACAGAAAAATAAAAAAGAACTCGCGGGAGGGGACACGGATGCAACAGTGAATCAACAAGCGATGCAAAGCAGAGAAAAATTACAGCTAGCATCTGAATTGAAACATAATTTAAGGACCCATTAACTAGTATCTGAAGACAGCCAATTCAAGCGTACTCTCAAGTAAAGAAAGTCGACTCAAAGAAAACTCCTGCTGGGATCGCTTACTCCCATTGAATCTCAGGTCCTTAATTGGATACGTGGCCTCCTGATTGGCAATCCTCAACGCGAAAACGCACAATTCATATACCATACACTAGAGTTATTTCCAGTAATAAACAAACACCCGCAGTTTCAGCAGACTTCAAATGCAATTGCACAGGGTACAAATGCTAAGATTAACACATGAAAGCAAGGATTCTAAATTAATAGCTGCCCAGCTAGACGTACCCTTCACCCCCATTTCATTTCCGCCAATTAGTCAGCTCTTGGTCAAGACCCACCTCCATTCCGCCCCCAAAAAAATCACCTACCGCAATAGAGAACAGATGATAGAAGAACAAGATAGTAGTTCAAGGCAACCAACCTTGACATTGAAAGCGGGAGGGCAAGATGCTTGGGGTAACTAATAATGTGTGCGGCAAGTATGTAGTCGCTCCCGGTAGCATCTTCTCATGACCCCAAGTTCGGGTGCACGGCGTTGCCTGAGATCAGAGTTACGACGGCAAGCACTTGCCGTGTCGAGTCGGCTAGAGAAGGGAAGAAGAGTAGGGCGCGCGGAGAGAGAGGAAGGGGAAATGGAAATAGAATTACTACAATAGAAGTCGGTGAATGCCTTTTTTTGTTCGTTAACAACTGGTTAGACCGTTCGATGTGAAAGATAAGTAAGATATTGAGTTGGGCCACAAGAATATAATAAGTTAAATTAAACAAAAAATCTCCTTTATTTTCCCTTGCAATATCTCAGTTTCTAGAGGAAGAAGAAGAAGCAAGGGAGCAGCACAACAAGGATCAACTTGTTTTGATAGATCACAATTGAAGTTTCTTTGTCAATCTAGATGACCTTTTCAAGCTTGTGTTCGAAACGGGAAAGGATTTTCCTCCTGTCAGGTTCATTATCTTTTTTTTAAAGTGGGGGTGTTTGACCTCTGTGTATAATTTGCACGTGAAGAGACATCCCACGCCCCAGAATATGGACGGTTTCCCGGGTGAATGATCTTCAACTGGGAAGTGGGAAGGGACTCTCGCGTCTCATCTCCCCCTTAGGTATATAGTTCTGTTCAGAAATTGGCTCTAACCCATTTTATTTAGGGTTGACCAATAATTAATATAACGGGTGTTTTGTACAATTTAGTTCCTAGAATAAAATTCTTGAAATTATATATTTTTTTGTTTGGTTGTTAATTTAAAATCCTTGAAATTAGTTATATTTTTGTTTGGTTGAAAATTATATTCTTATAATCCACCTAGATTATAAAACATAATGATCATATCCTTCTATTCTTTTGTTTGATTAGAAAATATAATTCTTGGAATAAAACTTAGAATATAACATAACTAAGTTTATTAATCATAAATTATATGAATCATATAAAAAAATACTAAATGATAAATTATTATGTGCACACAAGTTGAAATGTTATAAAAACAAATGAGAAAAAATTGTTCATGTATATTTTTTATGTGAAAATTTTTATTTATTGATTAAATTATGATATTCTTAATATGAAAATGAACCATAATATGGTTTGGAGAACACATGTATATTATATAAAATTGAAAAAATGAATTGGAGTAAATTAAGTAATTAAAGGAGAGAGAATTGTAGTTCCTATCAAAATGGTGTCAACTATGTAAATAAATAGTCTAAAAAGAAATTAAATTATAATTTAGTACATAATATGAACACTGCTCTCATGAGAACAGATTTGGAATAGCAATTCCCTCATAGTTTGGAGGGAACCAAGTTCTCAATGAGTGCCCTCTTTTTTGGAATTGGATAATTATCAGAATTAAAATTTCATTAACCAAATATTGGCATATCTTAAATCACAGGAATTCTTATTCTATGCCTCCCACTAGTATAAAAAATGGTTTGTTTCGGCGCCCCTATTTCGGCGGTTGTTAACAAACCGCCGAAATAGGTTGGTTTCTGAAAAGGTCGAGAACCTATTCGGCGGTTCCTAGTAGTTCCTTACTAGGAACCACCGAAATAGGCCCTCTTTAATTAAAAAAAAATAAAATAGACCTATTTCGGCGGTTCCTCGCAAAAAACCGCCGAAATAGGTGTTTTATTTTTTTCTTTTTTTTATTTTATCATCTATTTCGACGGTTCCTAACTAAGAACCGCCGAAATAGGTCCTTTTAAAACCCCCTGAACCCAATTCATCGTATTTTCTCACCGATTTTACTGCTCCCCTCCTCTCTGTTGCAAACGGCGAACGCCAACCTCGCAACCGTCAACCTTGCCGCCCGTGGGTGCCGCCGCCTCGCCGCCCGTGGGTGCCGCCGTTGTCTTCGCTGTCGCCGCCTCCCAGTTCGAGTCCCACAACAGCAGCAGCAGCAGTTACGAATCAGAGAGGGAGGTAACTCGATTTTTAGGGTTCCAATCATGTATTTGTTGTGTTGTATGTTGATATTAAGATTGTAAATGTGTATGTGGATGTCAAGTTTGTGGTGTGTATAAGATTTGTGTATATATTCAGTTTAATATAAGTGAAAATTCATGTGCTCATAAGGTGTTCGATGAAATGTTTAAATGAAAATTTTGATTTTTTTACTCATTTTGTGTGTTTGTGCCTTTGTAGGGAGTAATTACTAAGCTGCTGTTGTAGATTGAACTCGTACGGGGCTGAAAACAGTTCACTTGAACATGTAATATAGTCAACTTATGTCTTCATTTTTCAGTCCATTATAATTACAATCCTATATTTACGAACAAGGAACATACAACTATATGAGTTTCTCTTGTATCTATATGTATTTGTGTCTCTACAGATAAATACTTAAGAAGCTTCTTAACCATTTCATGGTAGATTGAAAGCGGATCGGAGAACAATTCATTTACGAACCGGTAATATAATCTAACTTATCATTTTTCTCTTTTGTACTTTGTATTTGATTTCCACAAATTATTGGAATTTGGTTGATGAATAAATTTGGTATATATTAGTTGGTTTATGATAGAAATTTGTGTTGTTGAATGATTGGTGAATGCTTAATAATAAGCATGGTTGTGTCCTTGTAGAGGGAAATCACTAATGGGTTCACCAAATTGAAGTCGTACGGGGCTGAATACATTTCATTTGTGAACCCGTAATATACCCAACCTACATTTTCATCTTTTAAGCTCATTATGTGTAATTTTGCAATCCTAATTACAAACAATTATCATACGTAAAATAATGAGTTTCTATATTGTCTACAGAGAAGTGGTTAAGAAACTCTCCTCAGTCATTGCACGGTAGATTGAAAGCGGAGTTGGAAGAACCGGTAATACAATCTAACTTATCTTTTTTTTTTTTTTACTTTGTATTTGATTTCCACAAATTATTAAAATTTGGTTTGATGGATATAATTTGGTATTAGTTTGATTTGTGATGGAAATTTGTGATGAATGGTTGGTCAATGCTCAATAATAAGCATGGGATAGGTAAAATTATGCAAAAGTCATGCCGATTTTTTTTAATAAAATCTCTTCGTAATTAATATTGTTTGATGTATGTGTATATGTCTAACAATATCTAATTTTTTTATCAGGTCTCACTACATTCAAGTCCTTGAATCACCTCTCTTGTTTCCCGCCTTCTTCCATTACTGTTGCACTTTCCTCCTCTGTGCACAAGTAACTAAACCTTATTTTTTCTTTAATAAATGCAATTATGTATTTAAATATAAGTGCTAGTACATAATTTAGCTTCATTCCATATTTGTTGATGCATTTCTTTTGTAATTTATTTTTTGTTGCTCCCTTGTAGAGACATATCAGAAGTGGTATTGCTGCATCTCTCGCACAAAATCCTACCTCTCAGGCACCAATCTCCCCTCTCCATAAATCCTTAAAAAATAAGTACGTATTTTAGCTATGGATTCTGTTTTAATCTCTAAACCGGTTTGAACTTATACAGTGGAGAATTGAAAATGTTGGTTTGATTATTGTTGTCAATTAGCTAATGAGAACGTGGTTCGAAAATGTTGGTTTGATGATCTGAATTTGTAATTGGTTTTCAGTTAGCTAGTAAAGAATTGATTTATTTTTATTGTGGGTTGCTGCCATTGTTGGAATGTTTGTGGTTGTGATGACTTTGGTGAGTGCTGAATAATAAGCACGGGATGTGTACAATTACGCAAAGGTCATGCCGAATTTTTTATAGAAAAGTATTCATAATATTGTTTTAAACACCGATTTATGTTTTTGAAGTGTAACGATCCGTACCAAACGACCCATAAGGATTTTCGATTTCATTTGTCTTGCTATAATTGTGATATATGTGATACAATATTTTTTTTTTGGTGGAAATGTGATACTATATTTATAATATTGACACATACAAAACACTAGGTAACAATCACCATAAAATTAATCATAAATATGTCAAAGCAGACTCTCACCAGCTAGTTGCTGCTAATTTTGTGTGAGATTAATCAAGCTTAAAGAAAACACTAGTCGTTATATTAGGAGTTTTTTTTTTCTTTTTTGTTCTTTCTTTGTCTTTCTTCGGCTGGTAAACTTTAATGGATTCCACCAAGTTGTCTATTTAGTGACAATAAATGTCTATTAATTCATGGTTTGGTGTCGTCTGTTTCTCATGGTTGTGACTACGTAGCGGTTTTTCCAGCCATCAATCATTTCCTTCATTTGGATCAGGATGACATTTATGAATGGCTACTGGTGAGAAAATAATTTACTAGATCCGGTCCGGGACTTGTATACTTTGTTGGGAGATAGGTTTGTGAATTCTTTTCCTTAGTTTGATCCTATGTCGTCGGCTATCTTGATGGCCATACCCCGCGTGTCAATGGCTGGGAGAGAGGTTTGTGAATTCTTTTCCTTCATTTGATCGTGGGTTATCTTAATGGTCATACCCCTCTCAATGGCTGCTGCTCTGCTTGTGCTCCAATTTCCTACATTCTACCCTTAGAGTTAGAGCCTGCCGAAGGAGTTAAGTAAAGTTTAATGATTCGTACTTCTGATGGTTCATCTCAATTTAGGGTTACTCAATTGATGTTGTATTTTATGTTATTCGGTCCAATTTTCTAGAATATGTTCATGAGACCTGAGTTGACTCATCATTGTCAAGTTTATCAAGAAGAAGGGAAGATCTATACTACCCGGTATGCCAACAAATCTTGATTACATCTGTATGTAGCCAGAAATATCTATATTACCTCTACATAGAGTAGAAGAAAAGTACATTAATTACACTCTAAACTTATATATTACTTATAAATATAACAAATATTATATAATAATAACACTTTCATTATAATCAGGACCGTGTTGATGATTTTCAAAACCCGTTCTAATATCAAAATGGAATATTAGAATTAATTATATAAAAAAATAAAAAATTACTATTTAAAATATATAAAATATGATCCTTATAACATTTTATCGAAAGTAAATTTTAAATATTTATATATTTTTTTCATAATAAAATCTAAAGTGTAAATAAAAATAGACCCCAAATATAAGGGCTCAATTCCATCACCCAACTTATAGAAGTCGACCCTAATTATAATTATTTATTATACAAGTTTTATTGTCTTTTCATTGTTGTTAAAATAAGCCATCTTAGAATTTACGTTGGAATTACGAAAACTGTTTAGTTATGTTTTATCAAACGCGTAAACGGTGCGTTATGATTACGTCATA
>CM041779.1:166491178-166616014 GCA_023374045.1 Limonium bicolor
ACAGCTTTCTTGCCTCGTCCCAAAAGCTCTTCTAACTCATCACTCCTTGCGAGGCATAGGGTTTTGAATCCTGGTTATATGGAAATCTCGGTTGACGCCAGTCTTGATACCCACATGCATCTGGGCTTGGGTTTTATGGCAATGTGCAACGCCACTCCCCTCTCGGCGGGTGTCCATGGCTTTATTGCAAATCTCCTTCCCTCGACTGCAGAGTGCCTTGTGTTGCAATTTGCAATCCGTCATGCACGTTCGGATGAATATGTGACTGTTCATTGGGTCCCACAGGTCACATGTGAGCTTAAAAAACTTCAAATTTGATACTGGATCAAAATATAACACTTTAGCATCGTCCATGTAAAGTTTCATCAATTTTGGACAACATTTAAGCATGTTTAAAGTTAAATTACTAAATCACAGGGGTATATTGTGAATTACGAAAGAAAACAGGGGTATCTCGTGAATTTTCCCTATAAATTTGACTAACCGACAATCCGATTAACTGATTTTTGGTTAACCGGTTATAAACACCCCTAGGTGTCAGTCGTTTTGGTTAATATTATTAATTTCTCAAATCTGGTTAATTGAAAGAAAAAAAATTGAGCTTTTTTAAATTTTTAGTATGTCTGTAAATTATACGATTGATGACTAGGGTAGGAATACAAATTATCAAATTATACTAATATATTGTTTTTGGCTTAAAATCATAAAATAATTAATAAAATTATATGCTTCGACTATTTTATCTATTTATTATTTTAACATGTTGTTTGATTTCAATATATAACATATATGATAAAATAATTTTAAAAATTAAATTTTATATATGATTTTTATATGATAAATTATATATTACAAAATTTAATTTTATAAAATTATTTTTATATGTTTAATATTAAAGTGAAAAAATATGACATAAAACAAAATTATTGGTTATATAAATAAAAAATTATAAATTTTATATTAAAATTAACAGTCTAATTAACCGTTCTGAATAAACTCAATGCGTTAATGGGATCTGATTAAAAGGAAAACCGACTAGAAACCCGGTTAAACAATTTTGATCAGAACTTTTGGTGATTTTTGAAAATCCCCGTTTTAACCTTCCATACTGTGCGGCTAATCCTCTAAAGAGGTATGTATATTAGTATTAATGGTGGCCATCGGGTCCGGTTCTACCCGGAACCGCGGTTCTACCCGGAACCGCGGTTCTACCCGGAACCATTGGAACCGGAACCGCCCGGGAATCGGTGGGAACCGGAACCGGAACCGAACCGCTTCAGCCGGTTCCGAATACGAATACGTGTTTTGAGATTCAGGCCCGAACCGGGCCCGGAACCGGAACCAGAACCGCCTAGAACCGTCGTCGGATTCGGAACCAAGAACCGGAACCGGAACCGAAACTGGTGGAACTGAAACCACCCCGAAACCGGTTGAAGTTACCGTGTAATATTTTAGAATGTATTAGTAATTTAGTATTACTTTCTTTCCATGTAATTTTTTTTTAAGACTTGCAAATTGAAATCATGTCAGTAGCTGTACTCTTTTTCCTTATTAGGGTTTTCCCACTGGGTTTTTACTTAATAAGGTTTTAATGAGGCAGTGAATCATATAATAAAATTCTCTTTGTTCCTTATTTTTTGTAAATTCATAAAAATTCCCAAGTCTTTGTTTTAGAGCTGATCATAATGTGTCCGGCCCGGCAGCCCGGTCCGACCCGACCCGTAAAAAAGCCCGACGAGCCCGAACCCGATAGGGCTTCCGGGCGGGCCTGGACATAAAATTAGGCCCGAATGAAAACCGGGCCAGGCGCGGCACATTTTTGAGCCCGTGGGCAAGCCCGGCCCGGCCCGATTTTATATTATATTATTATATTTTTAAAATGTAATAATACATATTTAATTTTTATATAATATATACAAAAATTCTATATAATATATAATTTTAAATAAGTTATATATAATATATTAATTTTTAAATAAGTTATATATATAATATATAAATCTATATTAAAATATATTAATATTAAAATTTATATTAAAAAAAATTAAAAAACCGGGCCGGGCGGGCCGGGCTTCGGCAAAGTCTGGAAAAAACCGGGCCTAGCCGGCCGGCCCCCCGAGCATGTAAAAAACCGGGCTTGGTTTTTGAAAATAGGCCCGACGGGCCTAAAATTTTCCTCTGGCCCGGCCCGAACCCGGCCCGCCCGCCCGAATGATACCTCTACTTTGTTTCTTACACATTTAAGATTATAAACTTGAAAAATAACCTATCTAGGAGTAAAGTGGATGAAAAGAGCAACGTGTGCGCTCAAACGGATCTCAAATCGGAGCGAAAACGAAGCAACTAGAGCTGATCGAATCTTTCCGGAACCGCTCCAGAACTGGTCGGAACCGATCAGAACCGGAACCGGCCGGAACCGATTTTTTGACCGAATCCGAAACGAATCCAGATTCAGAACCGGAACCGCCCAAACCGGTTCCGAATACGAATACACATTTTCCGGAACTGGAACCGGTTGAACCGGAACCGGATCCGTGGCCACCATTAATTAGTATATGTGGTAGCAGTTGAGCTATATTTGTGGAGTCGGCGAGGGTATAATGAAAGAGTATTCCTAGATAGTGGTTGAAACATGGTTTCTTATGTCATATTTTCTACTCCCTCCGTTCATTAATATCTGTCGTTTTAGGATGTGATTCTTGTTCAAAAATATCTGTCATTCTAGCTTTTTGACACAACTTCTTTCCACTTTTACCCCTACTATTCAATATAAAAGTAATTATTATCTAAATGGAAAAATAAAAAGTAGGGGCACATGCGTCATTGTCCTACTTTTCTTAATAAGTGTGCAAGTTTCTAAAATGACAGTTATTGTTGAACGGAGGGAGTAATGTTTAACCGATAAATATAGATTTTTTACGTTTTCATTTTTTTTATTTTAAAAATAGTTAATTCGACCTACTAATGCCACTGACCATTTTAGGCTCAGACTGATGAAAGCGTTAAACGTGTTTTATTGAAGTTGTTTAATTTTATATGATTGTTGTTCAAATTAGATCTGAAGATTGTTCAAATGTGTATTTAAGAAAAATAAGTTTTGTTGAAGTTAGTTAGATGGTTGGGACAGTGGTCTTACCACGAATGAGAACTGCGTTTGAAATAGAAAGATGCCACAGATAAGGAGAAACAAAAAAGGTGAACTTCGGATTATACTTTGTGCTTTACTTTAGCAAAAGTCACGTTAATCGGTTTCACAAAGTGTAGATGTTTGACATTGTTGGGACCTTTTTTTTCAAATGGGTTCTCCCTTTTTGTTTTTGTCTGGTACATATTTGGTATAGCCGAAGGTACTTCAAGTTTGATTTATTATGACCTTTATTGATGAATCAACTTTAATTAAGATAGAGTTTTGAATAAATATACTTCAAGATAGTGGAAAAAAAATCGCGACCTATATATATATATATATAATTGCTTTTTTTGTCAAGTTGTCAATAAAATTAGCAAATTAAACAAGTGGGGAGACATATCTTCCGAAAAACAAAAGGAGCTAGGGTAACATATAAGGCATCGCATGGTATTAAAGGAATACCTCTTTGCTAAATTGACTGAATGGTTATGACTTCAGCTAAAGGATCAAAGGGTCACTTTGAGATCATTGTTATAATGGAACAAACTGAGAAAAGAAGCATCCAAATGGACCACTAAACAATTCAAAAGTAACAAAATACTTGTGGATAGCAAAAAAAGAAACAAAATGTGAAAATAAGAAAGATAATTGCATTCAAGTTACATGATTTGAACCATAGAAATGATATTCTTGTTTAGTTAGTTATTTGCCCTTGTTTTACGTATAATATTACGTTTCAATAATAATACATTACCTTCTTTCAAAGTATTATAAAAGGCTTAGATGTTGGGACCAATAAATAATAATGATGGCCAATAATCGATTCGATGCTAATGATTATTAGGAAGGAAGGAAGGAATCCAATAATAAATAACCGATATTTTTTTATCTAAATATTGAATTAGTTTATGAGTTTTTATATAGCTCTGATCGTAATGACTAGGGGTGTTCACGGCAAGGTTAACCGTATATGCGGCCGGTTAACCGGGTAATACGGCTTTTAAAAATGTGATACCGTTACCATTCTATTTATATCGGTTAACCGTATTCAGGTTAACAATTTAGAGCGGTACGGTAATTCGGGTTAACCGAAACCGGGTGTAGATTTTTTTTATGTAGATTACCTTGTGTAATGATAATAAACTAGATAAAAGTGAGCAAATAAAAACAATAAAAAAACTAGAAAGCACCAAGCATTTCATATCGTGTGCAAGCATTAGTTTATATATGTAATATATAACACAAATATTGAATCCACCATTATACAATGCTCAATCATCTGATAAATTCATTATATAATATATAACCTGCACATTTATAA
The DNA here is from genome assembly GCA_023374045.1 of Limonium bicolor. NCBI lineage: Eukaryota > Viridiplantae > Streptophyta > Magnoliopsida > Caryophyllales > Plumbaginaceae > Limonium > Limonium bicolor. The sequence goes on from CM041779.1 coordinate 166,495,630, forward strand.
TCACAATGACATGAAATAATCCAAGAATATAAGGCAAAATTAATTCACGTAGATTCGAACAACATAATTTACAAGATGCTTTATCAACTAAGTGAAAGCAAAATACATCTCAAAAATTTAACAAAACATAATTACAATATACACTATCTATAATGCTTATCTTGCCCTTCAATGCACATAATATATACATCATATGTGCTTTTTCTAGATTCTAGATTATCTTTGTTCAAGTTATCAAAATATAAGTTAAAGATATACAAAAGCCTAGCACATAGCAAATAATATTAAAATACCAAAAACCAAAATTGAAGACTATATGTATATATAAGTATATAGTTATATATATAACCGGTTAACCACGGTATAAAGGTTACATACCGTTACCAAACCGCATATGTCTAATTATAACAGTACGGTTAACCGTATCGTCAAAGACGATATGGTTAACCGGTTAGACGGTACAGTATAAACAGGTTTCGGTATGGTACCGCGGTAACGGGTTTTTTTAACACCCCTAGTATAGACAGTATTTACACTAATTAAGATCCTCTTTGGTATTAGTATATTCCACTAGTTTATGGTTTATTGAAGATAGTTAGAATTTGAGCATAAGCTTTTATGTACTAGTGCTAGGGAATTACGAAACAAAATACAAGAATACTTATAAATACCTTTTATTATAGAGTATATTCTATTAGGGAAAATTATATCTCATGATATTTTACGTAAGTATATCGTGTACCCATATGATTTGATTAAATAATAAAAAAAAGTGGGTGCGGCCTATTTTATTTATTATGGGGTATTTTCAATATGGAGTATTGAATAGATAACTCTAAAATAAACTATACATTAAATACATCAAAGTAAACACATTCTCTTTTTTTTGAAATAAACTGGAACCATTATCATTAATCAGGAGCCAAAAGTCACACTAATGGGACTACAACAAGTGCCCAATATCTGAGAGAAGTTTGTACATTGGAATCTAAATTCCAAGTTCAACTTGATCAAAATACAAGATGATTTAAACCCCTAGGGCTACCATTCCTAGTTTTAAACACAACATAAACATATTCTAAAAGAGAGCTGACAAGATTCAAACTACTATTACAAACATCACACTTAAAACTATATAGAAAGTTGGAGGAACCAATGAGCTTGATAGTATCCATCATATTTTTCATAATCGAACCCACTGTTAGATCACAACAAGAGCTAAGGCTACCCACCCAAAGGACAAGCTCCAGAGCTTTTTGAATTGCTATGAAACTAACTAACTGCACAATATTAGTGCTTGAGATACTCTTGGAAGTCAGACGCGACGCCTCAAACACGTAAGTAACTTCATCCTTCATCACATTCTTGTTCCACCAACCATTTTCCTTTTGATGCTCGGGAGACCCATACCTAGTATAGAATCTCCCCATATACACCAACATAAGAATCTTCAGACCAAACAGCCACCTAAAAAATTTCTTTCTCAATCTAGCAAAAGCATCATTAGATTTCCTGCTACCCCTCTTACTAGTACGGGCCACAACAGTTTTTCCCTCCCACACAAACTTGTAACAAGTCTCCACCAGCACTGGACATTCAAGCATACCATCACCCTTCAGAGTGAACCGAAACATCAGGTTCAACTCTTGCAGCATAGCTAAAAGGAGACCCACTCCCCAGCAGTAAGACCTTTGAGCTATAGTCATAAGGGGATTCAGATTAACCACTCTACTTTTCTTCTGACCATCAGGAATATTCTCGTTACACTTGATTCTAAAACCCTCTACTACCTTTCCACTATCAACTGTCATATCGAACTCTTCTAGCACCAAATCGCAAAGAATGCAACCAACAATACCAACTAATTTAACTACTAGCTAAACGAAACTTACTCTCCCATATTCTTCACCAAGCAAGGAAGATGCAAATTCATACCTAAATACCCAGAACTGGAAAACAAGACCACGCTACAAAAACCTAAGCTTACCTACCAAATCGCCCCCTTGTTGCTCACCTTCGCCACCCTGAAGACTAACGCAATCGACACCAACACCCAAAACGACTGGACCTCACCTCGACTCCAGGCGTGAAGAACCCAAAATCTGGAAAGGGAATCTCGGGATTTTGGCACCACAGAGAGGACCAGCTCGGGACGAAAGGGGCCTGCTACCCCAGGAGTAAAGCGCCAAACACCAAAAACAACCTAACTGTGTCGATCGCGGAGGAGGAAAATCTAGAATGGACCGAAGACAAATCTCTGCCCAAGATCAGATATGGAGCCGCTCTGTCGAAATGCGCAGGCCGTGAAGACACCAACGACTGGAGGGAAGATCCCAAATGGAGAACCAATCTCCCTGCCACACAGAAGAGAAACAAAGAGAACGACGAAGTCACCTCTGAAAGCGCCTCTAATTGAGAGTGATACTGTCGCCAACCACTGCGATTCGCTTTTACGCTTGGTTGGTCCAGCGCTTTCTGCAGAAAGTAAACACATTCTTAATCATGCCTGAAGTCGTTGATACTCGGCATAAACGAAAATTTATACCCATTTTACTGGAGCAGGAGCAGGATAAGCAATGTGTCTCTTTGTATATATCGGGTTCGTTTGGGGTTTTAACAGCTGTCAAAATAAAATAGAGAAAACAACACTGAAATTGATGACAATTATAAGATTAGTTTTTTGATACAACGTTTGAATTAAATAGAGGAGAATGATAGAACCGACCCTGAAATAGTTACAAGACCGTAATTTCAAAAGCTGGAGTCCTTTTTGCTTTTGTTTTACTTACAAAATAAAACGTCTGTTTGAGTTAATCCTGTTTTGTATATTCCTGTATGCGGTGATACACGATACAGTGGAAATGATTTATAGATAAGGTGATGGGTTTCATTTAATTTTGTGTTTCTTTTGTACCCCCTATGTATGATGGTATGTCTTTTACCCATTTTGATTTCATTTAATGACTTTTTGAATGGGTACGAAGAGATCGAGGAACAACTACTGAGTGATAGGAATTGATTTGTAGTGGCGAGTGCGTGACTTGAGAGATTGTGATTAAATATACTTATTATATATGCTCATCGGAGGATATCTTATGTTATATTTCTGGATGGTAATAAACTGACAAGTATAAATCTAATGATGGTAGAGTAATATAGGACTCTGGATTAGATGGGGAGCATGAGGTGAAGAAAATCACTTCTTCTAGTATCTTTGGATTTGTTTAATTTAAACTTTTTAAGAAAATATTTTTCAATAATAAAATCATATCAAACATTTTAATAATACAAGTCATATTGTAGACGGGTCTAATGATACGACCCCTCCCTAATCCTGACTGTAGATTGTTAAATGTGCCAAGATTAGAACCGAGGAGAGATCCTTTAAGGCCCCGTTCGCGATTGACGTTTGGGCCATAGAGCTCATTTTCGCGGACATAAAGGTCCAGCTCTACGCCGGAAGGAGAATCACGACTCGCTGGGATTAATCTCATTTGGGGCATTTACGCAAACGCAGGTTTTACTGCATTCAATCCATAAAGCTCATTTTCGTTCAGGAGAATGACGATGCAGCCCCTGAGATTCTCTACCATTCTCGCACCGTTCGTCATTTTTTGAAATCCAGAAAACCCTACACGAGAAATAGCCTCTGCGATGGAGTACGGTACTCCGTTCGTCATTTTGAATTCCTGAAAACCGTACATTAACTACGCATCACTGAGTTCACCAACCAGAACCACCATCAATTCAAATCCGGCGGGGCAAATTCCCATCACCTCCGACGATTTAATTCATTCCAACCACTCAAGATGCTACTTACGCTCCTTGAAGAAGGCATTGAGTGAAGAATTGCAGTTGCAGTGGGAGAAGGAGAAGAATCTGTGGTAGAGAAACTCGACTGCGATAGCGGAGGAAGTGTGGGGAAGCCGAGTACTTGTGAGTGGTATGTCGGGGGTAGTTTCGTCTCTGTACAGGAAATAAACCCAAAATGAAAATGTTGATATCGAACGGGTGATTTATCTGGTTGGCCCAAAGGGGGGAAAAAAACGACGAATCGTGCCCAGCTTTATCTGCGCGAATCGTAGCCCAAAAAAAAAAACGAAGATTCAAAAAAAAAAAAGTACAAATCGTGCATTTCTAGCTAATCGTTCAGTCCCACGTTAATCTCTTTTTTGAGCTTTATCCGCGTTCACCCTGAAAAGCTAATTTTAACAAATTTTGTATTGAACATTTTACATGTATACCCCCAAAATTTATTACTGTTCTTCACCTTTAAACTTCATCCCCCTCGTATTACTGCATCAAATTGATTTCCTACACCACTATTGAAGACCACGACGCGGGTTACATCCATTTCACCACTTTATTTCAGCTACTTTGGTGTAGCTCGGTTCCTGGACCACCATTGAAGACGCGATGCGTTTCAATCAGATTTCATTATAGTGAAATAAGAACGGTGCACCTGATAAAGAGACTTCCGGTAGTTTATTGCGAGAGCTGTAGCAACCAAAATGGGTGAAATTGACTGCGTCATTGGGTTGAAGAATGACTGCTATGTGTTTACAGTTGCTGGGGTTGAAGTTTGATGTTCTACGGGCAAGAAGTTTGATGTTCTACGAGCAAGTGAGGGTACATAGGTCTTTTACCCCCAAATGGACATTTCTCTCCATTCGCTGCCAACGAACAGATAAATTTAACCCTTCCATTAATGTCAACATATCACCGCGATCCATAGGACATTAATCCCAGCCTTTATTTTGCTTCATGTTTTTAAGCCACCATTGAACGGCACCCAAGTTAGTTGGTGATATCTGCTGGGTTTTACTTAAGCGTATTAGCCTTCAGTCTTACCTACATTTAATCTTTTCTGTTTTGGTTGCTGCAACAAAAACGAGCCCTCCAAGTGAAGAACAAATGAAAATTGACATGGTTAACTGAAATGGGAAGAATGAGTATGAGTTTAACTGGGAGCAGCGAAGGTAATTTCAGTCACAGTACAAGACACCAAAAGACTTGCTCTGCAAAATAACTCAAATCAAACTAGATAGATATCTCTGTCTTTGAAAAAGCAGGGAGGGATACGGTAATTATGCTTTTACGTTCTAAATTAGTCTCCGGGCATAGCACCTGCGGGCTTGTTGATGACAGAGTAGCAAAATGCACAAGGATTAATGAGTAATTCATGTGTTTTTATCCCCAGAGTCTTCTCCTGGATCACTCTGGGTGTTTTCATCGACCGATTTGTAGATGTACGGGAAACTCCACACAGATGCACAATTCTCGTTGCCTGAACATGGAAAAGAATGCACAATATCATCCTACCCATAGAAAACTCGGTACACAAAATTAAGAAACACCGTAGGTCCAGTGAACCCTAGTTTGAGCTTACAAGTGTTTATATGCATTTAAGTCATACATGCATGATATTCACAATTAATTACAAACCCACCCATCGATGTATAAACATATGTATCGCTTTTCTAGCATCAGAAAGCTAATGGAAACTACCATTGAAAGGATAAATATATTTCTTAAGGTTAGCGGAAATACCGCTTATGCTGAAATCTTCATCGGATTCATCCGGACCCACATATCTCCGATGCCCTGATGCAGTAACTGCCATTGGCAGGTAAGGGTGGAAAGCAAAACCACTAACTGTATCTGCAGAAGGATTCGATGAAGATAATATGGGACAGAAATCATGTTAGTCCCTAAAGGAAAAAATAAAAAATAAACTAGCACAAACGCTCAATACATAGCACAGTACATATTCAGAAAATTCCCAAGTTATATACCTGAAGCAGCTTGAAAACTCGATTTCCACTGCCCTGTTTGGAGATCGTAAATATGAACTAAACCATCCTGGTAAAAAATATTCAAAACTGAAATCATCTTTCAGATATGATCCAACCACTGGCAGTCAAGAATGTTAACAATAATACTAGAGATTAGATGAGAGAAACTGACCTGCCCGCCTGTGCCTAAATGTTGACCTACTGGATCAACATCAAATGCTATTTTCTGATTGGTTTGTTCGGTTGATCTGTACAATCTAATTCACGTGACAGCATAATGTTATTCCACGAAAACTGCTGACATAAGTTGCTAATAACATCTACCTATTTTATTTTGTAATCTAGCAAGAAGCCTGAGCATTCACAATATAAGACTCAGATATTTCCGTTATGAGAAATGTTAAGAATTTCCTTTAACTAATAGTAGAAGACACGTCACATTGATCAATTGCAGTCTGATTGTTGATGAACAAGACACGTCAAACAGATGCAACTTACACTAGAAGGCTCAGTTAGAGCGAGGAAATAAACACTAAAATTGATTCAACCAATTACAGAAATTTAACTGGATAAACTAGATTAGGAGCTCACTTGTAGACAGTTTCTACGGTGTTCCTCACATCCCAGCACAAAATGTATGGGTCCTGCAAACAATAACAAGCATCGAGAATCAGCACAAAAGGATACTGAAAGCTAACTTAGCAGTTTATTAACAAAGATTATAAACATATCATAGAGCAGTAAAATAACTATAAGCAGCGACTGACATTAATCATGGCAACAAACAACGATAAAACAGTTTAAAAAATTACTTTTCTAGCTCCTGTATAAAGATAATTGCCATCCTTAGAAAACTGTACCTGCAAGTGACAAAAAAATATTTAGGAAGGAAAATGTAATATCTTTACAACAAGTCAAAAGTAGTGGGTAAGCATGGAGAATGAAATTTGCTCACTTACATGAGTAACTCCACCTTCTTGGCCATGTAAAATATACAATAGTTCCATATTGTCTTCCCTGTATAACGCAGTAGTTTGATCATAGCAGCCAGCAGCAAGCAATCCACTATGAGCTGGAGAAAATGAAATGGCTGATATGATCCCTGCACCGATGTTGAAAGGAAAAGTCATTCATATGTATAGCTCAACTAAAATTATAAACTGAAATGAGACATAAAGAATCTAGGCAATCCTACATTCAAGATCCAAGACTAAGTACCTGACTGCCCTTCTTTATTTCCTTGAAGAGTAGAATATTGAGCAAAGTCCCTACCCGGACGATGCACATCAAATGCTCTGACAGTTTTGTTGTAACCTGCAAATATCCTACAAGAATGGGAAAGTATATTAGAAGATCATCTTAGACTCGCCTTTTGGAATGAAGTGTTGTAAAAAAGGGAACCGGCTAAATTAACTATTCAAGGATGGCCGGTAAGATTATGGCAGAGCATTTCACCTACTTTGTTCCGCTAGGACTAAACCCAATTGAAATTGCAGCAGTGATTTCATCCATTTGATCATATGCCCGGTAAGTGCAGCGCAGCTGTGGGTTTATATGGATAGCAATTTCCACAGCATAACAATCAATATACAACGGAACCATGAAAGAAAGAAGTACACCATACGGATATGTTTTATAGTACAAGTCATCAGTGAACATAGACAACTGAAACATCAAAGACATCGGCAGTTAGAGTAGATGTTGGATGATGCTGCGTTGCATGTTGATCACCCATATAATCCATGCCCTAGAATTACTGAATTTTCCAAATAAGAAGAATAACAAAGAAGGTACAGCACCTCACCCGTAGTTGCATCCCAAACATGAATAGGATGATCACGAGTAGTTGTTGCAAAAACACAGCTTGCGACATCTGAATCATGAGCCACTTTCAATATAAATATTTGCACAAACCTTTGATGCTCTAGGAATTACAGAGGGCAAAGAAGAAAAGAAAATTTCATGGCACAGGAGCAGAAGCTATATCACACCTGAAGCATTCATGTAGGGATACCAACAGCAGTCATAAACTGATTCACCCTCAGTTATAAGAAGGTTTGAAGTATAAGAGTCTGCATCAAATTTTCATAATTAATTAAGAAAGACAACTAGAACAGGCAAATATAGAGACAGCCAATGGTTAGGTGAAGATCATTAACAAATTTTCATATATGATATCAGCTCAAATAAACTAATTTATTTTCCTCTTTTATCGGGTTACTTTTTTTGCCTCATTTGATCAGTAATCAGTTATCATCATACCTCCCAAGCTCAGTCCGGTTAACAGTGGTTTCATTAACTAGTAACATGGAATGAGCATACTAGTATAGATTGGTAAAATTGTAAATTTCTCATTTTCATAATTTCAATGGTGTTACCAAGAAAAAGAATAACCAATCAGGAAAGTCACGTTTTACCACAGAAAAGGATATCTCTAATGTACCACTACTAACACAGACAGATTTATAAGGGAGGGGACAAAAGATCCCATAAGATCTGTTTCAAACCTTCACCATCAGCAACTGAACCCAGATCAATATTATTGCTACCACCTCCTTCTGCCCTGGTTGCAAAAGAAAAATAGTCAGCATTACTTAGTACAATAATTCCACAGATAAGCAACACAATAAAGTAGTCTTATAGAAGCATACAATGCAGGTGTTACGCACAAAAACTTTGGATCTTCTACTTAGTACACCAAGCTTCAGATGGAATACGGATTCAGTTGTGTTAGAAAAGGAACTTTCCAGAACAAAAGTGGTGGATAAATGCAGCAAGGTACAAGAGAATATCAGCTTATCTGATCTATTGTGGCTGAAAGCAATGCAGTAAACTTAAGGGCATCCACAATGGGAGTAGATTCAACTCTTGAGAAGTAAAAAGAAAATGAAAAATTTTGAGGTGGAAGAAAGAGAATGTGAGAGCTAAGAAACTCTACTTTTAGATAACTACGCAAATAAGTGAGATCCCAAGAAAGAATAATATGATTATTATTTTGCAAGGACTAAGAAGGTAAATCTATTTTCCTTAATGCCCTTAGGAGAACTTCAGCACAAAACAAGAGAAACTGTCAACTAGAACAATGTAAAGTCCCCCGTGAAAGGAGGAATCTTACTAAAAATGTTTAATAGCAAAGACACGAATGGTATACATGCACGCAATTTCAAAGCTCGTAACAGTTATATAAAGTTGCAGGAATAGAGTTGTTTTCTAGCATATAGATAGTTAGATAATAGGGAGCATACATGCCGCGAAGAGAAAGAATCGAGGGGAATACTCGAAAAACAAGGAGTACAATCCAGCAAATTAAAAAGAGAAAAAAACTGCTTTGATTTTCTAAAGAAAGAGTAAACTCACAAAGCAAATAGACGAAGCGTTTTGTCATCGGAACTGGTAAGGAATGAGGACCCATCCGGAGACCTATAAAATCCCAGCAAACAGAAAACGAAGAATCAGGGTTTCCCGGGAACAGTAAGGAGAGATTATAAGAAAAAGAAGAAAAATGTAAGAGAAGCAGAATCAGCAAGGAACGATATAAAGCCAGAGCTCCGGACGAAACTTGAGTTCATACCATTTGACGCCTTTGAAGAAATTGTTAGGGTTTGAAGAGGAGCGAAATTGACGGTAGAAATGGTAGGTTCTGTAAGGAGGAGTGTCAAAGCTGATCACCGGCCACGAATACTCCACCGCAGAGGGCTCCTGTGTTTCAGTACTTTCAGCTTCCGCCGGTCCATCGCCGTCGAATGTAGAGCCTTCAGCTACTAGCCGTAACGAGCTCTCCTCGTGCTCTCCCATTAGCTCACTCCCAGTTTGAAGAGCAAAAATTGATGTCTAGTGTTGCCGCCAGAAAAATGGCATGGCAGGTCAACTACGCACTCCCACGGGCTAGAGAGTCAATTTGGCATTTCAATGTTAGGTCGAGACGACGAGGGAACTTCGGGTTTTTAAGGTAGGTGGAAATTTTACGAAAAAATTACTCCCTCTTGAATTGACCGTCCTGTTTACTATTTGGACATATCGTTTGACTTCAATTTTTAACATATAAGATAAATTAATTTTAAAATTTAAGTTTTCATATGAATCCTTACATGATAAACTATATGTTACAAAATTTAGTTTTATAAAATTATTTTATATAATATGATTAATATTAAAGTGGAAAAACGTGCCATAAAGTAAACAGGACGGTCAATTCAGGACGGAGGGAGTATGAAATAGCATAATAAAAAAAATAGGCATATTAAACTCCTTCCGAAATTAATTCTTGAAATAGCAATACCGGTAGAAATCGTCCTTTTAAGAAACAATTTCATTAATTACAAAACTTCAAATCGTCTCTTGACTTATTCCCGCTTTTTTTTTTATAATAAGTGAAATGATTTCTATTTGAATAGACGATTTCACCTGTTCACAATACTTGGAAAATTTTCCAAGTGTTGCAACACCACAAATAAACAGCACACACTTTGAACATCTTCCGAGGGTTGTAACACCACAAATTCATAACAAATAACCTGTATATATTATGAACTCCCACACAATCACGATACTCAGAACCACTTCAACACAATTGTAACATTACAGAAACACAGGAAATCAAAATGTGAACCAAATATAATAGTTTATAAGATAGAAAACATACAATAGTTATACAATCCCTAACACAAGTTGTTTACAAAATGTAACAAATCATAAACCTACATCATCTACGTCTATGTCGTACGTACATCCTAGTCCCACTAGGTGTAGGATCCTCAATCGCTGATGCGAGAGTAGGATCTAGGGCACGACCACTAAGATCCCCTACATCATAATGATGTCGGGAATCACTATCTCTAAGTGGTGCTCCAGGAGTGGATGTAGAAGCTAAAGCTAGGTCTGAAGTTGGCGTCGTGATGTCAACGTGCATGCTCGTCCCAGCGCCGAAGGATGATGCCCTGTGAATGCCTGAGCTGCTCCCAAGATATGCAAACCCAGTGGTATCGACCTGCTGCGTAGGATCGACAACCTGAGACATTGGCATGCTACCGACGATGTCGAACACCTCCTGATGATCTAATTGCTCAGTAGCTCGACCACATGCACGTCCTCTTCCTCTGCCTCGACCACGCACACAACGACCACGCCCTTCTTTTCCACCCTGATCCGCAGGGGCATTATCTCCATCGTCTCGACCAGCTACTGGGACATGTTGTGGCCGTGGGAGGACGTAGTACGTGTTATTGCACTCGTCTCTCATCAACCGCAGACTAGCGAGAGCATCATCGACGCGCATTGCCTCTAGCATGCCGATGACCTCATTTGTGGTCTCCCCCTGCACCACAATTCAACAAATGAATTTAACAAAATAGTATGTGATAATACTAAAATAAAACAATTAAAGTCTGATTTATTCACCATGTATCCCAACAGAGCTCCCGTACGGTTAATGTATCTCCTCGTGTTCCGACCGAACCACTTCTCGTACTCAGCACCAGCATCATCCAGCTGAAGATCGACAACTCTATCAGCACGTAGGTTCCACACGGCAATGTACTCTGAAAGGTGAGTTGCCCAGTTCCAATCGGTGCGGCCTCTCAAGTCGATGTTATGGAGATTTACTCGTGCATCGTCCCTGTCTGTCCTAGGATCCGTTGGTGGAAACTGAATCCCGCAAACTGCCGCATCACACGCTCCGAGAGATGCCACTCCACTATATTAAAGCATATAAGTGGCACCTGAGCTCGTGCAATGTGAAGACCTGCCAAACAATACGGAGGCACAGACTGTAACACCTGCTCCGCATATGGCTGCCAGACAATCTGAAACAATGAAAAAAAAGTTAGGGGGACTATGTTTGTGAAATGAAACGACAACAACATACACAAACCAAAAAAACGACACTAACCTGATGTGGTGTCTGCCTGTCAAAGGCCTCTCTATAGTGAGTGAGGACATGCGTAGAGTGGCCGGTCACATTGAAGTCGACATGCCAACAATGGGCAAGCGAAAGAGAATGAAGTGAACCAGCGTGACGGGCAGGGCGGCAGATGGGAGCTATATAAGGAAATCCCTCCCACGCCCAAACCTGTAGGATGACTAGCGCCCCAGCAATACCACTGTCCCAAGCATCAGACGCCAGACACAGCTGCCGGTACAACCATGCCAGACAAGCGGAACCCCAACTGTACTGACCATCCACAGCGAAGTCCTCCAGGTGTTGCAAGAACATCACGTGGACCTGGTTCCCCGACCGGTCAACAAAAATGGTGCCACCCAATAACATCAGTATATAAGCTCTGGTGTGCCTCATGACAGTCACCTCATCTACATCCTCAGGTAACTAACTGAAAGTATAACCCAGCCAACTGAGTTTAATCCTACTATAATGTCCAAGATCGGTCGGTCTAGCTCCAAGGAGATCGTCGCACAACGCTCCCCAATCTCTATGTGTGCTACCCGTGACTGGTAGTCCGTTTGTAGGTAGCCCAGTAAGCACAACCATGTCCTCCAACGTGATAGTGGTCTCTCCTGACGGCATGTGGAAAGTATGTGTCTCTCGACGCCATCTCTCGACCAATGCGGTGATCAAATGCCAGTCCAAGGAGATGAACTCTAGACTGGCTACCCAAAAGAACCCCAAAGCCTCTAAGTATTGGCGCATCCTATCATCATAACGCACATGCCCGCCACGTCGTAAACTAGCCTCAAAGCGGCGACAATGTAGTACCTGGTACTCATTCCCATCCCACACGGACCTAGACCTATGGCTACGCTGATGTCTAAGTATAGAACAATGGGGTGGACGCGGGATCCATGTGTAACTGAATATTAAAAAACAAACATTCAACTACATTAAGAGCGTGCATTTGAAAAAAATATACAACTTTTAGAACATAAGAAACATTGCATTAATATTCAATGAATAATACAAACCAAAGTTGATGTCTAACAATACAAATTCAAGTACAAAAATAATCAACAACACTGCACAACAAACACTAGGAACTGTTAAATCAAGATCCTTTAGTTTGATGATAGCAAACCTGTGTTGTTTATCTAATATGTTTGTTAAGCTTATAATTCAGATAAACAGGTGAAGGAGTGGCTTAGCACGCAAGGTTGCAAGCGCACTCCGCTTATGACATGTGCCCATCCAGTCGGGCACCTATCTGAGAGAGCTCCGATAGAACTTCTAGTAAAAATACATCAAGTGTGCCAACAAACTCATGCAGACTCAAGCATCCACACAAGAAACTAGCTCACGACAAAGTCATGCTCATTAATGAACAAGATAACAAGACAAGGCCAAGGCTATTAAGAGGCACTCATTACGCAGCATTAAATAAAGCTTGGGAGAGCATTAATGAGGCAAACATGATCAGGCAAGTGGAGAGTGCAAGTGGTGACCGACCACCTGAGTACACACCTCCAACGTGTCCAATCATAGGGCGACACGAGTCCTGACAGTTTCAGAGCAAGTTGAAGACCAGCCTATATTCGAGCTTGGCTATTCTACTGAGGATAAAGAAGCAAACGACTTCTAGAGTGTAGGAGATCATAGGTCGTTTGTTACAAGTCAAAACTCACATGTATAAATACGATGTATAACGTTTTATGTAAAACAACTTGGTCATACACGAAGAAGTGAGATAATTAATGTAAGTGTAAGTCAGACTAAGTGTGTGTAAGTACTAGGAAATTGGTGAGCTGGGTAGGAATGGGTTGGTGAATGAATATTGGGTGTATTTGGTAAACTGATCAGTCGGGGAACGGTTGGGAAACCGTAGGCCTGCTGTCAGGAAAGGGTAGAGGACTTTGGGATAAAGTCCTAAATTGTCCCGGAGTCCGTAGGTAGGGCGGAGGGAGATTGAGTGAATTTCTGTGTGTAAATTCTCAATCGAAAAGGAGTTTCCATTTTGAGTATATCAAGTTCTTCCCTGAACTATCAAGTAATTCACATAATCGCAAACTACGTCCATGACCGGTGGAGGACACATCAGGAGCACTAGCCAGTTTTGAAATACCCCAAACAATTATTACCTTAATTAATAAGGAATTAATTTAAATAAAAGATAATAATTAATAATTATTCATCTAATGAGTAATACTCATCATAAATATTCGTATATAAATGTGTAGTCCAAAATGGACACCAAACTATACATAAAATCTTTAATCAAAGAGAGAACATTATTAAGGAGAAATCAACTCCTAAAATTAATACAACATGTAACACCTTAATACATGTACTAATATCACAAATAAAGTGATATAATTGTATGAAGTATTTTATATAGCCAAACCAAATTATAAATACCACAACCTCTTATATATATTCATTAAAACAAGGAATAACACATGTTACCACTTAACACATAAAACAAGTCCATTACACTTATTATTAATGTCAACATTAATGTACAAAAAACAAAAATTCCCCCCAAGTAGATGGGGCAGCCGACCAGCTCATGGAGGAAAATAGAGGGAAAGTGAAAAATGTTGAAATGTAAAAATAGACAATGGGTTTTCAAAACATATCACAGCTGTCCGGGACTTAGGAAAATTCAGCGGGGCAAATCCCGATGAAGCGCCCAATCACCTAAGTCTTTTCCTCGATTTTTGCAACTCCTTCAAAAAGGCTGGTAGGGTTAACGAGAGAATACGCTTGCAGCTCTTCCCTTATTCATTTTCAGATGCTGCATCGAGGTGGTATAGGAGCCTACCTTCAACGTCAATCCAAAATTGGGCACAAATGGCTCAGAAATTCCTTGCCAAGTACTACCCCATAAGTAGAACGAGGCAATTGATTGGATGGAGACATCAACACATTTTGCCAAGAACCGGGGGGAGACATTATATGATGCTTGGGATCTATTCAAAGATATGTTGATGAATTCCTCCCACCACGGTTTGGATGACCAATCCCTATGCTTATCCTTCTTCAACGGTCTTGATGATGGGAATAAACTCCTTACGAACTTTTTAGTTGGAGGAAGCTTCATGACTAAATCACCTCAAGAGGGGATGAAACTTCTTGAGGTGATGACTGGAAACACAAGGCAATGGTCTAAGCCAAAGGGAAGAACTCCGAGAGCAGCGGGTCTCCTTCATGTCGAGCCAACCGACCATCTTTCATCTCAACTATCCTCTCCCACTAAGATGGTGGAGAAGCTTGCTATAGCCAAAAAAGAAACAGCCAAATCTATAGTTTCTTCATCCTCTACTTGTGCTTCTACTTCAGAGGGGTGTGCAATTTGTGCGGGTCCTCACGAGACCCACTTTTGCAAAGGTAAAGCTTATGTCGATCGACACAAGGACATGAACTTTCTAGGCAATCGCCTCAGTTACAACTACAATCAACAAAATTCCCCATAGAGAAATCATCCAAATTTCTCATGGACGAGCCATGACCAAACCCAAGGGGGACCAAGCAATACTTCCAACAACCCTACGGGATATCGGTCACAAGGGTCTTCTCAAGCCTCTAACCCTCAAATGGGTTATAGACCTCAATGAGCACCTCCGGGCTTTCAACAACAAATATAGACCTCAATGAGCACCTCCGGGCTTTCAACAACAACAACCTTCTTCCTCCTCTACAGATGCCAATGCCGAAATACGAGACATTATGAAAAACCTTGTTTCGGTTGTGCAAGGTAAGGCAACGGATTTGGATGCTTTCAAAACAAATCAAGAGGCCACCAACAAGAGGGTCAAAGCACAACTTGGGAGCATCTCTCAACAACTTTCTCAAAGGTCGGCAGGTGTCTTTCCTAGTCAAATGAAGTCTAATCCAAGAGAGCAAGCCAAGGCGGTGACACTCAGAAGTTGGAGGTTACTTGACCTACTACGTCTGCAAGATGGCAATGCAAAATCAAGAAGATCGGGTGTAAGAGGAAGAACAAGAGATCATTGAGGAACCCCATCTTTACTGAAGAAAATTTCCAAGGAGAATGAATCTCTTGAGTCATCTAATCCCTCCACTCTCATCAAACATCTTCCTCCTCTTCCTTTTCTCAATATATTTAAAAAGAAAATTTTATATGAGCAATTTGGGAAGTTTCTAAGCATCTTTAAGAAATTGACAATTAACATTCTATTTTCTACTATTTTGAAACAGATGCCGATCTATGCTAAATTCATGAAAGACATCATCGCCAACAAGATATCACTGGAAGAAGCTGAAACCATGCATCTCACTAAAGAAGTTTCAGTAGTGCTCTAAAGAAGCCCCCTTCAAAGCTTGGAGATCCTGGTTTGCCTATGTTCCTTGTTTTATTGGCGACATTGATTGTAGTAGACTTTGTGATTTAGGTGCTAGTATTAATTTCATGCCACTTTCAACTTTCAATAAACTTGGAATTTGGTAAATGCACTCCTACCTCAATTCAATTACAACTAGCGGATAGATCTTTGGTTATCCCTAAGGGAAAGGTGAATGACTTGGTAGTGACTGTTGAAACATTTGTCTTCCCAACTGATTTTATTGTTATAGATATGGAAGCGGACACGAGAGTACCACTGATTTTGGATCGGTCCTTTATAAGAACTGCTAGGACCCTAATAGGTGTAGAAAAGTGAAAAATAATCCTGTGTCTTCACGATAAATTAGAATTTGACATGTCTAAGGTGGTTAAGAGGCCCTCACAAGCGGAGGCTGTCTTTGCAGTAGATGTCATAGATTAAATTGTTTAGGATCATTATTTTTCTCTTGTCAAATATGATGCTCTTGAATTAGCTTTGCTTGAGGCATATGTTGAATAGGAAATTCACCCTGAGGTGACTGAGGCGGTGGCTGAATTGAATAGTAGATTTGCTTGTCACAGACCACGTAACCCACCACATGAACCATTGGAACGTGCTACTCAGAATCCGCCAACCTCGGTTTAGAAGCCTCTCATTGTGAAGATGAAACCTTTACCCTCTCATCTCAAATACGCTTATTTGACTGATCCGTGTATTCTACCTGTTATTATCTCCTCTTCTTTGATAGGTGCACAAGAAGAAAGTCTGATGAAAGTGCTTTGAAACCGTAAGAGGGCCATTGGGTGGTCTATTGCTGACATTAAGGGAATCAGTCCTCACTTCTGTTCCCACTGAATATTCATGGAAGATGACTATAGGTCGTTGGTCCAACCTTAGGGAAGACTGAATCCGAATATGAAGGAGGTGGTCAATAAAAAAGTTCTCAAACTGTTGGATGCGGGCATTATCTATGCTATCTCTGGTAGCAAGTGGTTCCAAAAAAAGGAGGCATCACAGTTGTCCCCAATTCCAAAGGCGAGCTGGTGTCTCAGAGGACTACAAATGGGTGAAGAGTCTACATCGACTACAAAAAGCTGAACACCGCCACCAGAAAGGACCACTTCCCTGTCATATTCATTGATCAGATGCTAGAGAGGTCAGCGGCTCAGAACTACTATTGCTTCCTTGATGGTTACTCAGGGTACCTCCAAATTCTTATAGATCCTGAGGACTAGGAGAAGACGACAATCACCAGCCCTTATGGGACATTTGCTTACACCCGGATGCCCTTTGGCCTTTGCAATTCCCCGACCACTTTTCAAAGATGCATGATGTCAATCTTCTCTGAATTTATTTAAAAAAAGCATTGAAGTCTTTATGGATGACTTCTCAGTCTTCGGTCCCTCCTTCGACACTTGTTTGGACAACCTGGAGGCTATTTTAACCTGATGTGAAGAGACGAACCTAGTGCTGAATTGGAAGAAGTGCCACTTCATGGTAGAATAAGGAAATGTTCTAGGACATAAAATCTCTTCTAAGGGCATTGAGGTTGACAAGGCTAAGGTTGAGTTAATTGAAAAGCTACCTCCTTCGACATCAGTGAAGGATATCAGAAGCTTTCTGGGTCATGTCGGGTTCCACAGAAAGTTCATCAAGGACTTCTCAAAAATTTCAAAACCTCTCCGTGATCTCTTAGCCAAGGATGTCAAGTTTGAATTTACCGGTGAGTGTGTTGAAGCTTTCAATACTCTTAAGCAATGTCTCATCACAGAGCCTATAGTGGTATCCCCTGATTGGAGTCTCCCCTTTGAGATAAAGTGTGATACGAGCGACTATGCGGTGGGGGCAGTTTTATGCCAAAAGAAGGAGAAAATATTGAGGAGCATCTACTACACAAGTAGAACACTCAATGATGCCCAAAAAAACTCTGCCACCAAAGAGAAGGAACTGATAGCAGTGGTCTTCGCCCTTGATAAGTTCAGATCCTACCTTTTGGGCAGCAAGGTCATTGTGCATACTGACCATTCATCGCTAAAATATATGTTCATCAAAAGGGATGCAAAGCCTAGACTTCCGATGGATCCTTCTTCTGCAAGAGTTTGAGATAGAGGTCCGGGACAAACCGGGTGTTCAAAACGTGATAGATGGTCACCTTTCTCTAATGGAGGTGCCGGATGACGGTGTGCCAATCAATGAGCTCTTCCCCGACAAGAGTATCTTTGTGATCAAAGAGTTCGGTGACCCCTGGTATGCTGACCTTGTAAATTATTTGGCAAGGGGGGTAATACCGCCATAAACGACCTTCCAGCAGAGAAAGAAATTCTTCTAGGACATCAAGCATTATTTCTGGGAAGATCCTCTTCTTTTCAAAGTCTGTGCTGATGGAGTAATCAGGAGGTGTGTACCCATGAGTGAAGTTCACGAAATCTTAATCCATTGTCACTCAGGTGAAGCCAGTGGACACTACGGTCAAGCCGGGGTTTTCTGGAAAACCCTTCACAAGGATTTTCATTCCTTCATTGCCGCTTGTTATCGGTGCCAGAGGCTTGGGAACACCTCCCGCAAGCATGAGATGCCTCTCAACGTGATGATCGTAGTTGAATCGTTTGATTTATGGGGTATCGACTTCATGGGCCCTTTCCCCTCCTCTTGCTCCAATCTATTCATCCTTGTGGCGGTCAACTACGTGACTAAGTGGGTTGAGGCAATTGCAGCCCCCACAAACGACGCCAAGGTGGTGATAATGTTCCTGAAAAAGAACATTTTCACAAGGTTTGGGGTGCCAAGAGCCATTTTGAGTGATGGTGGATCTCACTTCTGTAATAAACAGTTTGAAGCATTAATGAGCAAATATGGAGTAAGACACAAGGTAGCCCTACCATATCACCCCCTGAAAAATGGCCAAGCTGAGGTCACTAACCGCGAGCTCAAGTGAAACCTTCAGAAGGCGGTCAATTTCTCAAGAAAAGATTGGTCTAAGAAGCTAGATGATGCGTTGTGGGCTTATAGGACAGCCTACAAGACTCCGATTGGCATGTCCCCCTTCCGGCTTGTCTATGGAAAAGCTTGTCACTTGCCGATGGAATTAGCGCACAAATCATATTGGGTGGTGAAAGCCCTCAATTATGATCTCAAAAGCGCCGGTGACAAGAGAAGGTTTCATTTGACCGAGTTAGAAGAGATTCGGGAAGAAGCCTATGAGAACAACCGCATCTACAAGAAAAAAGCCAAGAAGTGACATGACAAGATGATATTGAAGCTGGAGTTCCGTAAGGGAGACCGAGTTCTCTTATATAACTCAAGGTTGAAGCTTTTCCGCGGAAAGTTGAAGTCTCATTGGGCTGGCCCTTTTACTGTCACGAAGGTCACCCCATATGGAGCCATCGAACTCAAGAACGTCAAAGGGGATACCTTCATGGTCAACGGATCCCAGTTGAAGCACTACTTGGGAGGAGATATCAAAAAGGTTGATGCTCATGCTCTTTTCCTAAGAGACCCCCCATGTTCCATCTAAACTTGAGCCAAAGACCTTAAAAAGACGGGCGGCTTTCCGGGAGGTAACCCAGACTCCTTTTTATCTCCTTGCATGATTTTAGTGGTGTAGTTATGGTTATATGGTTTGCTTATTTTGTGCTCTTATTATGTGTGCTTCTAGATATTTTTGGGTGTTAGTTCTGCTTGTGGATGATAATAAGCGATTTGGTAAAAGAAAATTTTTATTTGGAAAGAATTTGGTCCGACCGACCCATAGGACTGACCCACCTGGGTCGGTTAGAGCTGAATCGAAATGGTCGAAACATTATGGAGTCGACTGAACCATGTGGACCGACCCACATGGGTCGTTCGAGGTTCTTCTAAACTTTGTGGAATTGACCGACCCACTGGGATGGGTCGGTTGGATGAAAGATTTTGAAAATCCGGAGTCTAGAACTGACCTACCCACGTGGGTCAGTCGGGTCAAAATTTTTGAAAAAAAGGAGCGAAAGTGTTGCGTTTTGAAAATTCCCCAATTCCTCCCTTTGTTTCTCCCCCGACCTACCGCTCCCAAAATCAGAATTCCCGACCTGCAATAACACCATCACGCTCTTCCATACCAACCGCCCAACCTCCGCTCCAGCCTTCTCCGACCGTGCCACCGTCCGACGACCGCCGCTGCACTCCTCCGGCGACTGCGAGCACCCTCTGACGCCAGCAAACCGACCACAACCAGCTTACACCCCACCACCCTCACTCAAATCCCTAAAAGACACAAATTCGCCCTAATTCAGTTTTTGACCAATTTTCACCCAAAATTGTCCAAATTTATGCTTAATTTCTCCATCAAATCATCAAGGTATGGGATTCCAACCCTAATTTGCCAATTTGTGGAGTTTTTGCAAAAGTTACACTTTGGACTGAATTAAGTGCGATCCAAATGCAGCCTTGTAAAATTCTGATTTTAGCAATTTTGGAAATAGGGATCGTTTTAATTGTCAGTTATAGGGTGTGTGTGAAATTTGAGATTAACAATGTTGCAAATATATGGTTATAGCATGGTTTTGTGCTTAATGTCCTAAATTCAATGATGTTTGTTTGGCCTTATTTGCTTCTATTTCAATTATGCTTTTTTTGTATGGAATGTGTTGGCTGGTTGGTGAGCGTTATCGTTCTTTAAATGCCCTAAGGTAGTGCACTTAGTTGATCAGAATTGTGGTGTATCTTAGTGAGCATATTTGGTGTGTTAACACCTTAAGTGCAATACCTTAACCTTAACTGCACGTGTGTTGGGAGAGACTTTAATGATGTAATTCTGATGAAATTGTGGAGGTTCCTAGAACCAGAAGAAAAGAGAAAAATAGGGGAGACCATGCTGAAATTTATGTAGAACTCCGTCGTTCCTTTTTCTTTCCATTTGCTCTTAATGATTACTTTTTGCCTAATTACTTATTACATCCTCCTCTGTGCTCTAATACTTAACTCTCTTGTATATGTTTCTCTCTTTTGTTTATTTTTCCGTGTTGTTTTACTTTTCTATTTCAGAAAAATGACCAACTGACTACGCCACCACGCTAGGATAAACACGGTAAACACCACCGAACCAAACTTAGAGTTGGGATACTCGAGCCACGGTCTTATCGATGGCGTCTTCGTCAGCGAAGATGCCAAGCTCTGGTTTACTTCCGACCGCCGCCGAGAGATAGTCCGCGAGCGCACCATTGACCCCGCACTTGTGGCAGACTTATAGCTGAGGCCCTACCTCGACTGCCTAGAGTGGAGTTGTTTGTTGACCATGGGTGGTCAATACCACCCTCGCCTGATCGAAGAATTCTACGCCAATGCTACGACGGATAAAAGAAGGAGATATGTCACATCCTATGTCAGTTGTCGTGTGATCACCATACGAAGGCCATACATCCATCAGGTTTACAGGTTAGCCAATGATGACCTCCAACACTCTTCATTTATCCACGTGGGTGACCTGAATGCCCACCGGCGTCACTATCTCGACACCCTCCGGTCCAGACTAGACGAAAGAACCAGGACGGACAAATGTCAGGGTCACCATGACCCTAAACATGGTGCGAGATCCGGTCAAGCGGATCATGTTGGCGCTCATCCGACATAATATCTTACCGAGGGGCAGCAAGAATCTTAATGTCACCGACTGCTACCTCATGGACTACATGGTCGCGCCGGATCCAGACAAGCCACTCTCCCTCTCAGACCTCATGATGCCTCACCTCTGCCATATTATCGAGAAGAAGGAGACCTAACACTTGGGTTTTCCTCACTTCCTGTAGAGGTGGTTCTCTCGCTTCGGAGTGCAACCCATAGAGGGTGAGCTGGTCAGCCCACCCATGGAACTCATCCACGAATACTCTCTCAGCCGGATGGGTTTTGTTCGCACCGGCGCCGGTTGACAGAAGGTGGACACTGCACAGAGACAGAGCAGCGGGGAGTCCTCCTCTTCGGGTCCTTCCACCCACAACGCCACTTCTGCTCCACTCCTCGCTCTTCTTCCTCCACCACCACCACCACCACCATCTGGTTTAGTTACACAGACGCAGTTTGAGGCATATCAGTGCCAGGTTGAGGCATCAGCGCCAGGTGGAGGAGCATCAGCGCTAGATGGAGGCACAACTTCAGTATCTACGTGAGCAGCTCGAGCGTGGTGGTCCCCCTCCCTAGTAGCATATCTATGACTCGAGTGTCGGAGTGCTATTTTTCTGAAACCTTTATGTTTTAATTTGGAATGTTTCAGTCATTTGAGCTCCCTTTTTTTTGCTTTGTAATAATTTATTTTCAGCACTACTTTTATGTTTTCAAACCCTTTTGAATATTATGGTATGGGACTCATCTATGAGTCCTCTTTTGGTCTATAACTTCGGCTTTTTGCGTATTATTCGGAATCTCTTTTGCGCCCTCTTTTTAGCTGTGCATTGTAGATATATACACAATGGGAACAAATACACCCCAAGGATGAGTTAGGAAACATTCAAAAGAAACTCTTGCGAATTTCTCATGGGATCTTCGGCTCTCACTGTCAGAGCTAGCGCTTCAACGACCCCGGACACTTGCAAGTGTGGGGGAACCCCGCCAACAAACCAAACCTTATAAGGGGAGTACTAGTTCTTTAACCCTTTAACTTTTACACAACACTTTATACTTTTCACAGCTCTATGTTTCGTGCTTCGAAAAGGTCTTTTGTTTATTTCTCCCTGCTTCTATTGTTGAACAATGAGGACATTGTTGCATTCAAGTGTGAGGGAACCAACCTTTTCTTTTTTGTACTCTGCTCAATCTCATATTCTATCTATTGCTTCCATTTAGGAGTTACATTTATAGGAAGCAAGTTTCCCTATGAAATCTTGGAATTCACCATAAAACTTTTTCAAAAATTCTCTATCGAGGAGCATGTAACATGCGGTGCAACCTTATGACCTTATCTCTGGTGAATTTTTAATGCATAGGGGTTTCTTCTATCTTCTCGTCTGTGATTGCTAAGGGGTGCTTCTTTGTTAAAAATTTTAACAAAAGGAAGGTGAGAGACACCATTGGTAACCAACAAAAATAAGAGTTGAGTGCTCTCGAATGCAAAGGCAAATACCTAAATATCTTCTCCTCATCTCTTGTTGCAAAAGTAAATCAAATGCAAATCTCTATTTTCCTTTTGTTTTCTCCTCAATGCCCCATTCTTGAAAGAAGTTGGTCATGGTTAAAGTTCTCCAAGTTCCATAATCTTTAAGAACTTTGAAGCACTCTAGATCATACCCCAAAAAGTCTAAATTTTTATTTGCCCTAAGCACACTCATATCACCATGATTAGGTTGGTTTGCACTCCTCATGAATTTTCCACCCTTTTTGTTCACAATTTTCCAAGAATTCATTTGAACACTTGCTTGCTTTAAATATTCCTTCTTAATGTGATTCCCAGTTTTGCTTGAGGACAAGCAAATAGATAAGTGTGGGGGAGTTGATAAGTGGTGAAATAATGTAATTATAAGGTCTTTAGTTACCTTCATTTCCTTCAACTGTTGACCTATTTCACCACTTTATAGAGCATTTCGTTAATATTGGTGAACTTATACAATTTTGGTTACAATATAGGTAAAAGCTCATTTCGGCATGCTTATGAGACCAGATACACCCTCTAGCCAAGATCCAACATTGTAGAAAGCAGGTGGAGAATGACGTAGCAGTTTGGGAAGCCTTCGGTAGACAAATGGCCCTGCTTGAAATACCCCTAACATTCAAATAATTAAATAATGATAAATAAGTATTATTTAGGGGATTATTAAACCCTAAAGGAAGTATATAAACATTTAGGCGTTAAAACGCACCTAAACTCCTTAAGGTCCGAAACGTGCGTTAAAGCCCGACCTTAAGTTAAACAAGTTATATAAGCTATAAAATTCATGTAAAGTTAATCAAGGATCATTATATGACCCTTAGAACACAGGACCTCATCTAAAACTTAGTAAAAATACAAAATGCTCGGGAGTTCCCTTAAAGGCCCGAAAGTCCCGGAAATACTTTATAGGATGAAGTAAAGCATTACACTTCATTCCAAATGCACCATAACACTATTTTAAACATATAAGGTGAAGCCCTCAAGCTAAATTCTCAGTTAAACGCAAAGTGCTAGGAGATGCCTTATGAGGGTCCCATAAACCCCCGGGAATGCCCGGAGGAGTGCCGAGGTGGCACAAAGTCCTATATAAATTATTCTTAGAGTTCCTAACATCAATATTCAACATTATAAAGAGAATGCTTGAGCCAATTCCTCAAAAATAAACAAAGTGCTCGGACGAATTTCTTAACGCTCCTTTTTGCCCCGGTTAGCCCGGGAGTTGTGTTTTGAGTTGATATAACCCCATATAACTCAATGTAACACCTTAACATATTATTATTGACTATAAACAATGTCAATAAACACTTGGAACTCATAGCGACTACTTATTTTTCAGAAAATCCTTAAAGCACAAAAATGCACCTTCGGGCGTCACAAAAACGCGAATGACGCAATTACCTTGAAGTTTTTGAGGATCCACGAGTTGATAATCTTAAAAGGGGATAAATTGAGCATCTAAATCAATTAATGCCAGTACTAAATTCATAGTACAAGTGGGGGCGATTTTATCATCAAAAGGTACCTAAAATCAGCATTTTTACCTTAAAACTTTCATCTTTTACCATAGTATAAATGTACCAAATAAATGCTGGAACCTATTACACATATTAGTATGGTCTTAGTACAATATAGTGTAACAAAATAAAATTGAAAATCAAACTCGTTTGACCTCCATAGTAGGCGCCAATTAGGGTGTCAAATGGCTAGTTTTGAACTTGTAAATTGTCTTATGGAATGGTGACTCATCTAGCATGTGCTATATGATATTATGTCAAATAAAATCAGTCAATTGAAGCCCTCATTACCGATTACCTACAAGGAAAAACAAGAAGGGATTATCTTTTGAAAAAGAAAGGAAATTGAATATGCTAAAAGTAGATCTAGATTCCACATTATACAAGTTGCTAAGATACCAACAAAACAGCCCATGTTCAAACATGGTGGCTGCCGATTTTGATATGTAAAGGAGGGATTGATTGCCTCATTAACTAGTCAAAAGAATACTCTACCTAACTAGCATAATTCATGGTCAAATATAGACAAAACCAATTGTCTTGTACAACACATGTGTACCGATTTTGAGTAGGAAAAGAAGGTCTTATTTGCCTTATAAAAATTAAACAAAGAAGCCTACCTACCTAGCCATGTTCTAATGTTTTTAATCATCAAAAATCAAATGCTATACTACATCCATGTTACCGAAAATATACGGAGAAAGAAGACAACAAATGACATGTATCCTACTTAGAAAATTCAAAAGAAAACACGTACCTACCTTGTGTAACACCCCATCCAAAAACAAACACATAACAACAATCTGCAGCGGAAATTATACTTCATCACATTACTCAACTCGTTGGTGTTACACGCCGTTAACCACCCACGTGGCTAACAAGGCTATTACATAAACATTGTACCGGTCTGATGGACTAGATTCCCGAGCGACTACACATTATTTTCCCTTTCCATTAACAACAAAACACACACATACCTTCCAACTGTACCGAGTATTTACAAACTGATGCCGATAACAATTTCGGTCTTACTACACCTACTGTATATATACAACTTGAATGATTACCCATTTACAACGACTACCCCGTCCTACTCTCGAACGGCTTCCAGCTCTTTGTACCTGAAATAGGAAAAGAAGGGAAAGGGGGGCCCCCAAGGGGCTCAGCACCTTTGCTGGTATGGTAATCCCGCAGCCCACATGCTACTGGGCCACGCACAACTAATTGTCGTCTTAGCATGCGGTTGATTATATTTAAATCATGCATGTAACTGTAAACACACAACACATAACATTTCGCCTCAATGGACTCAACGAACGGATAATACATCCTTACTTGATAAGTCACTCATGGTATTCATTTTCCCTAGAGTGTTTCTCCTCTAATGGAGCTACCTCCTTAATAGACGACACTTACCCATTAATCGGGTTACCTTAAACGCCTCTTATCACAAACTGGGATTCATTCCCATGATCCACATACTCCACATTTTACAACATATAACATTCCTCACATAACAACACATAACTACACTTTTCACGTTTCATCGTGCACATAATAACATCGCAACAGATATTGCATTACATCAACAACACATAACATAACGGGAACGGTTCTCTTAGGAACCGACCCAAACATTGTTAATTCACTGGTGAGCCTAGAGAATGATGTCACCCTCATGATAAGCTCGTTATACAACAACAACAACACTCATTACCGTCCTAATAGTCGGACGAGTAACTTAAGTTAAGATGGTTCGGGTTTGGTGGCCCGAACACACCACACAAACACATGTTCCCCCTAAACCGATCATAAGTCAGAATAGCTAAGCTTTGGAGTAAGCTAATGGGAGATCATAACCCGTGAGGGAAACAACCATAACAGAGAGAAGGGTAAGGCTAAAAAGGATACCCACTCCCAAACAACGCACGACCGGCCTAACCGGATTCCTCACCACTGTTAGTACATACTTACTTTTAGATATTAGTTAGAACCCCACTATGGAGTCTGTCACATCTACACACCATATAGTATTACAACTGGGTTAAACATACAAGGGAGATCCCTACATTCACACACACATATCACACAATTAACACACGCATAGCCGTGGTTAGAACGCCCCATGGTTCGGGTCGTTTAATCCGAATACCGAACTCTCATGTGATCCTAGACTCAGTTAACTAAGGTTAACACTTCCGAGGTTAAATGGTATCGGAGTTGAACACGCCACATAAATGAATTACTGTAAACTCATTACATGTTTTATCTTACAGCGTGGCAAACATACAAAAGACACATTGGCATACAAGCCGGTGTAATCCGGTAGGACACAGGTTGCAAGAAAACCATACCTGTCACCGGAGTCCACTTTACCATGTCCACTTATGTTCCTCGAGCAACTCTCGAACAACTGATAACATTACATGTACTTTTATTAACATCGGGGTAACATGATTGTTTAAAGTCTAATGCTTATAACTTTTCCCCGTTAACTTAGTTACATAACTTCACATTTTAACTTGTTTTACTTTTACATTTTAATACAACTTTTCCCCCACTAAATTGTCATTATAATCCACTTAACATGTCCTTAACAATCTTATAACATCATTACTTAATAATCCCCATCATCCTATAACCTTTAACAAATTTTTTTTTACATACTTTGGGCCGTCCGACCCACCGTCCGACCCACAACTGGGTCGGACCGTTCCAGAAACTTTTCCCGTCTTTTAAATACACCTGTCCGACCCATGTCCGACCCAACCATCTGGGTCGGACCATTCCAGAGACTTAGAGCACACATGTCCGACCCATGTCCGACCCAAGACCTCTGGGTCGGACCATTCCAGAAACTCCAACAGGTGACTAAACAGAGCTGTCCGACCCACAACTGGGTCGGACCACTGGGTCGGACAACATCAGAGTTTGTCAAAACTTTGTCAAATTTCCTCCAAACTTATCCTTAAGCCTCCTAATGTGTTCTAACATCATTTGGCACTTCAAACACACCTTTAGCCATATGCTTAACTCTTTAAATCACTCGCCAAAACCATTTTATCATTCACAAATTTCTTGCAAAATTCTTAGCACTTGGAATGTTTTCTCCTTAAGATATCTAAGTGGTATTTCACCAATAATGACCACTATACCAAGGTGTTTCCTCTACACCTTAACATCATCTCTCAAACTTCTTTTCTTACTAACTAAATCTCCTTTTTCACATCTTACCTAAACATCACTTCTTCCTTGTACATCAACATTCCTAAACCTTAAACAAACTTCTCCAAGACTTAAATACATTCTCAAAAACACACATTGAATTCCTAGAACCTCCAAGATAATACCTAAATCCTTGTATCACTCTAAACCACCTTAATACATGTTTTCTTCCCAAGTAAAACATTTGTTCACCTTTAACACTTCCTAGTTCACCAAAACTTATTTAAAACACTTAGAACTTCTTACACATTTTCCAAAATTTTCCATAGCTTCTCTTGTATATACTCACATCCAAACACTTAGGTTTTTACCTTATTTCATTCAAGAACACCTAAAATCCATCAAGAACTTTCTCACACACAAAACTTCACCAAATTTTACACTACATCACAATATAGTGCATAAACTTAAATTGCTTGGCACTTAGGCCCTTAAATAACATAAACCTTAAACACTGAATTTCCCACATAAATATTGCCTTTGACCTGCAATTACATACAACAACACATATGCCCTTTAATAATCTCCTTAAGAACATTTACTAGGTCTTCCACCTTTGGCTCCTTAGGTATTTTTATCAAGCAAATCAAGCTCATTTTCCTAAGGCATTTAAACTACATTGAGATAGCTTGTTTACCTCTTTTTCCTCACAAACTTCTTCCTTGTTTCCTTGTAAAACCGGTAGGGCGTTTGGTTGTTTGTCAACTTCTAAACAATGTACAAATAATAGAATGAGCATTCAAGCATTATGCTTCATCTCATTGTAAACCCTAGTTACATATATTGTTTTAAGGTATTAAAATGATTGTTTTACCTTGGAATGGAAAGAGAGCTTGAATAAGTATCAAGAGAGGACTCCTCCTAGCCCTTGGAAGATTCAAATGAAGCTAAAACAAGCAAGGTGAAAACACCATTGTGAGGTGAATTTTCGGACAACACAAAACATGAAGGAAACATCATTTTTCTTTGAGTTTCCTTACCTTGAAGCAAAGGAGAACAACAAGGTGTGAAAAGATGAAGTCAAGCTCCATCAATGGTGAATCTCCTTGGCACCGAAATGAGGCTTTTGAAGATTAGAAAAGATAGAAGTGTAGAGCTTGCTCCCACTAGAAGAATGGTGGTCTTGAAATTGAATTTGGACCATGGAGCTAGGAGTTACAAGAGATCAAAGCTTGAAGTTTGGTGTGGTACTATTGCAAACTGTAGAAGAGAGCATGAAGGGAGGAAGAACCGTGTGAAATGAGAAGGAAGAAGAGAATGAGAAGGTAAGTTTGCTTTTGGAAGATATTTATGTTATAAAGTAACTTTCTTCATTTACTTACTTTTCTTTCCTTTCCTTAATTGATTTCTTTTACATGTTGGTGACTCACCATAACAAAAACCGGCCCCCATTAGTAGTCTAGGGGTATGATAGTATTTGTTGACCAATTTAATTACTTATAACAACATATGTTACAAACTAGCTTATTTTAGTTACTATTCACTAAAACAAGGCACATAGATGTGAAATTTTTGATTTCCCATTGATATAGACTTCCAAATGTGATACTATATAGTACACATGTTAATTAAAGAGTAATTATGGACATTTAGCCATTCAAAACTCATTTACAAGACAATTTTTCAAAAGTGTGCTTTAAGACTCCTTAAAGCACTTTTTGTGTTTTAACTTGTTTTCAAGCTTGGTTTTCTTTGGTAATTGGTTTTATATGTTTATTAACATATTTATAAGGTATAGGTATGACCATTAGGTCTTATACAAATTTATCCCAAGCTTAGAGCACATTTTTGCTCTTATTGACTTTAAGGTATATTCTTGTGTTTTGTTTGGTTTAACTGTCTACCAAAATTTCCTAAGGACTTAATTAGCCTTATTAAATCATAATTGACTATTATTTAGTCTTGGTAGGTTCTTTGGGTCCTAACCAAGTTCACTCCAAGCTTAAAGCATGTTTTTGCTCAAACTGTATCTTAGTGCTTTATTGCATTTTACTATGGTTTAAATTGTTCACTGATGTTTCTAAGGCACTTTTTAGCCTTTACATACCATAGTTTGATATTTAAACCACATATCAAGGTTTGGGGTATTTCACCTTGCCTTTGTCTTCTTCTTTCAATTATCAATCAAAGCCTCCATTATCCCTTGTCATGTGGCCAAAAATGTGCAATCAATTAAGGGATTTATTGAGCCAAACAAACAAAGAATAAACAAAGGAAAAGATTAGTCAAATTTGACATTGTTTTATCAAAAGAAAAAAAAATCCTCTCATTCCTTACCTTAACTTCCTACGTGAGTTTCATTTCCTCCTTGCCTTCACACCACCGAATTTGGTAAGCCTCTTATCCTCTCTTTTCTTCTTCATTTGATAGTTCATTCTTTAGAGCTTCTAAGCTCCATTAATGGTGTTCTAAGCTCTAACACCATTTCTATGTAATTTCCTAGTTAAATCTCCTAAGTCTTGAAGCAAAAATCTTCCTAGGATAACTACAAGATTTCGGCTCCAATCTATACATCAAGGGAGTTGTCTTAAATCAACATAAATCCAAGGAGCATCCAAGATCATCTTAAGGTATTTTTCATGCTTGAAAATCCTTAAGACACATTTTATGTGTATCCAAAATTCTACATCTTCTAAAGTTATTTTCTTCATCAATTTCATGAAGGAAAATTGATGCTCCATCCATCCTAGAAGTACCGAAAATATAAGGTAAAAATACCGAAGGTAAATCCTTGGAAAACTACTTATAAATCTACTTAAGATCTTTGTTAAGATCTAACTCCTAAACCCCTTCCTCTCTTGCATAAAAACCGAAGAGGAACATCAATCTCCATTGGAGGAAGCTTGGGGATTCAAGAGGAGTTCAAGTGTTTAATCATCCTTTATTAAGAGTAAGTTTACTAAGCAAATCTTTATTATTTTAATCTTGTTTAAGCTTTTAAAAATTGTACAAAAATTATGTACACCTTCTTAGGAGTCTAAAACCGAAACCATATGGTAACATATACCAAAAATATAATTTATAACATATATGGAAAATATTTACCTTAAGACACATTTTAGTGTCACAAAAGATAGGCTAAATATTTATTCATACCGAATTGTCTAGGACAAATATGCTCTATTTTGAGATAAAAATATATCTAAGACATTACAATAATTTTTACATGAGTTATATGACTCATATGTATTTATGTATAATTATTATAAGTTATAAATCAAGTTTTAGAAGCTATATGGTGATGTATTATCATTGCCGAATTCAAATGGTGATGAATAGATTTTAATGAGCTAAATATGTATATGAATACATACTATGAATTTTGGGTAAGTTAAAAATAATTACTAGTGTTTAAATGACTAGTTTAATAAGTTATGTGGTAAAAATATAATTTTTAGAAAGTTTGGGGTAAGTTAGGTGATTACCGAGAATTAAGTGTGTCCATGGCATAATTATAATATAATATAGTGTGAGAATTAATATTATGAATTTTGGTTGAATTAAATAAATGTTTAGTAGTTAAAATAACAATTTATAAAGTTTTGGGGCTATTTTGTAATTTTTGGAAAGATTGGTGTAAAACCGAGAAACATATAAGTTTATGGGTATATTAATGTATTAAGTATGAAATTAGGCTATGGTCAAAGTGTTGACCGAAAACTTTGGGTTAAAATGATTTAGGACATGAAATATTAAGTTTATAAAAGTTTTGGGGTGAATATGTAATTTATAAGAGTTTAAATATAAAACCAGATTTTATATGGGGCGAATTCACAATTTGTGGAAATATAAGTGTCCACTTGGTCATTAAGGAAATTAAATATTAAAACTATAGTTTATAAGTGAATATATAATGTATATAAAGTTTTTGGGGTTAAAATGTAATTATAGAAAGTTATTTGTCAAAACCGAAAGGTTAAGGGTTGAATTGGTAATTTATAAAAGTTATAGTGTTCAAATAATAATTACCGAATTTATAATGGTGATTTAGTGAATTAATTAATTAAGAAAATAAAACTATGTATTATAATGTATTTTGAAGTATAATGTAAAGTTTAAGAAATAAATGTGGTTATAATATAATAACCGAAAAGTATGTTGTATTTATGGGATTAAAAATATTTGTAGGTCCAATATGGATATTTAGGAAATATAGAAAAGGAAATTATGATTTAAGGATTTATGAAATTAAAATTATATGATATACAAGTACAAGTAATTTACTTGTAAAAGAAATATATTATTTGGGGTTAGTTTGTAACTAATAAAAGGTATGGGAAAAATATGCACATGCGTGACATGTAAAATTTGAGAATTCATTAAATGGTTATGTCATTTAGACAATTATATGTATGTATCATAAATAATACATGTGTAGGAAATATATATTCTAGATTTTTAAGTAAATCAAAAGGAAATGAATATAAGAAATTTAATGTGGAAATACCAAATAATATTTGGAGCTATAGTATATTTTAAATAAAGTTAAGAGGAGGATTAATTAATATGTGACCAATAAATGTCATTGATAAAATTATAAATTACTATGTCATTTGGACATTTGTAAAACATGTAACATAAATGGTACATGAATATATAGTTATATACATTAAAGGATTTAAAGATAAATCAAAAGAAATGACAAATAAGTTATACAACCAGTTATAAGGTAATTAAAAGAAATTACCACACAATAAAAGTTTATAAATTAGGACTAAATGTTTTGGAAATTTATAAATACTTTAATTGATAATAAGGAAAAGAGGTTAAAGAAACTACCTAAGTATAAAGAAATAAACCTCACATGAAATAACGAATATGAAATCGTTTCATGAACCAATAAAATTATTATACGAGAGTTACATAAATTAACACTCTCAGATAATCCTATTCTAGGACATTGTGTGACCAGACGTTGACCAGGAACTAAACAAGTACAGTCTACGGTGAACAGTATGGAATTCTTGCAGTCTGCTTTCTACCGGATTACACCGGCTTGTGTGCTGTCTATTGTTTGAATTAACGACCAAAATAATTGTATGTAAAATATTGTATTACTCTTTTGCTCTGTTGTGTTATTCTATGTGCGTGATGTTACTAACTGTAACGTGTATGTTCCACGCGTACAATACTACATTACCAGTGGATTAAATACCTACGTTTTACTATACCGAGAACTTGTACTCAAGTTTCTCACTAACTTCACTTTATAACAGACGTCGTTATCCTAAACGTGATAATTGACAATACGCATTGTGTTCTTGTTTAACGTCCTTGAGTGACACCTAACAATTCTATACTACGAGAACAAGGAGCCCAGTTGGATCTGGCCATGCATGCTACAGGAGCTGTACCTGTCACAGGTCGTCTCCTATCCAATTTACGTCGCGACGGGAGTTTTGGGTGCGCAACATGTCCACTCACCGGGAACGTACCGGAATATTTCAAGTTAAGAGGAAGACTTCACTTCTCTCGAGGGTACGATACCCACCACTGTTAGTACAGGAGTTAACTACGTTATCTTCTAAGGGATTTATTACCCACCTACTTGTACGAGAGTTCCATCTCGTCTAAGGGTTTATCACACCCGACCAATTTACTCTATGAAGATGGAGTTTAACTAGGTCACTATACCTCCACTGCTATTAGGTACTCTTGTATTCATGTTAGTCCCATTGTGAGGATCTGACTACTATCAAGCTATTCCAGAACATCTAACTTGACCTTCTGAAGTCTTGTTCTGTGTGATATTGTTATCCTTGTGTGGATGCTTGTTATGATTATGTTATGATACTTATTTACAGCTTTACAAAAATGACTTGCATGTATTCGACAAAGTAGTTGGTGTGGCCCAGTAGCTTGTGGGCTGCACGTTTTTCATACCGGCAAATTATTTTGCTGAGTCGTTTCATGGCTAACCATTTCCAGGTACCTGAAGAAAGAAGAGATTACCCGACCGAGTGTAGGTGGGGTAGAATTAAGACAGGGGATTATTACTTCCGGTGTCATTTTACAATACTGTACTTTTATTATTGGTTTTGTTATTTTAAACGGTTTGTATTCAGCGCTCAGACCGTATCATTTGTAAGTTATGTTGGAGTTAGCCTTGTTAGTCACATGGGTGACTAGCGGCGTTGTAGCACCACCCGTTGTTATGTATATATTTTCCGCTGCATTTCCAGTTATCTTTGGGAGCTATCATCGTACAGGTTGTGGAGTTTCGGGTTGGGGTGTTACAAAAAGTGGTATCAGAGCGTAGTTGCGCTCTGAGATCTGAATACAACCGAAATTAACCTTGGGATACAGGGTGTGTGATAGTACAGTGAGGACTAATGAGTTAGTTTTTTTTACTTGGTCCGCCGAAGGGCGTTAACAACTGTCCAAACTTTCAGTAACTACGAACTATGACCTGTCTAAATAACGAGCAGATGTCATGAAAATACATTAATTAACGTAAGTACTTAAGACTACTTGAGTTATTGAAAGGGTGTGTTGAAGACCGTACGACGCCAACTGTCACCCACACGGGAAGCTGACGATGAATAATCGTGACGCCATACTGATGATAACCAGAAGGGCTGACAATACCGCCAAATATACAGCGATGATGGAGTAAAAATATATCTCAATGGACATACACTGCACGATGATCCAACCTGCATGGCGCACTTGCTACAACAAGTGCTGCCCCAGTAAACCAAATAAAGGAAAATGAAGACCTACTTTAGAAGAGCAAACACTGAATTTTATGGGATACCCAGACACTGAGCTTACTGCCCAGTGCGGGACTAGAAAATATTACAATTCCTTATTAACTTCGCGAGAAAATCGTGCGAAACCTTGAAATATGACTATCAGTATAGTCCTACAAAAATAACCAATGATAATATCAAGAAAAATCATAACAGAGTCTCACTATATATAACTAAACATCCAACGTAAATAAACGCGGGATGTAATACCTGCTCAAATACCAAGGGTCCCAGCTAGTATCATTACAGTGACAATGCTGGACTCCTAATAAACAGTGAGAAGAGAACAAACTTGGAATCCATATATTTTGAAGTCAGGAGAACTACCAAGTTAGCAATACTAAATGCTATATATAAATACATATGATTGGGAGGTTATAAATCTAAAACTTTTGAGGAGTATTGATATATTTCAGAGGGATAAGTATCATAAAATATACATACCCTATTTTGAGGCACATGTCCTACACTATCCTTATGGATTTATATGAGCATATGTCTTCTATGACAGCTCAATTTGTGGATACGAGTAAAGAGCTCAGAAAATCAAAGAAAGCTAACACCAATGTAAAATAAATTTTCATATGTACATGGTAACGAATAACACTCCTTGACACTAGCAACGGAGGCAGTGTAAGTTATATTAAGGCTTTAGATTAATATACACACTAAAGATAAGTGGAAGTTAAACATAACAATGGCCAAATATACCCCTTGATTTGTAACAAGTGTTTTACACGTGAACTTTCCTAACGTTACACACCAATCACTATGACTTTAAAACCTCTATTTAATACACCTAAACGGCCTATTTTATTTTGAAGCCAATGAGAGTGTGAAATAACCACGTTTCTAAGAGGTAGGAACAAACAATAAGCTTTGGTTGCCTTGTCACCAAACAGTAGGATTCAAACTGGAAGTTCTTAGTATGAAATGTTACAAAACGTTAAAAGATAATTAACCTAGGTCGAACATATGATTCACCTGATTCATGGAGTTTAAATGAAGTTAGAAAAGCTAAGCTTGAAGGAACAAAAAAATACTTTATGAAACCGTAATTGATCAAGTTATAAAAACTTTTCCTTGGAGTCCTATTCCAAATTTAGTAATAACTATGACTGTCTTGTTCCAAGTGATGATAACCAAAGTGTAGGCAATGATCAAGCCCTGATAAATTAAATACTAGATAAAGCCTTTTTAAGAGAAGAGTATACTTCAAGGTATCCAAGTCCATAACTGAATTTATTGCTTGTATGATGGGTCTAAGAGTCAAATGATTGACGAAATGATTATTAGGCAGTAATCGTCTAGGTTTTAATAAGAATTTATCTTTATTGCCAAGAGGAAAAACTAGATTCCCCGCTAAATGAATTGATCAAAGGAACTTAGTTCCGGGAATTAAGGAATACACTAGTTCCAGGTGTAGGTTACAACAGTTATTAGATTAATTGTATAACGGTCAAGAAAGAATGTTGTAATCACCACATCACAAAGTCTTAATAAGATAAAAATTTGAAAATTTAAAATTATGTGGTTGTTTGATATTTGACGTGGGAGGTCGAACTTGGTCCTGGTCAGATCAAGGGAAAACCAAACACAAAATGGAGTGGAGGGATAGTTCAACACTGATGCTGACCCCGTCAGGGTTGGATGATTCCTGAGACTCCCTACAAGTGGTCACCAATATCTCTGTGATAAGTAAATATTTGTTCTTAATTCTAATCTAAGATCTGTCTAATAAAGTATATTAGATGTTGAGGATGTAAGTTAAAAGTTAAAATTAACCAAGCTATCCTGAAAAGAATTTAAAAAGCTAAAACGACTCCGCGTTTGTCGGAAAAATAGTCAACTATGAAGGAATACTAATTGTTATTATACCATGAGTCATGATAATAAATTAAATATGAGATCAAGAGACATTTACCTATAATGACAATATTTACAAGCTACCTTCTAAGTTATGGCCTTATTGCCATCCGGAGGGAAGGATCGACTTTAAGTCTTTCTTTATGAATTCAAACCTAGTATATTAAATGGGAACCTACCTATAAGTATGGTAGAATAAAAAGAGTAAAAACATTATACTAATACTCCCATGAGTTGTTTTATAAACCGCAAGAACAGGTGGAATTGTGAGAAAATTGTACCTTGTTAGAAACCTTAACGGGAACCCTACTGTAGTGTACTTGATGAACAATCAATAAAGGATCGTGTATGTAAAAAGGTTTTACGACCTAGGGAAAAAGGGAATGAGAGAGATGGGTAAAAAGAACGCGCATCGCGTTCCTTTCTTCTTCTAGGGTTTTCGCCTCCTCGGCGAACCCCTCCCCCTCTGTCTTTCTGAATCTAACCTCCATTGCGTTTCTCTCACACAATCTTCCATTGAGCTTTCCAATTCCTGTTTTTGACTCGGATGGTGGCGCTGTTTTGGTGTTCTATGTTTCGAAGCTTTTGGTCGGGAAGCGAGTTGTCGTCTCCGAGAAGCTGAACCATGGATTTCATTTTTCAAGCGGAGGAGACAGAGCAAGAAGTCGTGAAAATTAATAAGAAGAAGAGAACTGTGTCAGATTGGGAAATCGATAGAAATTTCCCAGCAGTCAACGTACCTGGAAACTTTGGAAATTCCGCACCAGAGGAGAAGCGCTCCTACAGCGATGCGCTAATGCAGAAAGAAGAGGAGAATGCTATGTATCTGTCTGAGAATGAAGTTTTGGACCAAGAAGAAGAGGAAGAGGAGGAGCTAGCAGAAGAAGACCCTTTATGCCCTAAAGTGACGGTCCCAAAGGAATGGATCCAAGAAATCAACAAGGAGTGGAGTAATGCGGTAATTGTTAAACTTTTAGGTAAAACTTTTCCTCTTCAAATTTTATCGGAAAGACTGAACCAGAGGTGGAAGACGAGGGGTAAATTCGAGGTTTTCTTTGTGGGAAACGGGTATTTTTCGGTTAAGTTCGAGTTGAAGGAGGATAGGGATATGGCGCTCTATGGGGGCCCCTGGCTTATTGCAGATCATTATTTGACGGTGAGAAGATGGAGTAGGAATTTCGATACCGAATCAGAGGCCTTAGCAAATTTAGATGTGTGGGTTAGATTCCCAGACTTGAGGACCGAGTTCTTGACAGAGAAGTGTGTCTCATTAATAGGAAGCAAACTGGGGAGGGTTCGTAAGGTTTAGATTAAAAAGACAAGTCTGGGAAATCCACTAAGTGGCAAAGTTTGCATCAATATAGATTTGTCTCAGCCGTTAATTGGAAAGTTCAAGTTGTTCAATGGCATTCAGAGGGTTGAGTATACCGGGCTTCATCTGCTCTGTTTCAATTGCGGAAGATATGGACATCATAAAGAGAGATGCCCGATGCTAGATAATGAGGAGGGTGTTATAAATGAGGGTGGTTTTAAGATGGTTCAAAAAAGTATGGATAGGGATGATTCGATTTTGACAGAGAAGTTTGGTCCATGGATGAAGGTTACAAGGAGAAGGAAACATCATCTCAAGAAACCTTCTGAAAAACCAGGAGTGAAGGTTTCAAATGGGGGGGGGGGAGAGGAGAATCGAAAATCTGTAACTGCCCTAAAGAAAAAGAATCTGTCAAAGATGGGTGAGAAGGATCAGAAGACCACTCAGGGAGGCCATTTACTCAAAAACAGCTTTGAACTTCTTACAAAAAAGATGGAAGAGGGCAAGGAAAATGAATCTGCAAGTAAGAAGCCTCTTGAATCTAAAGAAGCTAGCATGAAAGGGAGACCAAGTGATAGCTCTGAGAAGAAGGTGGTTCAAGGAATGCCCGAGGAGAATCATGAGATTGAAGATAGTTTCCATAGCCCAGCTAAGTCTACTAACTCTTATTTTTCATTGGAAAATGCTCCTTTATGCATGAGTAAAAATGTGGAAAGTAATCCTCTTAATATGGATGAGCTATCTTTGGATGGTGCTTGATATTTTGAGGCTATATATTTATCTGCACCCTAAGGTGGTTTGTTTCTGCTTTGTAGCATTATATATGTGTTTTAAATGATTAGTAATATGAAGATTATATCATGGAATGTGAGAGGAGCGGGTAAGAGTAATTTTCTTCCCTCTGTGAAAAACTTGTTGGTCTTGCATAAGCCTGATGTGCTATTTCTCTGTGAGCCCAGAATTAGTGGTGTTTATGCTGACAGTATTATGGGTAAAATTGGTTTTCCTCATTTTATTGCATAATTTTCTTTAGGCATATACACATTAATCTTGAATAGTATATGTCTCAACTAAAAAGTTTAGGTTTTATAATTAAACTTCATCAACATTTAAACCATTTCCAAGTCTCATGTCCTAAACATAAAAAAAATCTAACTTTATTAAAATCAAAATTAGTATAGTATTATAAAATAGTAATGATACACATTAAATTGTATAAAACATTTTAAAGCAAAACATCTATAGTTTGTAGCAAAACATCCATGTGTGGGAAGAGTAACAACACAATTTATGAATGTTTTATTACAACAAGGCTTGAGATGCTTGAAGATTGAAGATGTTCAATATTATATATATCATTTGTGAGCAATGAACACTTATTGGATGTCTAAATCTTCATTATGTGTTTTTGGTTTCAAGATTATTTTTACAGTTGGAACAACTATAGTAGATTTAGATTTAGCAAAACATTCGGGTGGATTCGGTTCGGGTTGATTCGGTTCGGGTGGATTCGATTCGGGTGAATTCGGTTCGGGTGGATTCGGTTATACCAAATTTCGGTTTGATTCGGTTTTGGTTTGGTTCGGTTCGGATTTTCGGGTCACATTTCGGGTCACGCTATTCGGTTTAAGTTCGGGTTCGAATCGGGTTGGATTGGTTCGGTTTTTCTGGTTCGGGTCACCTTTGCCAGGTCTAGTCAGGACCGTGCAACAATGGACAATTAAGTGCGCATAACAGGATCAAATACCCATAATGAAGATGTGATTATTATAAATTGCTTGCCGAGATAACTAAATTAGAACATCCTGGTCATCCTTAACTTATAACTTATAAGCTTGAACCTGGTCTCATATTCCTATTTATGTAATGTATCTTTACACATAAAGAAAGGTAATTTTTTGCATTTCATGTCGATTTCTCATTCAAAATATTTTTCTTGATTAGGAAGTTCAATCCCATCAGAGGGTCTATTATTTTGTACAAGGCATGCTTCTTAGAAGAAAGACAGAGTGGGCGTATTCTTGAGTCTATTCTGTACAAACTCACTTGTGACCAAAGAATCTTTGAGAAAGCAAGCAGGATATTTAACAATGGTCAGAAACAGATCAAGCCATGTCAAGTTTTTCAGAACCGTCACCACCGGTAACGGATATATTCACCTAGCGACATGGAGGATACAAGTTTTAGTAGTAGTATCTTCTGGCAACCTCTTGACATCTTACAGCCTGTGTATCTGTTCTGTTCTTTGTAATTTCTAGTTCTCTTCTTTCTTTTGTTTAAAGAAAAATTCCTAATACTATTCCAAATCTTATCCATATCTGTTCGTGAAGCTCATGCGGATCTTAGTCTCTAATGCAACAACAATCTAAATCACAATTCTTAAAGTTCCAAATCAGTATTCGTAATCTGTTGTATTTCTAGATCCCTTTTCTTTCCTGTTTTTTAACCCAATGTCGTAATCCTAAATATGTTATTTAACAAATCTTACCATCTGCAATCCTAGATTTGCAATTCTAAATATGTTATTTAACAAAGTTGCCCATTTTGAGAGACTTTATTTTAACTTGAGAGAAAACCCATATGCAAATGAGAATAGATAATTAACAGAGCTTGCCCTGAAACGTAACCTTGATTCCTTTACACCAGAAATAACTGATAAATATCCATACACTCGAGAATATCAAGTACCTTATAAGGAGAAAACGCCAAAGCAGGCAGGAGTGCAGTAGCATTACTAAATAAGACTGAAGTACAAAGAACTCAAGAATCTCAATTTCGTTCACAGTTACTCTTTGGTTGAGCCAGTAGTCAGGTAAGCATCACCCCGGTGCTTTGCATAAACTGGAAGATCCAAGGCTTTCTCAGCAATACTTCCGTCCTCTTGGATCTTTGTCACAAGAGCCTCCAGGGATGGAAAGTTTGCCTGTCATATTCATAGGGGTCCAGAAAAGAAAAATGTCAATTAATATCAACGCACTATCGTCTAGAACAGTCAGCAGCATCATTCAGTTTTTGTAAGAATAATTACTGTTTGGATGGATAGTTATCAAACTGTCCGTTGTTGTGTGACTTCCAAATAATGTTTATTTATTTCTTTTTTCCCCTCCAACTGAGGTTTTCGCACCTATCTACAAGAACTGCATAATGCCGCAGCACAATTGCAACATAAAAAGAAGCTGCAAAAGGTAGAAAACGCAGGAGATAACATTGTTACCTCTGGTCGTATATAACCAACCACGACTAGGCGTAACTCCTCTCCGTAGAAGTCCTCCTCAAAGTCATGGAGTAACCATGGTTCCTTCGAAAGGAGAGAAAAAGAATCACATAAATTAGAAATGGACTAGAGATTTATGACAGAGTCCAATAGTGAAAAATCACAAAACTCATTGTCAAACTCACAATAGTCTTCTCTGAATTATTGAAGTACGGATTCCATCCAATGCTCATGACCATCTTGTAAATACCTCTCCTTGGCAACCCAGCCCAGCCAAAGTACACACCAGATGGGTGCTCCGAGAGAAGCTCCAAGTAACCCTCGGTGGACAAATTGGCTGAAATACAAAGATGTGATGAGATATCGGCACACAGACCCTCAGTGGGCAGTGTTGGACCCATTCAACAGAGAATATAAGACACACACAGGTTTCAGCTTAGAATACGGAACTCTCTAACCTGTAGGGATTCCAAGAACCTTTGAGCCACGACCAAAGCCTTTGATAACAGGCCCACCAATGTGCCAAGGTTCCAAAGATAATGTACCATTGATCCCTGCCACCAAAGCCCCACAACTTATCACCAAACAAACATCTCAACAATTTCAAGTCTCACTCCTTTCAGCCAAAAAAAAAATCTATGATTTTGAAGAAACTAGAAATGAATATGAGGTTATTACAGTCTTCAAATGGGGGTAATCCCCACCGCTCAGGTCGGAAATCATACAGACTATTTATGATTTCATCAGCTAATACATAACGATCTGACATTTTTGGAATAGATGGTACAGCGACTACTTCCATCCCAGCAGCCTTCCCAGCTTCAACACCAGGACTTGCCAAGAAAAACATTTTCGTTAAGATAGTAAAAAGCAAGACAATGACCCCTTCCATACTATAAGAGAAAAAATAACTTGGAGTTCAAGCAGAATCTGATTATTGTTTGAGATACTTACACAGAATCCTCAATGACGAGACAGGAGGAAGGTTCCACTTTTAACTGCTTAGCCGTTTCCAAATATCTTTGGCGAGAAATAATAAATATGAAAAAAATCCATCAGAAGAAAAGAGAAAGTTAAAAGCTATTGCACATAGCAAACTTTCTAGAGTATTTATCATGATGCAAATTAACGTTACCCACATGTCAGGAGAAGGCTTCCCATTTCTCACCTTGTCACCACCAATTATGACAGAAAATGACTCTATCCATCCTGTGAAACATGGCATTTGTTTTAGAGATTCGAAGTGTATAAAACTAATCGTGAAACTTTTGAGGACTAAGAAACAGCACAAACGCATGACACATTAAGTTCCGAAGGTTGATGATTAATATACCTTGATGATATGAAATTTGTTGTTCTACGCTTTCTTTTGGGGAGTTCGAAGCCAATGCCATAGGAACACCATGGGTCTGCAAATGGTGTATCAACCGATGTGCACCAGGAAGGGCTCTAGTTCTACACCACCTACAACAAAAAAGCACAGGGAAGTTAAAATAATCACCAGCTTATACAGA
This sequence comes from Limonium bicolor, assembly GCA_023374045.1. Classification (NCBI taxonomy): domain Eukaryota; kingdom Viridiplantae; phylum Streptophyta; class Magnoliopsida; order Caryophyllales; family Plumbaginaceae; genus Limonium; species Limonium bicolor. Next base: position 166,538,160 of record CM041779.1, read on the forward strand.
TAATATTCATTAATTTGACATAAAAGAAAGAAGTTAAATGTATGAATGGGAACAATAATTCATAAGAGAAGGGAGGTGTACAGCGTTATTACTGATCAGAGAACATCGGCATAACCTCTGATACAAAATCATCAGCTGTGCAAGGTAGCTCATACTCCTCCACAACAACATAAGCAGCTTCTTTGGGTGTCGTCCCAGCTATCCTGAACGTTTCTCTTCCATCCCATTGTTTCCCATACTTCACCAATGCTGACTTCAAAATACCACGCACCACTCCATCTAAAGTGGTAAGAGAATCATGCGTCAGCATAACTATCTAATCATGACATGCAAGAATGCATAAAGCATATATCCCAAACTCTTTTCGCCTCACAAATATAGGAAGAATACTCATAAAACTCATCACTGGCTCACTCTGACATTAAAGTACAGACTACCCTAGAAAACCGTGAAATTTCACACACATTCTCCACAGTCCTTTTTGTGTTAGTTTACTCTTATTTTGTACCTTAGCAGGGTAAAACCTTTGCTAATATAACCATATAATGGTTACATAGCTACTCATGTAGCCCCCTTATCAAAAAAAAAAAAAATATGAACTCATCTCGGAATCAAACTCACAGGGAGAATAAAAAGCAGAATTGTTCACCTGTATCAAGAATGGTGCCATTGAGGTCAAGAACAACACATGAAACCAATTTTGTTGGGAGCTTTGACGTCAACATTTTAGATGCTGCGGCCACAGTAAAACAGATTACAGCATGCAAAACCTAACATAAAATCCGACTCCAGGTATCAAGAAAGTTGTTAACTTATCAATTCAAAAGAATGCCAAAGAACAATCAAGTTGCATCAATCTAAAATGGTTGGACACATAATTAATCACTTAGTTAGACAGAATACGGCACCTATAGGAAGGCATACATTTGGAACTAGTAATGGGAGATGGATGTAACTAACTACAACTGCTGGAAAGGAAATGCTCGTCTAACTATCAATGTTCAAAAACATGAACATTCAGAAAACAAGAAAAATATTTCCTAAAAAAAAAAGAATGAGGGATCCCTTCATTCACTGGCTAATTGCTTCCGTTCCATTCACCAAACCAGAATGAGGGATCCCTTCATTCGTGCAAGTTTGCCGAGAAGCAGAATAGAACACTGAGGAAGGGAGTGATGGGGACTGGGTAGGGGATATCAGTCACTTAGCCCCTTCCAACCTGCTGAAGTAGCTTTGATGTGGTAAGTTTTGCTTCAGTTCATTATTATTTTCTGACCAAAAACTCATATATCAAAAAGAAAGCCATAAGGATCGGGCATAGAAAAGGTGCCACAATATTTAGCTAAGTTAGTAAACAGAAAATTAACATATTGGACCAGTAAGATTGACTTAGAGTATCATTATTCTAGAATACTCAAAACATAGTGTCCTAGGAAAATAAATCCGCATTTAACAAACAGTGGAATAACTGAGCTATAACCTAGACCAACAGCACCACATCACCATCTAGATCCTTATTTGCGGTCATCACTAGACAAATTAGATGGCGGCTGACGGTATCACATGGTGATCAAAGGGAAACGGTCAACAAACTCGGTCTCAGCTTATACAGGTCGGTGTATGTAAGGACACAACTCGACAAGGTACTAGTACTGGCAGTCTGGCAGCAAGAACAAATGTCAGGGTTTATGAACTTAAATGAAAGAAAGAATCCAGATAAGGTTGGCGGCGGCTTGCTTGTTGAAAGTGCAAAACCAACCGCAGAATCAAAATGAAAGAGGGAATTATATACCTTACAAGCCCAATGGAGAACAATAGACTTTACCTTACTAACGGAAGGGTTCGACGGAGCTTGATTGACGAAGAAGACGATGGAAATTCGGCTTGATAATGTTTGCGGTAGTTGGTGAAGGAGGGGAGTGGGCTAGGAGAGACGATAAAAGATCGCCAGCGATGAACAGATGATAATGTAGATTCCCGTCGTATACAAATCATGGCGTTGACGATCTGGACACCAGAATTATGTTTTGACATTTCCACCATAATTCCCCTGTTTTTTTATTCTAATCCGCTACTATACAAAAGGAAGAACTATGGTGTTTCCCGTGTCACAATACTAGTTTAGGGAAATAAACTATTTTAGGGAAATTTTATGAAATGACATTATATTTTTTTCTAACAAAAATACTCCTACTAGTTAGTATTTTGAAAGTTCATAATATGCTCTTAAGTGTTCTGAAATACCCCGAACTTAATTAGGGTGATTAAATTACTCTAATGTGATATTTGAGGGTTGATTAGTGCCTAAATAATGTTGGTAAAGAAAATAAATCCAAAAAAAAGAGAAAACGCTTAAAAAACGAAAAACACTAATATGAGCGTTATGTGACCATAGGAGGAATACGACCTCGACAAGTGTCCTAGATAAATTCCTAAGGCTTAGTTAGGCCTAATTAATATACGGGAACAATTCTCGAAGAAAACGGATCCATAAAATGAATTAAAAATGCTAATAAAGCTTTAGCGCATGTTTTTCGAGAAAACCCGAAAACATGAACTTGAGTGGTCAAACAGACCCGTAAAAATTATGGTTGACTATATAACTATAATTAAACATTAATGAAAGCTTAAGAACCATTAAAATCAAAGAAACGAGAAAAAATCCGGAAAATGGGCCCGGTTAGTGAATAGTGCTAAAACCGGGTAAATTACGTTTTCTGTAAAAGACAAAAAAACGCCCCAGCTCATATACAGGTGGGGGCCGGTTTTTATTAAGTAAATCAGCCTCCCCCTCTCTTATTAGCTAGAAAGAAAAGAAAGAAAAGAAAAGAAAGAAAAGTGGAAAAGTAGAAAAGGACACCTTTTCCCTCTCTCTCCTCTCATTTCCCCTTTCCCCCTTCTCTTTCCTTTCTTCTTTCCTCACCAGCCGTTCTCCCCCTTCCTTCTCTGCTGGAAACGATTTTGAAGGAGCATCCATGGCTTATCCTCCTTCTCTTGCTTGCCCAAGCTTCCTCCAAGCTCCAAATGCAAAATAAATTACATATTTGTGTTCCCCTCATCAAGCTCTACATTCCTCTCTTTTTAGAATCCAAAAATGATGAACTCCATCTCCATGGGTTTAGCCCATTTGAAGAGAAAATGGCATCAACTTGAAGCTTGGAGTCCCCCCTTTCATTCAAGGTAAAAAGATTCATGGAAAAACTCATTTTTCTCCACCTCCTTGTGTTGGCCGATTCCCCCCCCCCTGTAATGCCTTGTTTTTCTCTCTTTGTTTGAGCATTGATTGAACCTTCCAATGGTGGTGGAACCATCCTCTTGATTCAAGGGTTAAAACCCCTCTTGGAACTCCAAAGGTAAAACCCTAGCTTCTGTGCTTTAAGCCTTTCTTTGAATTAGAACTTTTTCTAAGGGTTTAGGAGTTTAATTATGTCCATTTTGTGTTCCTTGGATGTTGGGATGGAGTTTGGCAACTCCATTGCCCACTTGACCGAAATTGAGAAGAGGAAGAGGAGAATTAAAAAGGGAACTTGGAAAACTTAAGGTAAGAATTCCACCTTAATGTTTATTTTGATTGTTTTAGAATTTGGGATGGGTTAAATTAAAATAATGAACCCAAAGTATGTGAGAGAATGTGTTTGTTGGTTAGGAGAGGAAATTGTGAATTGATGTTTGAATTAAGGGCCTAGGTGCCAAGCTTTTGAGTTATAGTATTATATTGTGGTTTGCTGAGATTTTGGAGCTATAATGTTGTTTGATGATTTGGATGGAACTATGTGTGTTAGTAGGACCCTTTATGGGTGTGGCTAGTTTAGGATTGATTTTGGTGAGAATTGAAGAGTTTGGATATGTTAGGTTTATGGGGAAACTATGGCGAAATTTCGGTAGAAAATAAGTGTTTTAAGGTGACTTGGTCAATTGGAAAACCTAGGTGTTTATTAAGTTGAGTTGAGTTGATTAATAACCTTGGAATAGTATTTGGAGAAGGGAGGTTTGGGTATGCAAAATCTGTAGCAAAATGGTTTGTGAAGACCTTAGAATTTCTAGAAAAAGAGTTAGTGTTTATACTCTTGGAAATGGAGGATGGACTTGGGTATAGTTAATGCATTTGTCTAGGAATGAATTGGGATGGTCAAATGGAGTTAGAACAAAGTGCAAAGTGCCAAGAGAAGATTAGAAATGCACAAGTGTGCAAAATGCAAAATGAGAATATAAAATTTGTAGAATTTGAACAAGAATTAGGTAATGAATTGGACCAATGTTTCGAAGAGGTTTAAGGTGTGTTTTAGGATGTTTAAACATGTAGAAAACATGTGGAAAGATTAGGGAAAGATTGAGTGTGGATTAAGGGTTGATTTGGAGTTGAAAAATTAAGTATGTAGCAGGTTTTAGCAGGGTCCGGGACTTGGTCCTTGGATAAAGTCCCGGACCACACCCAAAATAAGGCCGATAGTACAACACCAACCTTGGTCCGGGACTTGGCCTAGGTACAAGGTCCCGAACCATATGTTTTTTTAGCCGAAAGTTATTTTCTTGATTGGTCTGGGACTTAAGGTAGGAACCAAGTCCTGGACCACCCCCAGAATTGTGCCGTGAGTGTTTTAAAGTGTCCAAATGATGGGGGATTGATTGGTATTGGTTTTAGATATTGTTTAGGAGTTGTTTGGTGACATATAAATGTCCTAAGAAGCATAAACAAGTGTTGCAAATGAGTGAGAAGTAAGGACTTAAATTGACAAGAGTAAAACTAAGTATAACGGGACAACGGGGTAAGTACGGGAGTAGTAGTTATTTACATACCGTAACACCTTAATGTTAATAGAAATGTTTGAAACGTTATCAGTGGACCAAGAGTAAACCGAGGAACATAAGACGACCCGGTAAAGTTAAACCATGGTGTAAGGTATGATTTTCTCATGTCCTGTATGCTACCTTGGCTACTCTGATTTGTGTGTTTGTGGGTTATGTGTGACCACCTAAATAAGATAAATGCACGAATCAGATTGTTTGCACCTTCTTGTGCTTGCATTGTATTGTTCCTTGTTGGACTGTATTTTGAATTTGAAGTTTGTATAATTCATGAAATGTGTGATTGTGGATGAAGTGCTTGGATGTGAATGTGCACTATAGATCGACTCATAGTTGAGTCTTGTTTGATTAGTAACTCGTAGAAAGAGTCATGTTGCGAATTAATGAAAACGTGGGAACACACTAAAACTAACGAACCAAGAAACGATAACGCAAACCTATGAACTCACTAGAATGTGAGAGAGTGTACGGGATTAGTAAACTCCCGATAACGGTTAGAGAACCGAATTGATTTAATCCACAAAACGATTAATAGTGGAAGTGTATAAGGAACCTCTATTTAGAGGATCGATGATTGTTCACAACATGAACCTTGAGAGAAGTAAAGAATGGTAAGGGATCACCAAACCCCTTAGAAAGATAGTCGACCCACAATGAGAGGATCCGACTAGTATAAACAATGTCCCGAACATGAGAGTATTCGATACGTTGGGAAAACCCTTAAATCTGAGAATACTAGACATTGGAAATTCCCTAAGCTAATAGATGATATCGAGAGAGATACTTCTAGGCTAATCTATGAGATTATGAAATAACTTCGAGAGAGGAGTTTTGGGAATTTGAGTAGTCTGGTAGAGAAACAGACATTTGAGAATTTGAGGAGCTAAGCGTATAGTTCCGTTTGTATTTGAAAGCCCGGTGGTGAGTCTTGTGTATGACTCTGCCCCGGAGGTCATGGGTAATGACTTAAAAGATACCTTTGAGTAATTGATTTAAGAATTTGATTTAGAAGTTGATTGAGAATTTGATTGAGAATTGAGAATTGAGTTTGAGTTTGAGAATTGATTTTGTGACTAGAGATTTGAGTTAGTAACTTGAGAATTTGAGTATTGAGAATTGAGTTGAGACTTGAGAGATTCGAGATATTGAGTTTGAGTAGAGAATTGAGTTTGTGTATTGTAGAACTTGAATTGAATTTGGGAATAAGAGGGCTTGAGTAAGTGTAACCCAAGAGAGTGGGTAAGACAATGAAGAATTGAATAAGGCATAGTGAGGTAGAAACCCTCAAGGCCTAAGAATAGGATAAATTAAACTAACCTCTTTGATGTGTGAGTTAGTGTTTGTATTCGATGTCAAACATTGATTGTGTTAATGTACATACATAATGTATTGTGCCTTGCATGATGATTGAATTAAAACGAATCGCATGCTTTCGACCAAATAGTCGGCGTACCCCCGTTAGCACACGGGGTATGCGAATTTCATATGCAGCAATTTGCTGAGCCCGTAGGGGTACCGTTTTTATTTTCCCGGTACACTGAAGCCGCTCATCGTCCGAGAGTGTAAGACGGGGCTGCTGTATAAGCATGGGTAGTTGGTTAGGAATGTTATATTTATTATAATGTTGAATTGTGAGTCCGATTGGTTATCGGCAGACTTGAGAACTGTAGATACTCGGTATAGAACTGAATTGGAGTTGTATTGGTACAAGGATTGAATTGAGGTTGTAATTGCATTATGATTTGATTAAGGAATGGAAATATTGTTGGATTAGAATACTCGGTATATTCGTCATCAGACCGATATTGTAAATAGAATGGTTGTATTGAATTTGGTTTGGCCTTGTTAGTCACGTGGGTGACTAACGACATTGTATCACCCCCGGTTGTATTGGAAATTCTGCTACTTGAGTATTGATAATCACTAGTAGAAAAAAGATTTTTAATGACGACGTTTAAACCACGGTTAAATGGGAAACCGTGGTTTAAAGTTTATAAACCACGGTTATGATAGCAACCGTCATTTAAAATACACACCAGAGTGCATATACCACGGTTTTCGGAGAACCGTCGTATATAGGTTACTTATATACCACGGTTTTCAGGCCAACCGTGGTATATAGTACACGCCAGAGTCGATATACCACGGTTCTTGGAGAACCGTCGTATATAGGGTTTCTATATACCACGGTTTTGTTAAAACCGTCGTTTTTAGTCGTGGTCACAAAACTTTAAATGACGGTTCCTTGTTAGAACCGTGGTATATAGTCTCCCGGGAATTCAAATTTTCGCCGAAAATTAACGCGGCTCTTTCTTTCTCTTATTATATATTTTCCCTCACTCTTTTACAACCTACACTGTCGAACAAGGATGCTCTGCAACTCTTCTCCTCCTTCTTCTTCTTCTGCGCCTCTGTAATTTTTTCAACCCACCAGCGAACATGCATGCTCTTCGCCATACTGGAAAACAAGGAACACATGTTGCGCCTCTGTAATTTTTGCAAACCTAACCGGTGAACAAGGACATGCTGAGCCTCTGTAATTTTGTGCAACCCTAACGGCGCTTCGTCCCCTCTCTCATTCTCTTTCACGGTAATTTTGCAACCTACCGACGAACAAGGAACATAATGTAACTTCACTAATTTTTTTAGCAACCCTAATACACAAACAAGTAACATACATGTTCTGGCCTGTTCATTCTCTTCTGTTTGCGGAGAAATTACATTGAAGGCGGCGGCGTTTAATCGCCGGCGAACTGGGAAAAAAACACAGACTATAAACCACGGTTTTACATATAACTGTGGTTTATTGGTGATTATTATAGACTTTATACCACGGTTTTAAGTAAAACCGTCATTTATAATGCACTATATACCACGGTTCAGACTCCCAACCGTGGTATAAAGTCAGTGAATGCTCGCGGGAGAAGGGGTCTTAAACGACGGTTTCGACAAACCGTGGTTTTTTCGCTTACTTTAAACCACGGTTATGAACCGTCGTTTATCTCAATTTGTGAATATACGACGCGAGCATAAACCACGGTTCCTAACCGTGGTATATAGGCAAAATAACCGTGGTTAAAAACATTTTTTCCACTAGTGAATTGAGACAGATTAGGAGATAATGACTGGATTACCGGTAGGGGTGTTACATGTTCACTAAAATTCCCAAAAAATACAAAAATACTACTCCTTTCGTCCCTGATTGACATTCTTGTTCACTATTTAGACATGTCGTTTAATTTCAATATTTAACATGTAAGATGCCATAATTTTATAAATCTAAGTTTTGTAATGGAATCCTTATGTGAAAAACTATATGTTGTAGAAATTTGTTTTATAAAATTATTTTATCTTATATGTTTAATATTGGAGTGGAAAAACGTGTCAAAAAGCAAACAGGAAGGTCAAAGTGGGACGGAGGTAGTATAAAAATATAAATTACTTTAAAAAATATTTAAAATATTATAAAATATTATTAAAATAAATAAAAATATATTAAATATCATAAAAACATTAATTAATATTTGGAAAATTATTTTTAAAAATTTATTCTATTTTGCAGATGACTTTATGACATAGTATAATTTAGGGAAAATTCACGAGATACCCCTGTTTTCTTTCGTAATTCACAATATACCCCTGTGGTTTTAGTAATTCAACTTTAAACATGTTTAAATGTTTTCCAAAATTGATGAAACTTTACATGGACGATGCTAAAGTGTTATATTTTGGTCCAATATCAAATTTGAAGTTTTTTAAGCTCACATGTGACCTGTGGGACCCAATGAACAGTCACATATTCATTGGGTCCCACAGGTCACATGTGAGCTTAAAAAACTTCAAATTTGATATTGGACCAAAATATAACACTTTAGCATCGTCCATGTAAAGTTTCATCAATTTTGGACAACATTTAAGCATGTTTAAAGTTGAATTACAAAAATCACAGGGGTATATTGTGAATTACGAAAGAAAACAGGGGTATATCGTGAATTTTCCCTATAATTTATTTCCTATTAATAATTTAAATTGATAAACAAAGAGATAATTTTAAAATGTATGGTACAAATTATGGTAACTAATTGGTACTAGTTATGGTGCTTAATTGGTACTAAAATTGGTATAAATTATGTTAAGAATTTTGACTAGTACCAATTTTTCAACCATTTAAGCACCATAACTTGTACCAATTAACTACCATAATTTCAATTTTTTATCAATTTAAATTTTTTATTGGAAATAAATTATATTATGTCATAAAGTCATCTGCAAAATAGAATATAAATTTAGAAAAATTCCAAATATTAATTAAAAAAATAAAATAATTTATTTTGAATAAGTAACTTAAATTGGTAGAGAAAAATAATTTAAAATGTATGGTGAAAGTTATGGTAATTAATTGGTATAAATTATGGTACTATATTGGTTTAAATCTGTAGAAAAATTAGTATAATTATGTGTTTAAAACTTTTTATTCCTTTTTATGGTACTACATAATTTTGAAAAAAATCTAAGAATTATTTAATTTTTTTCAATGTTTTATGATATGTTAATATATTTTATTCATTTTTATATTATTTTAAATATTTTTTATAGTTATCTATATTTTTGTAGTATTTTGAATAGTGAATTTTAGTGAATTTTTTTAACACTTAGGGGCATATTGTGAACTTTAAAAGTACGTTAACTAGTAGGGGTATTTTTGTCTTTTTGCTTCTGGTCAATGACATAATGGAATTTCATGGACTTTTACAAAAATATAATGGCGTTTCGAGACTTTCTTTTTTTAGTAGCATTTCATGAAGGGGGTTGCTATTCGCAGTACAAAATTACTAATCACCGTAGTACAAATTTTTTTTAAATCATATTAACGTTGTAACCATGTAATGATGTGTCCATGTGTTTTTTTTTTCAAAAAATTATATCTGAAAGTAATTTAACCCAAGAAGTTTGTAGTTGATTAGTACCGAATTTTGCTTCTTACTTTTTTGTTGTAATCAATACTTGAATCTTTTTTTTAAAAAAGTGTTGGATTACATTTTTATGTGTTTACACTATTAATATGATTTAAAATTAATTTGTACTGCGATTAGCAAAAACTTTACTATTTGCAGTACAAGTTTTTTTTTCACCAAACTTAGTTGAATAAGTTGGAATGTTGTGGGGAGACATTTTTTTCTGAAACAAATGAGAATTGAATGACTAAATTTCAGTCACAATGAGTAAAACAACAAAGTTGGAACAACTAAGTTATAACAACTAAGTTAAAGAAAAACAAAGTTACAACAACTAGGTTAAAGAAAAACTAAGTTACAACAACAAAGTTAAAGAAAAACTAAGTTACAACATCAAAGTTAAAGAAAAACTAAGTTACAACCACAATGTAACAGAAATACTAAGTTACAACAAGTTACAACATAATTGATATTATCAATCATCATTACTACCAACTGACTCATCACTCTCACCGTCATATGAATTGGAGAGTGATTCGAGTTCTAACAAAATGGAACTATCATGCACTTCATTGCTTGCAAATGACTCCATTGAAAAATCACTGTTGTCTTCATATGAATCTAGGAGTGATTCTACTTCCCACAAGATTGAACTGTCATACACCCCCACCCAGTCATTACTTCCAGTAGATTCTTCTTGGTTGTGGAGTTCCTGGTTGTGGATTGATTCATTATCCACCATTGAAACATCACTCTCTTATGTATCGGAAAGGAATTCATGCTCCCATATGATATTAGAAGTGTTTTCGGAATTTGATGAGTGACTCATGATAATGTGAATGGGTTGTGAATTTGAAGGAGTTGGTGGTGTGGAAATATGAATTGTAAAGAATCAGCAGCAACTCTACTCCTTTTATAGAGAAAGCACAAGCTCCAGATTTTTGCTTAAAACATTGTGCTTGTGTCTGATAGTGACTCTGTCCTTAAAGTTGATGCTGAAGCTAATAGTGACTGTGTCCTTACATGTATTCCCCATAAATGTGTGAAATGTCATTTCGTACCTTGTATAGTCTTACATGGTGGTTGTGTGTGATCATGTCTAATAGTGACTATGTCCTTTACATGTAATGCTGAAGCTAAATAGCCATGTAAGAAGGCACATACTTGTATTCCCCATAAAATTGAAATGTCATTTCGTACTTTGTATAGTCTTACATGGTGGTTGTGTGTGATCATGTCTAATATTAACTGTGTCTTTACATGTAATGCTGAAGCTAAATAGCCATGTAAGAAGGTACATACTTGTATTCCCCATAAAATTGAAATGTCATTGCGTACCTTCTGTAGTCCTATAAGGAATATTATGGGTTGGCATACTAGAATGCAGTAGCTGTGTAATAATGTACATGCATGTCATCCCTTTTAAGACACTAATTGAGCTCAATTAAGACACTAATTGAGCTCACTCGTGTCAAATTAAGACACTAATTGGCTCAATTAGTGTCTTAATTTGACAAGAGTTTTTGCATTTTTTATCTCCAATACATGTGGATATTCAGTTCTCATGACATAAACATTGGGTTTACTTCATTTGGTAGAATGGTTCTACATATAGCGTTCTTCGGTATCATATAGCGTTCTTTGGTAGATGTTTGGACGTGGAATAAACATGTCGTTATACTTTTCTGGATTTATAATCTTTGGTAGATGTTTGGACGTGGAATAAACGTGTTGTTATACTTTTCTGGATTTATAATCTTTGGTAGATGTTTAGACGTGGAATAAACGTGTCATTATACTTTTCTGGATTTATAATCTTTGGTAGATGTTTGGATGTGGAATAAACGTGTTGTTATACTTTTCTGGATTTATAATCTTTGGTAGATGTTTGGACTTGGAATAAACGTGTCGTTATACTTTTCTGGATTTATAATCTTTGGTAGATGTTTGGACGATGAATAAACGTGTTGTTATACTTTTCTGGATTTATAATCGTTGGTAGATGTTTGGACGTGGAGTTTTTACATTTTTGATATATTTCAGTTATTGTGACATAAACATTATGTTCTAACCACTTCGTAGAGTTGCCGATTCCTATATTTCATCCTTCACATGTGACTGAACTCAGGCGCATGCTGAGTATGATGTGTCTGAATTGCTTGAAGTTGAAGCCCAGTAAGGTAAATAATTGTATATGTTTCTTTATGATGCACTTGTATATCTCCATATGAAGCTTTTGCATCAGTTTTCATCTATCCAGTGTTTGTATAGGTCTGAAAAATCTAGTCAGTGGTCAATCAAGTGCTGTTTGACTTCTGACATAGTTATTTCCTGAATTATGTATCTAACTTGATTTTGAATTTATGGTCAGGCACCTACGAAGACTGCTGGTATGGTTGATATGAAATAAGGTTAGATGCATCTACATTTCTCTCATAGTTTGTTTCAATCTTTTATGTTCAGTTTCTTGTAATGTGATAGTTAAATAGATCAAGAACAATGATGGAGCAGCCTCCTTGGAGCTTAGAATGCCTGGAAGGATGAAAAAACAGGGCAGTGAGTGGAGTTTCCTGAAGCAGTATGGTGGGTTTGCTCTTGGCTGATCAATTGATTAAAAAGGATGGTGATTTTAATCTCGTTGCTGATACTTTTATCCTTATCCTAACAAACTAGGTATCAAAAATGTTCAAAAAGCATCCAAAGGAAACAAGAAAGAAGTTTGAAAAGAAAGGGTACTTCCCCCAAGATGGATACATCATCAAATACTTGCCTGTTCCACCAAACTGCTTATCCATTCCAGATGTATCTGATGGAATAAGTGTCATGTCCTCGGTGAGTTATGGTGCTACTCTTTCTGCCATGCCCTTTGTTACCTTTTTTCCCAATGGTTTCATTCTTGTTTTCTAACTTATCTGTAGGATGTGTCTTCAGCAATGCTGAAGAAGGTACTAAGGAAGATTGAGGAAATAAAGAGTTCACGATCAGGTGAGCCTAACTTCCAAGCTCATGAAGATGAAGTCAATGCTTTACAGGTGATTGTAGCTCAGTATCTTCAAGTGCGAGGCATTGGACAGAAGACTTAACATTTAGGAGCAATGAAGAGCAAAAGAAATGGTGCATTTCTAGAAATTTTTTGGCATAGTCTCCCCTGTTTTTCTTCTCTTCCCCGGTTCTAAGAACCTCCACAAAATGAACCAGAAGGTGATCACCAGCAATTTCAACAATACGGTAACAATCACCAAGTCCACTAGAAAATAACTACATCCATACTGTATCTTAAAACAACAAAAACATAAAATCCTAAACTATGCCCGTCCATACTGGTGATAGTACGAATCCCGTATAGTCAAGGTACTGAGAACCTCATCTAACCCCTGTTCAGTTTGCCTCTGTTCCTCGTGCGGCATCTGCTAACGGTAGTAACGCCAGTCCCAGCTACGATTCCCAGGTAATAAAGGCCTACCAGCCTCAGTTGCCTCATGCATGAGCTATAACATAATATTATAAAGTTAGTCTAGCATTCATAAAATGCTATAATCAACTGAAATTATACAAAGGAAGAGATCAACTTACTATGGCGGGATCCGGCCGATGAACGAAGGTGTTTTCGTATATGTCAGGATTCATGATCTTCGGATGGGTGTGTTTGACGTACCAATCCAGATAATCTCCGTCACATGCATGTACGGCCGCCCGTGTCTTAGTGAACCCCGGAGCAGGTCCACACTCACGTGTTTTTAAAAATTGCATTTTAGCCCCTTTGTACTTATCATTTTGCACCTAAAAGCCCGTTAACTCATTCTAATGCTTTAACTTTGTTGTAAACACATTATAAACTTAAAATACACTAAATAAAATAGTAGCCATTCAGCCTTAATAGCTACAACACCAAAACACCATAAAAATGACATTTAACCCTAACATAAGGAGTTACCTCATAATACCCAAATGTTGATTTTTCAAGAGGCTTGCAGCTTGAAGTTTTCCTTGATCTTCGGCCCTATTTACAGAGGAGTTTCACTTAGATTATTGGTACAAATTTCAAGCTTAACCAACTCTTTACTTTCCAGGTTTAGTTTAGAGTTTTTACCTTTACAAAGATGTACTTTTCCACACTTGTTTCCCTTGTTTTTCTTGGTTGTTTCAAGGGGTTCCCAACCTCCAATTTCCTGCCATAATACAAGGAAAAATAAGGTTCAAAAAATAGAAGTATACACACCCCATAATCCATGGTAAAAGCTTAAGGCACAAAGATGGGTTTTAAGCTTGGTTTATTACGTTAGAGTGTCAAAATGGTGGTCTTGCTCCTTTAAAATTTCGGCCGACACTAGGAAAGCATGAAAGAAGTTAGTTCCTTGGTAGATCTAAGAGGGAATGGTGATTTAAGGATGAAAACATTAAAGCGCAAAACTTTACCTTAGTAAAATGACTAAGAAAATTATCGGTTTGAGTTTGACATTCGATTTACTACACTTGTTACTTAGTCATTTAAACTTTATTTTAAATTACCCAAAACTTGTAAAATAAGTTTATAAGTATAATTAGGTCATTATTAATCATTTTATATAGCAAGTACACCCTAGTTCCCTCATTTTACTCTTTAACCCCAAAATTTCACTTAAGTACTTAAACCTAATTTTAACTTACTCAAACTTATAATATAAGTTCATAAACATAAATGTATCACTATAAACTATTTTATACAGAAAAATTTCGGCCCTATACAAAAATATCCCTTTAGTTTTCAAAAATTACATTTTAACCCCTTTTTACTTATCATTGTGTACATAAAAGCCCTTTAACTCAATCTAATGCTTTAACTTTGTTCTAAACACATTATAAACTTAAAATATAGTAAATAAAACAGTAGGTATTCGGCCTTAATAGTTACAACACCAAAACACCATTAAAATGACATTTAACCCTAACATAAGGAGTTACCTCCAAAACACCATTAAATTACCTTTTTAACATTCGATTTACTACACTTGTTACTTAGTCACTTAAACTTTGTTTTAAATTACCCAAAACTTGTAAAACAGGTTTATAAGTATATTTAGGTCATTATGAATAATTTTATACAACAAGTACACCCTAGTTCCCTCATTTTACTCTTTAACCCCAAAATTTCAAAAAATTGTCATTTAAGTGCTTAAAACTTGTTTTAACTTAATCAAACTTATAATATAAATTCACAAACATAAATATATCATTATAAACTTTTTAAAAAATTTACTATTAAAAAAACCAAGTGAGTCGCCCCAATAGGCGGGGTGACACTCACTGGCTCGTGTCAAGCGCAAGGGCGAGTAGCGAACAGAAACCACCGCCGCCAGGGTGAGTTCACCCAGTTCGTGTCAATATCTGGGGCGAGTAGCGAACAGAAACCACCGCCGCCAGGGTGAGTTCACCCAGTTCGTGTCAATATCTGGGGCGAGTAGCGAACAGAAACCACCGCCGCCAGGGTGAGTTCACCCAGTTCGTGTCAATATCTGGGGCGAGTCGGGTGTTTCCGTTTCTTCAGCCGGGGCGAGTGCACAGGTCTCGTGTCTTCAGACGGGGCGAGGCGCCGTCATCTCTGTGGTCGAGGTGAGCTCAATCTTCGCGTGTCGACAGCAAGGGCGCGCAGCTCCAAGTCGCCTCAGGAGGCGAGGCGAACCAGCCCAGCTCGTGTCACTGGCTGAGGCGAGTTTGTTCTATTCGTTTCAGTAGCAGGGGCGAGCCGACTACACTAGTGTCGGTGGGAAGGGTGACTGAAACGCCATTAATAGAGTATTAAGGTTTTTTTTTCAGATTTTTATTTTGTAGATCTAGGCTCTAACAACAAATTTGAATTCACAACATCAAGATCTATAACTTGCAAAAAAAATTTGAAAAACTCACCGGAAAAATTTTCCGGTGGTGGCCCGGCGGTGGTCTGACGGCGGTCCGGCGGCGGCTCCGGCGATCAAGAAGAGAGGATTCCGGCGAGGTAGTATGGAGGAGAGATAGTGCGTGGGTGAGAAATGAAGGTACGGGACACATCCCGTTTATATATAACGTGCGTGTTTTGGAGCGTTTTTGCAAAAAACGCTTGTTTTGACTCGTTTTCAACATATTAACGTCGTTTCATAGTAAATACAAGAAAACATCAATATTGTAACATAAAATAACAATTATAACATCCAAACGCAATAAAAACGAGTTTACCGACTTTTACAACAATGAGAGCGTTTTTACCCGAACCTGGGATTTTCAACTACGTTTTCAGTACAACGTTTCTGAAACTGTAACAATGTCTATAATTTAATCAAACGTAACGTAAAACATCGTTTACCAATGTCAAGTTCCAATTATAACATTCGAACGTAATAAAAACGGGTTTAACGTCTTCTAATACAACGAGAACGTTTTTTACTGTTCACGATGATGAAATGATTTTTTTAAAAAACAAAAATTATGACATGATGTCACTACATATTTAAAACACTAAAATGATTTTAAAAAAATTTGTACTGCGGTGATTAGTAATTTTGTACTGCGAATAGCAACCCAGTTTCATGAATTAGCCAAAAATATGGTGGCATTTCATTAAATTTCGCATTATTTTATAACTCTTCCACAAATTTTGAAATATCTTACCAATTTATGATTTTTCATACTTCTTTTTTACATTTATTTATAGTTTTAGGCTAATATTCATATTATTTGATATTTTCTTTTGCTCTCCGACATACTTCTCTTTAAAAAATCACTCTACAAATTCTGGATTAATTATTTATGGGAAATTATGATAAAACAATGTTAATGTGATTCACTAACCTTTTTTTATTGGTTTGTTGTTATTTAAAATCAAATTAATGTGTAGATAACTGATCCTAATTGTTAAAAAAATTAAAATTGTTCACAAATTTTGAGTCTAGTTGGTCAAGGGAAATTATATAATAAAACAATGTTAATGCAACTTATCATTTTTATTGATTGGTTGTTATCTTCAAGATCGTTCTGAGATAAGTGACACTGTTCAACATTTTTTAAAAGTTGTTCACACATTCAAAACTAACTGCTCAAGAGAAGTTATATAATATTAATACAAATTACTTTTTTAATATTTTATCGTTATTTAATCATCACTTTGTATTCAGATAAGCGGTACTAGTTGTTCGACATTTTTGGACACTTTGTTCAAAATTTAGTTCATACTACTTCTAATGTTTTTAATATTCAAATTTGAGACTAGTTGTTTAAGATAAATTATATAATAAAACAATGTTAATACAACCTACCATCTTTTGATTGGTCTGACATTATTTAATCAACAAATTGTGTTCAGATAAATGATACTATTTGTTCAACTTTTTGTATGAATTTGTTCAATTTTTTATTACATATTGTTCCTACAATTTTGTTGTTTAACTTAGAGACTAGTTGTTCAAGGAAAATTATATAACAAAACAATTTTAATACAACATAATGTTATTTTATTGTTTTGTTGTTCCTTATTCATCTAGTTGGTGTTCAGAAAAGGGATACTACCTGTGTAACATTTTTTAGTCTGTTCACGAATTCAAGACTAGTTGTTCAAGAAAAATAACAATGTTAATACAACTTACCATTATATTATTGATTTGTTGTTCCTTATTCATCTAGTTCGTGTTCAAATAAGGGTGCTAGTTGTTCAATATTTTTTAATTTGTTCACAAATTCAATGTTAGTTGTTCAAGGAAAATTATATAATAAAACAATGGTAATGCATCTTAACTTTTTTATAGTATTTTTTCATTTTTAATCATCAAGTTCATGTTCTGATAAGCGATACTAGTTATTCGATTTTTTTTGACCTTTTGTTCAAAATTCGGTTCATACTATTCCTAATTCTTTTAGGGAAAATTACATCCTCATTCGTGTGATTTGACGTAGTTTTTCCATCCACCCACGTGGTTTGGGAAGTTACTCTCCCCATCCATGAGTTTTCACGCGTTTTATATCCGTCAACAGTTTATCATTTTTCGTTAATATAGTCCACGTGGCACTAGACACGTGGACTGTTTTTTTTTATTTATAAAAAAACCCCATTTTTTATTTCCATTATTCCTCTATCCCATTTCTCTACCCATTATTCTTTTTGTTTGCTCTCGAGTTGATGTTGGACTCACACGACTGCATACTTTCGTCCACATTTTCTCCTTTGAGCAAAGTGATTGAGGTTGTCTGTGAACCCTAGGTAGTTGGTAAGCTATTACCCTGTAGTTGATTCTATGTGTGTATTCTGGGATTGACTTTCGTCCACCTCTTCTCCTGCGAATCCTACTCGTACTTAGGCCTGTCAAACGGGTTATCCGTTCGGGTTTTGGGTCATATCTTTTCGGGTCAATATCCGTTCGGGTCATTAAACTTTCGGGTCATTCGGGTTCGGGTCATTTCGGGTTCGGGTTGTAATAGTGTCAGATAGAATCGGGTTTCGGTTATTTCGGGTCATGGTTAATATTTTTTCGAAAAAATTATAATATAAATATATACCTAATTTCTATAAGAATATACAACATATAGATTACCGAACTTTCAATACAATGCCTATTCTGAATTTCATTCGGATATACTAAGTTTAAATCAATTTTTGTGTCATATTTATTTGGGTCATTCAAGGTTTGGGACAATTTATGGTCACTATTATTTCATGTTATTCGAGTTTGGCTAATTTTTAATTACTATTATTTGGGTCATTTCGGGTTCGGGTCGGTTTCGGGTTATAAATTTTTCGGGTCATTTCGGGTTCGGGTCATTTCGGGTTTTACCCAATCGGGTTTCGGGTTTATTATATTTAAATATTTTCGGGTTTAATCGGGTTTCGGGTTCGGATAAAACAGACGGGTTTTCGGGTTGGGTCAAATTTTGACAGCTCTACTCGTACTTAGCCTTCACATTAGAACTAAAGTAGCCATGGTTCTGGTTCCACCGATTTCGGTTCCGAAACGAGTGTATTCGGATTCAGAATTGGTCAAGGGTGGGTCCAGGGCAGTTCCGGTTACTTAGAGTGTATTCGGCTCGGTCTAAAAGAGGTTCTCTACCGGTTCCAGAACTGATTCCACAACTGTTCTAGATTCGGGTCTCAAGTTTTTAGCCCGACCAACCACTATAGGTCGGTTTGGCTATTTTTTGTAACGGCATGACCATTCTGTCTTTGGTTGACCCATGGGACCGACCCACTACTGGGGAGGTTGGCATTAATTTCTTTGTTTGAGATTCGTTTGTGTGCACAAGTTACTCTCTTTATCTACTTTGCTCCAAGCTAGGCTATTTCTTAAGTTTAATGTAAGAAGTACTTATAATTTATGATTGAATTTATAATTTAAGAGTAAAGAGAATTTTATTATATGACATGAATTCACAACCTCATTAAAACCTTATTAGGGAAAACCCCATTGGGAACACGCTAATAAGGAAAAATACATTTCTAAAGAGGTTACATGATTGCAAGTCCTAAAAAGATTACAGCGAGAGAAAATTAATACTAATACATTCTAAAATATTACAAGATAGAAGTCCAAAGTGGTGTCTTCTTCATTCATCTCAAACCAATCATCACGTTGTCCTTCGTATTGCAATGTGTGCGCTTGGGATAGCCACTGTAACACCCTAGATTTTGCCTTAAAACATAGATTACTAAATTACAAAACCAACGGTGAAAGCGGCTTCGAAAACGGACCCCAAACGAGGTCTGAAAGTGCAAAACAAGCTTGGTCCGAGCTTGTGTCCGGACATGGGAAGTTCGGACACAAGTCGAGAGTTGAAAAGTCTGAAAACCAAAGGCGTCCGAACTTGTGTCCGGACTTCAAAGTTCGGACACAAGTCGAGTTTCAAAGTCCGAGAATTCTTACGCGGCGTGTCCGAACATTGGTCCGAGCTTACAAGTTCGGACATAAGCCGAGACTTGTAAGTCGGCCTCGTCCTCGCATGCTGTCCGAACTTCAATGTTCGGACAGAAGTTCGGACACACCAAAACAGAGGAAACACCTTAAACTCTCGGGGCCTGTCCGAACATGGATGTCCGGACGGACGTTCGGACAGGTCCTGATATGCATCTTCACAAGCGAAAACAGTACCAAACCATCACCAAAATAAACATAACAACTTAGCAACCCAAAGAAGAATCATTTCCATGACTTAGTACCTCAAATAACCATAAGAAAACCATCGAGAGATCTCTTATACAGAAAGTAATTCTCCAACAAAACACTTCAACTAAATAACAGCGGAACAGCAAAATCCAAAAGGCGTTACCGCCACACTCTAGCAAAGAGTGCTCAGGCTTTAAACTACAACTCAAATGCCAAAACGTTCCCAAAACTTGTAAAGCATAGCAATTCCAAAACATAACTCAACTCGAAATGACGCGTAGAAATTATCCAGTCATCCTAAGCTATGTGATAGCGTGTCCCAATCCCCCATTCAGCCATGAGTACCTGCGACCATAAAACAGCAATAGAAAACGCGAAGGGGTCGCGCAAATCAGCAAAACTGAGTAAACATTGCCTCAACTTGTAAAATGCATTTTGAAACTCATTTTACATTTGCAAAACCTTAACTCACGCCACAACGACAACCAATTTCACCATCACCAAACCACCATTAGTAAAACTGTAACACCCCAACTACAACCATACACTGAACAACAAAATAGCAGCGGAAAACTGAACTCTTCACATTACTTAACTCAATGGTGTTACACGCCGTTAACCACCCACGTGGCTAACAAGGCTAATACATATACCTATACATTGTATCGGTCTGATGGACTAGATCCCCGAGCAACAACACACTACTATCCCTTTCCATTAACAACAACCAAAATACATATACAATCCAACTGTACCGAGTATTTACCAACTGATGCCGATAACAATTTCGGTCTTACTACACCTACAATACATACACAATTTAAATGGCTACCCATGTACAACGACTACCCCGTCCTACTCTCGAACGGCTTCCAGCTCCTTGTACCTGCAAATAGGAAAAGTAGAGAAAGGGTGGCCCCCCAGGGGCTCAGCACCTTTGCTGGTATGGTAATCCCGCAGCCCGCATGCTACCGGGCCACGCACAACTATTTGTCATCTTAGCATGTGGTTGATTATATCAGAATCATGCATGTAAACTACAAATACACAACACATTACACTGCACATCAATGGCTCATTAAACAGCCAATTCAACAACACGTAACAAATCACTCGTTGTGATCTTTAATCCTTAGAGTGTTTCTCCTTTAACGGAGCTATTTCCTTAATAGACGCCACATACCCACCAATCGGGTTATCCTTAAACGCCTCTTACAATAAACTGGAATTCATATCCATAATCCACATACTCCACATCTTAACAACATATCACATCACATCGCAATAGGAATTGCAGCACAACAACAATACATAACATAACGGGAACGGCTCCCTTTATGAACCGGCCCAAACATAGTCAGTTCACTTGTAGCCTAGAGAATGTTGCCAGTCTCATGATAAGCTCATTACATAACTCGTTACCGTCTCGTTAAATGAACGGATAACTTAACACAAGGTGTCTCGGATATAGTGATCCAAGCACACCGAACAAACATAACATAGTATGCCCCTGTGGCCCGACGTGAGTCAGTAAAATAGCCTTGGTTAAGCTAAAGGGAAGGTTGGAAACCAAATTGGAAAACAACCATAACATACAGAGAGAATCGAACCGGTTATGACATCGACTCCCATACTCACACGCGTGGCCGGAACAGACCGGACTCCTCACTTTCCCCGTTAGCACTTGTTAGAAGCTCAACGTTGAACTTAATAAACATTCACAAACATTGGGTTAAGTCTTGTTAGACACACACACAAGGGAAGGGAGAGTCATACATTCACACACAACATCACACACAAACATCACATGACTAACTCACGCATAGCCGTGGTTAGAACGTTCCTTAGGTCGGAAACGTTATCACCGGATACCGTTCTCTTACGTTTACCTAATAGTGGTTAACTAGCCCTTCATGCGCATTCAAGGTTACCGGTATCCGCACGTAAACACACAACAACAATAACGACTGTAGACTCGTTTCATGATTTATCTTATAACGTGGCAACATACAGAAAAACACATTGGCATACAAGCCGGTGTAATCCGGTAGGACACAGGTTGCAAGAAAACCATACCTGTCACCGGAGTCCACTTTATCATGTCCACTTATGTTCCTCGAACAATTCTCGAACAACTGATAATATTACATGTACTTTTATTAACATCGGGGTAACATGATTGTTTAAAGTCTAATGCTCATAACTTATCCCCGTTAACTTAGTTAAATAACTTCACATTTTAACTTGTTTTACTTTTACATTTAATACAACTTTTCCCCCACCAAATTGTCATTATAACTCACTTAACATGTCCTTAACAATCTTATAACATCATTACCTAATAATCCCCATCATCTTATAACCTTAAACAATGTTTTGTTTTGTTTTTTTTACATATTTTGGGCCGTCCGACCCACCGTCCGACTTGTGGGTCGGACCGTTCCAGAGACTTTCCCGTCTTTCAAATCCTCCTGTCCGACCCATGTCCGACCCAAGACCTCTGGGTCGGACCATTCCAGAAACTCCAACGGTTGAATTAACAGGGCTGTCCGACCCACCCTGGGTCGGACCACTGGGTCGGACAACATCAGAAATTGTCCAAAACTTGTCAAACTTTCTCCAAACTTTTCCTCAAGCCTCCTAATGGGTTCTAACATCATTTGGAACATCAAACACACCTTTAGCCATGTACTAAACTCTTTAAATCACACACCAAAACCATCTTATCATTCACAATTCCTTACAAAATTCCTAGCACTTGGAATGTTTTCTCCTTAAGATTTCTAAGTGGTATTTCACCTATAATGACCACTATACCAAGGTGTTTCCTCTACACCTTAACATCATCTCTCAAACTTCTTTTCTTACTAACTAAATCTCCTTTTCACATCTTACCTAAATATCATTTCCTCCTTGTACATCAACATTCCTAAACCTTAAACAAACTTCTTCAAGACTTTAATGCATCCTCAAAAACACACATTGAGTTCCTAGAACTTCCAAGATAATACCTAAATCCTTGTATCACTCTAAATCACCTTAACACATGCTTTCTTCCCTTAGTAAAACACTTGTTCACCTTTAACACTTCCTAGTTCACCAAAACTTATTTAAAACACTTAGAACTTCTTATACATTTCCCAAATTTTGCCATAGCTTCTCTTGTATATTCTCACATCCAAACACTTAGGTTTTTACCTTATTTCATTCAAGAACACCTAAGTCCATCAAGGACTTTCTCACACACAACACTTCACCAAATCCACACACTACATCACAATATAGTGCATAAACTTAAATTGCTTGGCACTTAGGCCCTTAAATAACATGGCTCTTAGGCCCTTAAGTTGCATAAACCATAAACACTGAATTTCCCACATAAATATTGCCTTTGACCTGCAATTACATACAACAACACATATGCCCTTTAATAGTTTCCTTGAGAGCATTTACTAGGTCATTCACCATTGGCTCCTTAGGTATTTTTATTAAGCAAATCAAGCTCATTTTTCCTAAGGCATTTAAACTACATTGAGATAGTTTGTTTACCTCTTTTCCTCACAAACTTCTTTCTTGTTTCCTTGTACCGAAAATCAGCAAGGAGTTTGATCACTTGTCAACTTTCTAATCAATATACATATAAGGGTAATGAGCTTAAGAATTCACACTTAAACTCATATACAAACCCTAGTTTAACATAAGTGTTTTAATACACTAAAATGATGTTTACCTTTGAATTTGAAAGAGAACTTGAATATGTAACAAGAGAGGACTCCTCCTTATCCCTTGAAGATTGAAATGAAGCCAAAACAAGGCAAGATGAAGGCACCATAAGTGGTGATTTTCGGCCACACACTAAAACAAGAGGAAACATTGATTTTCTTTGACTTTCCTTACCTTGAAGCAAAGGAGAATGACAAGGCATGAAAAGGTGAGCTCAAGCTCCAACAATGGTGAATCTCCATGGCACCGAAATGGAGTTCTTGAGGATTTGAAAAGATAGAATTGAAGAGCTTGACTCAACTAAGACAAAGGTAGTCTTGAAATTGATTTTGGAGCATGGAATCATAAGTTACAAGTGAAAGAAGATGAAGAATGAGATGGTGCTGTAGCAAACCGAGAATGGAGCTTGGAAGAAGATGAAGAAATCGTGTGAAATGAAGAAGAATAAGAGAATGAGAAGGTAAGTAGCTAGCTTTAGATATTTGTTTGTTAAAAGCAAATAGTAACTTGCTTTATCCTTTATGTATTTACTTGATAAGTGCTAGCAAGGGTGGTGACTCACACCATGAAAACCGGCCCCCTTTAGTTACTTAGGGGTGTTTTGGTCTTAGTTGACCAATTAAATTACTTATAATAACATATGTTACAAACTAGCTTATAATAGTTACTATTCACCAAAACAAGGCACATAGATGTGAAAATTTTGATTTCTCATTGATCTAGACTTCCAAATGTGATACTAAGTAGTACACATATTAATTAAAGAGTAATGATGGACATTTAGCCATTCAAAACTCATTTACAAGACAATTTTTCAAAAATGTGCTTTAAGACTCCTTAAAGCACATTTTGTGTTTTAACTTGTTTTCAAGCTTGGTTTTCTTTGATAATTGATTTAATATGTTCATTAACATATTTATAAGGTATAGATATGACCTTTAGGTCTTATACAAATTTATCCCAAGCTTAGAGCACATTTTTGCTCATATTGACTTTAAGGTATCTTCTTGTGTTTTGTTTGGTTTAACTGTCTACCAAAGTTTTCTAAGGACTTAATTAGCCTTATTAAATCATAATTGAATATTATTAAGTCTTGGTAGGCTCTTTGGGTCCTAACCAAGTTCACTCCAAGCTTAGAGCATGTTTTTGCTCAAACTGTATCTTAGTGCTTTATTGCATTTTACTATGGTTTAAATTGTTCACTGATATTTCTAAGGCACTTTTTATCCTTCACATACCATAGTTTAAATGTTTAACAACATATCAAGGTTTGGGGTATTTCAATCTACCCCCCTTAAAAGAACTTCGTCCTCGAAGTTCACACTTCCCACACATCATAGATTAGAACACGGGAATAACTCACAAAATAGAACTTCCATAACCAAACATACTTTACATCACAACCTCGGACTTAATGGTCCGGGTAACATGTTCACATGCATACATAACATAACATAACATAACATAACATACTTACATGATAACCTCGGACTCAATGGTCCGGGTATCTTAACAATATTTGCACATACATAACAACCCTTAGACTCTTGGGTCGGGGCAACATAACCACATTTAGACCCATAGGTCTTGATAACACAACAGCCTTTAGACACATAGGTCTATGTAACACAACACATTTAGACTCATAGGTCTTAATAACATACACTTTTGGAACTCAAGGTCAAAATAATATTTATTACACATACCACACAACATGTCATAGCATGTATAACAATCAAAAATATCTTTGATATACACTGTGATCCCGCAGAACCCGGTCGCGATGGACACCTTCCGTTCCCGTTCCTTTGGGAGATCAATACAATCACTTAAATTAAATTTTTTTTTCTTGTGAGGTTAAGTAAGAGAACTTTAATTATATAAAGTATCTATCGCCGTTTTATAAATTCCAATTCAAAATCCTTTTGAAAACACATACAACTCCAAGTCCATCTTATGCTCTTTGCTTCTTTTCTTAGCGTGGTTAGTTGTGACCACTTAAGGGGAGCTTCAAGAATCATCCAACCCTGATGTGATCAGCATCAGTGTTGAACTATCCTTCCACCCCAATTTGTGTTCGGCTTCCCTTGATCTCATGATAATCAAGTTTCACCTCCCACTTCAATTTCAAGCATCAAGTAAATCACTCATTTCCAATTTTCTATCTTTTTAATCATTCTAATCATGATCATAACATCTCTAAGGGATAGAACTCCGTCTATCAGTTACCTCCATTCACTTTAATCCTATTGCCTAGGGAATTTTATTCTCACTAGGTTCTATGTCGGTTCATACCCTTTCATGAATCACTATATTGTATATATATACACATATATTTTATCAAAATACAACATACAGTTTCACATTTAGTGTCATATAAACATACAATGTCGGGGTTTTAGTTCCCCGGGAGTTTCTCTACTCCCCACACTTGTACTATCACACACAATTGTTAACAAATACACACACTCATCACAATGGTATTCGCATCTTCTGTGCGCAATTACCACAATTAAACCATGAATGAATGCGTATGTTCACGTAACACACACACCAATCATCAAAACAAATTATTTTGTGCTATGCACAACATAAGTCACGTACACTTGTACGGTAATACACACTAAGTGGTTTTGCGCTCTACCCCCCCTAAAAGGGATTACGCCCACATAATCAGTCACTGAACATTGGCTTAAAATGTTCTGCCGTCGTGAAGTGTTTTGACTTTCACGCGGTCTATTATACAATGTGTTCTGATTAGAGGATCTTAACCATATTGGCGGTTTAGTCCCTAAGCCAAGAATTCTCATTGGAGGTTGTTTAAACTCTTAGCTGGTTTCGGTTCTGGCCTGTGAGGCTTCTAGGCGTTGATAATTAGCCATTTACTCATATTCACTATGCACATTGTACACTTGACTCACTGGTTCACTAGCGTCTGCTGCGCAACTCTGACAACTGTAGGGCTTAGTTTGCCCCATTCATTATTCTCACTGTATTGTACATCTCCCATATATCACCTTTATCTTGGTAATAATGGTTTCTCAACCGACGCGTGGTATCTCTTACCGTGAGCGAATTCGGTGAGTTATAAACTTTCTATCCACTTCCATAGTAATTTACTGTGTATACTGTTACGTGCTTCACAATGATTGACTTGATTCCTTCCGACTCACTGTCGGTTGAGGTTGAGCTACTACCTAGTGTGTAGTGCTCTCTCGGTTATCACCCAAACTCAAGGTATGTTCCATACCATTATTTGGTATTTAGTGCTACTGTAGTCACTTATTCTTAATCATGCCTCCACATTTGATTCTGTACAAGTACTCTTCCATTGGTACGTCCTTGCATTTCCTATGCATCAGTCACTATGGCGTTATAAGCCACTTTTTGTTTCCACCACAATTAACATTTCCCGAAGCCTAGCTATCGCACTCGATCATTACTGCGCAAATGCAATACCAAAACACTTAGTCATACAGAGTGCAGAGGCGTAAACTCTTGACAGTAAATCTCTTATGCGATTCGCCATGGAATTCACACTGAGTTCCTTATCACATAGTACCAACTACTGGCTTACTGCTCAGTCCGTTTATCATCACTTACCTTGCATCACCACTGAATTTAATTCATAACTGCTCTTATCTGCCATATCATTATTTAACAACACTTATACAACGGTCGCTTGCCGCGTACCGTGCTCTTACTTCTTGTATAACACTAACTCACATGGTATTTACTGTCACCTTAACTCCCACACATATACTTACATCATTCGTATTATGGTTCATCATTCATTTGGATGACTACTGAATGCTCCTTGAGCATTGATCATTCGAGTCACAAGCCGGCATTATTCAGCTCGGTGCTTCACCTTATACACACATACTACTAAACTAACTGTTTTCTCGCAATATCAACATGACCAATCCTTAACATATTTCTTGAACTCGGTTCACATAACTACCGCTCCTGCGGTCTCACAATATTGAGAGGTATCCCCACTCTTAATGCAGTGGTTCGTTTACCACTCTATTCACTTATACAACATAAACTTCTACAATCAATCTAATTTACGTAACACATTTTATTTGTGGCTTATGAGCCTTACTGCTTCGAGTTCTATCCATTGTGGACGGTTCACACACATTTATTTGTCCGTACAACATTACATGGTTAGAGGTTGTATTGGGCTCCATGATAGGGTCGTTGCATCACGTTTCCTTTCATGGGATGCCCCTTAGGATTGTCAGTCCGTCTCCTGACAACTTATGTCTAAACTGGGTGTTAGTTTCAACCCTTGTATTTCTGTCATGTCATTTCATGCAACAATTGTTGATGCGAACACCCTTCAAGGATTGCTCCTGGGTGTTACTAAGTTATGCCTTACATCTGGTTCACACTTATTGGTATATTCAGTTAGCCACGCCGTTTGCGTTCTTAACTGGCTTATTATCCTCTTCTGTGAAGATCAACATTTCCTGGTAGTGTAGGTACTCATTCTGGGAGTTTCATCCCGTTCATTGCACACTAATGTGTCCACATTAGGCATCTGCCTTGCCAGGCACAGGCTGGGTCTCCGTTCCAGCTATCATGTTTATCCCTGGGATCCTTAAGACATATGCTATGTCTTTACATAACAGTTAGTGCACTTCGTATTCCCTGACTTTTAAACGTTTCCTTGAAAGGAATTCACTAATCCTTTTAGTCTCGTTAACTTGACTTGTTCCTTTACTTCAACCATTCATGGTAATCCTTAGCTCTTGTTTGACTTATACTGCTGACCGTAGTACGGAGTCGACTACTTCCCGTGTTTCGGACTCTACTCGTATACATATGTGGGGTACCATGCTGATACATTGCTACTTACCCAACTAACCCATAAGTAGGTCTGTCAGGCCCACAAGCTCCTATCGGAGTGCGGTCGTCCCACATTACAGTTGGTACACTCGTAGTGTCCGTCACACGCCTAGGTGAAGTATTCTGTTGTCAACTCCCTTATATTGTCCCGTGACAATATGCATTATGTGCTTCCCGAACTTAATCAAGGAAAGTCTATCCACTGTTGTATCTTTATCAACTACCCTCAGGGTTTACGGGTTTGGTTTAGAAGAAGGTTAGAAAGAAGTGTTGGTTTGAAAGAAAATCTGGTTTTGAAAGAAAAGAGTTTGAAATAAATCTGGGTTTGAAGGAGAAATTCTCGTGGTTCACAACGTCTTCTTGCCTTAACCAAATTTAGCTTCTTGCTGACTGGTGTACTTCCAATTACAAAGGTTAGGCTGTTAAGCCCTTCCACAGTTATAATGATCTCACTTAACTTCATGGTACTTTACTAAGTACTTCGCATTTGCTAAAATTTTCCCGAACAGCCCTGTTATAGCAGCACTTGCTATAGCAAGTGCGCCATGCTAACTCGCTCTCGGTTAAACACACACACCGGTTGCGGTATCATTTTTACCCGCACTGTCATCGGTGGCCTTGTTGGCCCTCACTTGATCTTACTGTCTTGATAATAACTCCTCTAGGTGACTTCTCACTGTCTTCACGCGATAATCATTAACTAGGGTGTTTCCTATTCTGGAGACCCCTTTTCTTTTGTATTGTTTCCTCTTCGTAGCCCGTTCCACGCATTTGTCGTGGTTACTGAGATTTGTCTCTGTTTGGGCGCTACGTTGTAGTTCCTTTGTCGGTTGGTATACCGTTGGTGTATCATTTAACAACTGTGGTTCCGTAGACACTTGTCTCGGGTTCCATTACTTCACTTCTTGCCTGTTGCATGGTCAGTGCGTTGCAAGCTGGTTATTCTCGACTGCTCGGCATGTCGACCTAGGTTGCCGGAAATTCTATCCTCTTATACACAAAATTCTTCATTCTTCGCTATTAATGCGGTTAACATTGTTCAGGTAGAAACCATCTCCGGGATTCCCACTCTTCGGGATCTGCCGTACGACAGGTTCTCCGTACCTTTAGAGGTGTTTAATAACAGCCAGATCGGGTATTCCCGAGTAAGAGAGGACTTTCATCTCTCTGGCGTTGTTTCCCAAGTTATATAACAGGGATTGTGGAGGGTGGGAAGGATATAGTAGGTTTCCAGTACACACTGGTTACTCCTAACTAGCGTATCTCTCACGCTATCACTCAACCCTTAACCCAAAGTACTAAAATCCTAACTCGGTACTTCCTAAGCTCGGTAATTCAGTCATCAGAGCGATACTCCGCTCTGATACCACTTTTTGTAACACCCCAACTACAACCATACACTGAACAACAAAATAGCAGCGAAAAACTGAACTCTTCACATTACTTAACTCAATGATGTTACACGCCGTTAACCACCCACGTGGCTAACAAGGCTAATACATATACCTATACATTGTATCGGTCTGATGGACTAGATCCCCGAGCAACAACACACTACTATCCCTTTGTAACACCCCTACCATTAATACCGTCGTTACCGTCCAATCTACTCGTGCTTCCAGATTCACGCAGCGGATACATACTTACATACAGTGGGTGATACAATGCCGTTAGCCACCCACGTGACTAACAAGGCTACTACCACTACATACAGCATCGGTCTGATGGACCGGAATCCCGAGTACTACACATCTACAACACATACTCCATTCATCAATCGAATACTCCAATGTTCCACTCAATACTTTACTCCTTCATAAACCATACAATACAAAATACATAACCGAGTTACTAGGTTCCCAATACAAATACAATGCTTCTTCTAAGTTCATATGTACTCATTAAGAGTCTAACCACTACCCATTCCTCACAACTACTTACTTTCTAAGTACAAGGGGTGTGCTAGTTAGTACACCTCTACATTCTACTACTACTATCCAATGTAGTCACCGGTCTCGTGCCTTGACCATATCCTCTTCGGGTACCTGCACACTAAAAACGTTCCCCCGAGGGGGTCAGCTTTCGCTGAGCATGATAACCGCATACCCCGCGTACTAGTGAGGGTACGCCGACCACTTGGTCGTACACATGCAGTTCAATTATTCACACGTCATGCATACATGCTTCATACACAATACTACCATACTTACGCAAGGCATACATACATACATACACTTCATTACATACAAGGGATACAATATGAACCATCCAATACACACTTACCTTCTTCCGAAATACTCATACTCATTACATACACAATATACAGTTCTTGTTAGCTTCATTGGTCCACCCGGGTTAATCGGGTGGAGATTACTCTTTTACTCGTTACTCCATACATACGCATACATACTCATACTCATACTCATACTCATACATACTTACTTACTTACTCTTACTCATGTTAAGTCGTCGGGACCTCCGGCCCGGGGACTACTCCGTCCCACCACCGGGATTTACTTGGTTCACCAGTCCAGGATGCTACCCACTTAAGGGATTTGGGCCATGGACCAGCTTACGAACCAGGAATCGGATCCAACCTCTTGTGTCTCCTCATCCTCACGCGTGGCCGAAGCTATATCGGACTTCTACTCATTCCAATTTATTCCTTACTTATGTTAGGAGTTAGGTAGTTAGGAATTAGTAGAAGTCATTCATTCAAGCCACATACACAATACATTGCTCAAATACACATCCATACAAAGTTCAATACAATATACAAGTACACTACGAAATACAACACACTTCATCATCATTCATATATTTCATGAATTATACAAACTATTGTTCAAGACAAATATCAAGAACAATGTAAACAAGCACAGGTGAGTGCAGTATAGTCCGATTCATGCATTTATCTTATTAGGTGGTCAAATAAGCACACAAATCGGGGTAACCAGATTAGGATACAGGGCATGAAGAAATCATACCGTTCACCGTCGTACTTGTATCCCAACGTTCCTCCGGTGTTCACAAATCAAATTCCTATGATATACATACAATCGAATGATTAATCTAACTATCATTAACTCAATTCGATTGTTCTTACGTTTCCTAACTCATACTTAATAAGTCTTTACATTCTTTACACTTATATTTCATTTACTTACTTTTCATCACTTATCCATGGTTTACGTTCATATATATATACATACGTATAGGTGGGTATACATATATATATATACATATACTAGTTATAATCTTATAGTTTTTTTTTGTATGTTATGGGTCGTCCGACCCAACGTCCGACCCAAGCCCTGGGTCTGACCATTCCAGTAGGTTTTCGTTCTCTGAAATTCCTCCCGTCCGACCCAGAACTGTTCCGTCCGACCCATACGCCTCTGGGTCGGACCATTCCAGTAGCTTTTGGTTCCGTGGTCTGGGGCCGTCCGACCCACCGTCCGACCCAACCTCTGGGTCGGACCGGTCCAGAACCTACCTACAGATTTTGTTTTTCACTTATTTTCTTACCCATTTCTTCCCCAATCTTCTTACATGTAATCCCACATGATTTAGCACTAATTAATTCCTCTAAATCACCTTAATTCATCCACCAAATCCATTACTAAATCCATCAAACAACTTACATAATTCCCTCACTTCTTTTCCAACACTTGTAACAGCTTTTGTTACACTTATGCTACAGATTTTAAAACTCAATTCTCACATCCAATACTTCTCCTACCAATCCCATTACTAGTATCCCAAATACATTTCCAAGCCATTACATTACCTATACCCAAGTCCAACTCTCCTCTTACCAAATCTTGCACACTAATTCTTCCTAGCTCTACAATGCAATTTAATACCTCTTTGCTACAGATTTTGGTTCCTACCTCCTCCATACATAGTTTCCTCTCCTAATGCCATTTCCAAGGCCTACAATGCATTGCCTCTCCTCTTCAAGTCCAACACTCACTCCCTAGGTCATGTACATAAGTTCTCCTAGTTTCTCCAACACCATTCAACAACTCTTGCTACAGATTTTTCATTCTTTCATTCTCTTACCACAACTACTACTCATAGTTATCAAACATCTCTATTAACTCCATACACCCTTGGTTTTCCCATTCACCAAGTCATTCTTTAATGCTCAATTCCTACCAAAATTTTGCCATAGTTCATCTACATTTCCCACTTATCCACATATGTACTTTCTCATCAAACTCATTCATAATCTAGCCAAACAAGGGTTCTACTAGCACACATACAAATATAAATTCCTCAATACTTTCTCAATCCACAATTCCAATACACATACACATCACATTTGGCTCCAAAGCCTACATTCAAATACTTGCTCTTAAATACTCAAACTTCACAATCCTCAATACTAGCACAAGGTTTTGGGTTCTTTAAATATTTTACCCATTCCCATTACTCTAATGCAATAGAATTTAACATTAGGAAGGAGCTCTTACCTTGAGCTTATAATTCCTTCATTCCCTTTTTAATTCTCTTCTCCTTTCTTCTTCCTTGCCCAAACCGGCCACATTGGGAATGGAGTTGCCAAACCCCATTCCCATCACCCAAAGCACATAAAAATATGTAATTAATATACTAGCCCCTTAATTAATGCTAGTTCATAAAAATGTTTAGAGCGATTTCTAGGGTTTACCTTTGGAGTGTATTAAGAGGATTTTAGCCCTTGGTTCAACAAGGTGAATCCACCACCATTGCAAGGTTGGTATTATGCTCAAGAAAAAAGAGAAAACAAAGCATTACAAAGGCAAAAATCGGTTATGAAGTAAGGTGGGAAAACATGAGTTTTTCATGTAGATTTTTACCTTAATGGAGAGAGGAGACTCCAAGCTTTACATTGGTGCCATTTTCTCTTTGAATGGGGAAACCCATGGAGATGAACTTCCTCATTTTTGGATTTTGAAAAGAGAGAAGTGTAGAGGATGATGAGGGGATTACAAATATGTAATTATTTTTGTGATTGGAGCTCAAATGAAGGTAGAGCATGGGAGAGAAGTGGAGTTGCCATTGGAGCTTCTTGAAGCTCTACAAATCGCCCAACCAGAGGGAGAGAAGAGAGAGAAATCGGTGGAGGGGGAGAGAGAGTAGGAGAGATGAGAGGAAATGAGAGAATAAGAGGTGAGAGAGTGTGGGGGTTGCTTTTTTACTTTATTACTTTGCTTTTTGGTACTCTTTATTTGTTAACTAGTTACATGTGTGTGTGAGGGGTTATTTAACTAGTAAAAACCGGCCCCCATATAGTATACTAACTGGAGCGTTTTTCGTCTTTACAGAAACGCCCGTTATTTTACCCGGTTTAGGTACTATTCACTAACCGGGCCCGTTTTCCGGAATTTCCTCGTTTAATTTTTTTGTTGACTATTAAGCTCCCATAAATGCTTAATAATTATTATTTAATGATTTATAATTTTTACAGGTCCGTTGACCGCTTACGGTCTCGTTTTCGGGTTTTCTCGAAAACGTGCTCTAAAGCTCTATTAGTGTTTTAATTCATTATTTGGATCCGTTTTCTTCGGGAGTTGTTCCCATATACTATTTAGGTCTTATTAAACCTTTAGAATCCATATATACGCTAACCGAGGTCTCATACCTCCTATGGTTATTTAATGCTTATTTAGCGTTTTCCGCTTTTTAAGCGTTTATTTATTCTTTTGGATTTATTTTTCCTTACTAGTATTAATTAGGTACCATTAGGCCCTTAAATACGTATTAGATTAATTTTAATCCCTATATTTAAGTTCGGGGTATTTCAATCTACCCCCCTTAAGAACTTTGTCCTCAAAGTTGTTCGAGGTTATAGGTTTACCATGCTTACTCATTCTTACATGTCTAATACCAAAGCCATACCTTCTTCCTCCTTACAATTCCCAAATCCATTACTCAAGGTTTCTCCTTTCCATATCATACCAACGCACAATAATCACTCCAATCCATATTACTATCAACCATCCGGTTCCTCATTACACAATTTATACATACGTACAACGCAAAGCTATTCCCAAAGCAATGCAATACACATACAATCCCGCAGGCGCTCAGGTCATCTAGACACAGGACTCCTTTATGTCCTGCTGCCCTTGGAATACTACAACATGCTATACTACTATCTTCTCCGGTATAAGTTTCTAACAAATCCTTCATCTCCAGGCTAGGAAAATTCCTTCCAACAGCTAATTGGAAATCCTTCTAAAGCATACAACTCCAAACTTCAACTTAGATTCATTACTTCTATCCTACGTGTGATTCTTATGACCACTTGAGGGGAGCTTCAAGAATCATTCGACCCTGATGTGATCAGCATCAGTGTTGAACTATCTTTCCACCCCAATTTGTGTTCAGTTTCCCTTGATCTGATCAGGATCAAGTTCGACTTCCCACATCAGATTCAACCAAACAAATAATTTAATTGTTTTCATTTTCTATCTTTTTACTCTTTCTAGTCGTGATTACGAATTCATACATCTCCAAAGGATGGAATCAATCCATCAATCATCCTCAC
The DNA here is from genome assembly GCA_023374045.1 of Limonium bicolor. Classification (NCBI taxonomy): domain Eukaryota; kingdom Viridiplantae; phylum Streptophyta; class Magnoliopsida; order Caryophyllales; family Plumbaginaceae; genus Limonium; species Limonium bicolor. The sequence continues at coordinate 166,573,136 of CM041779.1, forward strand.
TCTACCTCCCGAATGCTTTACTCCATGGTTCAATACCTAAATGCTCATTTCATCAACCTTCACTACTTCCCTCCATTACTCTCCATCATTTCAATTATTCTGACTAGGGATTACCATACTTATAAAATTTAGTCATCCTCAATTTACTCCCCATAACTTACATACGAATACACTACTCATGGGCTACATTCCTCTACTACTCTCAATCGTTTCGTACTACTTCCTCAAAGGCTACAATACTTGTGGAGCTCCGTCCACTACTCATTACTTTTCTTTTACTAATACTCTTACATGGTGTTACAGGGTAGGTATATCCATCCCATGGTATTTGTGTCTCTCGTGCCTAGTTACCATAATTACAATATGAATGAGTACTTATGTTTATTTAACATAGTGTCAATCATCAATTTGATTCTCATTTGTACTATGCACATTACGGTTTATGTGCTTTATTCACAAAACTTACATTAAGCGGTTTTCGCTCTACCCCCCTTAAAAGGGATTACGCCCACGTAATCTCCCATATGTTAATATTAAACATTGGTTTACTAAGTTCGGGCGTTTTGAAGCATTTTAGCTTCATTACGGTTCATTATATAATGTACTTTGGTCAGAGGGTCTTAACCATACCAATGGTTCAGTCCTTGTACCAATAATTCCTATATGAGTTTATTTAACTCACAATCAATTCGGTTCTATCCTATCAGGCTTGAAGGCATTAATAACCCTTCCCTTATACTTACTAGGTATATTATCTCCTAGCTAGGGCCCACTAGCTTCTGCTGCGCGACCCTGATAATCTTAGTACTTTGTTGCTCTTTGGTTATTCCAAATGTGCTACTTATGGCCTCTTTATCCCTTCGTTGTGGGAATAAGGTGTACTAACGGTGTGGTATTCTTTTACCGTTGTTTGAACTCAATGAGTTTAAGATTTATAACCAGCTCTCTGGCAAACTATTATGTATACTATTCGTACTCCCGTGATTATTCACTAAGCTCCTCCGACTTATTATCGGGCGAGGTCAAGTCACCACTTAACTGTAGTGCTTCCTCTGTTATCAATAGCTTCCAGATTACACCAGTTCTTCTGGTTCAGTACAAGTGTTCTTTACTTGTATGACCTTGCATTGATATGCGTCGGTCCTAGTGACTTTCTAAAGTCTCCTTTCACCTTTTCATTCCATTGGAATTCACATTTGTGAGTGTTAGTGTGTTTCACACTCTTCGTGCTTCTTTGGCCTTAGGCCGCACGGTTTGTTGCTAAGCTTGCTTAGCTGGCTTATGCCATGTTTGTTGGTGAAAAGAAGGGTTTACTACGGTTTACATTTTCCATATCCCTCGCCATCCCATTAGATCATTAGCTGCACAAGTGCAATACCAAAACACTCAGTCATACAGAGTGCAGAGGCGTAAACGCTTGACAGTAAGTCACTTATGTGATAGGAAAGAATATTTCTGCCTGTCATCTCATACTTATACTCCGTGTCATTATCTGCTACTTCCTCATAGCGGTCGCTTGTTGCGCACCGTATTTTTACTCATTGTACAATATTGTTTTTACTGTTTCTGTTACTGTGGTAGTTGCTCTTTACTTGTTGCCATTGTCATTGGCACCATTTCCTTATGGTGTAAGTACACTAGGAGTTTCCTGTGTTTGTGTGTATGACGATTGTCATAGCATACCGCTATACTATTATCTTCCCATTGTGGGGATGTGTTATTTCAATTTAGGTTTCATGTGTAGGTTAGCTTACCTCACATTACTTCCTCATTCATGATATAATTGCCAAATAACTTGGTTGACCAAAGATGAAGTGGTTTATAAGGTTACAAGCTCTCTTGGCGTTGGTCATTCGTGATGTACAGTGTGCACTCACATTAATTGTTCTTGACAATTACTGTCTTCCCGTGCTGAGCGTTGGTTATAGGCTCCAGCTGTGTAGTTTTACTTTGTATGTACATAACCGGAACATCCCAAGAAATTTCAAGGGTTTTCTGGTCCCGTTCTTCAATTGAAGGGTATTTTATCACTGAAAGGTGAAGGTTCCGGTTGAGGGGTTATCTCCACTCATAGGTCTCATGGCGGGGTTTACCATGTTAGTGTTTACACAATGGCTCACCACATGTTTGGGTGCATATGGGATATACTTACTCCCTTAAGTCGTAATGGTTTGGAAACCTCGTTTCCTTATTCCATCGCCCCTTGGCAGTATCTATTGCGTAGGCTTTATTATTATAGTAGGTGGAAGCCTTTTCTAAGGGTTCACACCATCACCGCATTGGTGGTCTTCGGTTAACGAGGGGTACCTTCCCTTGGGTTTCTCGTAGTGTCCAAGTGTGGACTAGGCCAATGTTGGCATTATCCTGATTCTTATGCCTCTGTGTTACCGAAGGCATGAGGGGTAATTAAGTTTGTCAACTGTATATTAGACTGATGCTCCAGTGACAGTGACACTGAGTTGACCATTACTCCAAGCCACTCAGGATGTTGGGTTTGAATTAATGGTCCAGTTGTTGATTTCTTGTCGTATGAGACAATATCTCTTGCAGTCTTGTTATCAAATGGTGTGGGTTATGCAACCATTAAGGTTTACATAACATAGTTGGTTGATGGCTTTTAAGCCTTATTGTTGTAAGCTATGCTCTTTGCAAGCTGCTTATACATGTTTCCACTCCCTGTATACCCCATAGGTTGGAGGTATTGCTGGGCTCCATGGTAAGTCGTGACATCACGCTTCCGTTCATAGGAGATCCTTTAAGAAATCCGGTGCTGATTAGTGCTTTCTTGTAGCTGAGGGTATTTCCTATTAAGTGAAATCCCTTCGGCATCTTAACCGAGTATTCGTTCTAGCTGTCGTGCCCTTATCATGATGCTTTTTTCGACTGCTGTTAACGCAGACACCCTTCAAGGATCGCTCCTGGGTGTTGGTAGTTATGCCGTTACATCCGGCTAATGTTTATAACATGTGTTGTCCTCTATACCGTCTTACGGTATTGTATTATGCTATTCCCTTTAGGTTTATAACGTCTCCCGTCGTTGGGTAGACTGTTTATACTTTCTCCTAGTGTTCTTGACTAGGTTTACCTTCTCTTCCAATGGTGGATCGTACTTCGTGGTAATCTTGTGATTGCTCTTGGGAATTCCGTCCCGTTTGTTGAGCATCATTGCGGTGTTCATGTTAGGCGTTTGCCTTACTATATTTAGGCTGGGTATACTTTCCAGCTGTCATGTATCTGCTTGATGTCATTGAGACATGCCCAATGTCTATACTGTCTAGTTTGTGCTCCTTGCACTTTCTAGCTCTTATTCCTTACCTTCAGAGGGATTTTCTGAGCTCCTTTATGCTGAATTGCCTGAGGTGTCCAGTTGTTCTGGTTTGCACTTACTGATGGTCCGTAGAACGGAGTCGACTACTTCCCGTGTTTCGTACACTACATGTATACATACGTGGGGTACCATGTTGATACGTTACCACTTACCTAACTATATGTCAGGCCCGCAAGCTCCTTCGGAGTGCAGTTGTCCCACATCCCGTAATTGGGTACACTCGTAGTGTTCGTCACACGCCTAGGTGAAGTATTCTATTGTCAACTCCTCTTGTATCATTCTATGATACTCACCGTAATTCTGTTGGTTTGGTTTTAAAAATCCAAAGATTAAAAGAAAGGTTGTGGTTTTGAAAGAAAAATTTTGGGTTTTAAAATTATGGTTCGGTGTTAAAAGCAGTCTCTCATGGCATAGCCATGTTTGAGGTCTTGACCAAGTCTAGTTCCTCGCTGACTGGTATGTACTAAGTACAGTGGTCGGGCCGTTAAGCCTTCCCAAGGTTCCATACTTCTAGTTGTTAGGATGTGTGATCCTGTAGTTGTTTCATTATGGTCACAGCACGTTACTATGTACTTGTGACGTGTTAGGGTTCCTTTGTATGTTCCTGTCCTTGCTGCACTTGCCGTGGCAAGTGCGTGGTACTGGTGGTTTTTGGGTAAACCTATACCGGTCATGGTATGGTTTTCACTGGTACTTGATAGTCTTGTTGACTCTTCCCTCGATCTTATTGATCTATAATTGGTATACTCGATCCCTTAGGTAGCTTCTCGGTGGTCTAGACATGGCTGTCGTAGATCTGGGTAGTTCTCCAATCCTTGGAGATTCCCACTCTATTTGGTTTAGTGTCATTCCTTGTGGCTCGTTCCCACACATCTGTGGTGGTTATTGAGCCTTGCTTGTTTAGGCACTACTCTTGTAGTCCTATTGGATTATACCTCATGGTTGTTCTTGTAGTTGTCTGAGCTATATTGGCCAGGTATTGCAACCTTTTGGCGTTGTAATTCGGAGTTAATCGCTTCTGACTATGTTCTTAGTCAGTTAGTATATCGTTGGTGGTATCATTTAGCTACTGCTGCTCCGCCGACTTGTGTCGCGGGTTCCATTACTACTCCTTTTTCCATTTCGTTGCACGGTTAGTGCTTCCTCCCCGCTGTTGGTTGGTTAACTAGGTTTCGCGACTGCTGAGCACGTCGCCCCATGTTGTTGTAAGTTGCAGCCTCCTTGTGATTGGAGTGCTCATCCTATCGCTATTAAGTGCGGGTATTGTTGTTCAACCCAGATCCATACCCGGGACTCCCAATCCTTGGAATCTACCGTATGTCGGTTCTCGTTTACTGTGTGATTGCTTCACCACTGCTAGATCGGGTTTTCCCCGAGTATGAGAAGGCTTTTCTTCTCTCTGGCATCCTTTCCCAAGTTATACAATGGGGCATGTGGAGGGCGGGTCTGGCATTGTAAGTATCCGGTACTCACCGGTAGTTCCTAACTAGCATCTCTCTAATGCTAACACTCAGCCCTTAGCCCTAAGCTTCTAGTTCCTAACTCGGTATTTCCTAGACTCGGTATTTCCAGTCATTAGAGCGACACTTCGCTCTGATACCACTTTTTGTAACACCCCTACCATTAATACCGTCGTTACCGTCCAATCTACTCGTGCTTCCAGATTCACGCAGTGGATACATACTTACATACAGTGGGTGATACAATGCCGTTAGCCACCCACGTGACTAACAAGGCTACTACCACTACATACAGCATCGGTCTGATGGACTGGAATCCCGAGTACTACACATCTACAACACATACTCCATTCATCAATCGAATATTCCAATGTTCCACTCAATACTTTACTCCTTCATAAACCATACAATACAAAATACATAACCGAGTTACTAGGTTCAAAATACAAATACAATGCTTCTTCTAAGTTCATATGTACTCATTAAGAGTCTAACCACTACCCATTCCTCATAACTACTTACTTTCTAAGTACAAGGGGTGTGCTAGTTAGTACACCTCTACATTCTACTACTACTATCCAATGTAGTCACCGGTCTCGTGCCTTGACCATATCCTCTTCGGGTACCTGCACACTAAAAACGTTCCCCCGAGAGGGTCAGCTTTCCTGAGCATGATAACCGCATACCCCGCGTACCAGTGAGGGTACGCCGACCACTTGGTCATACACATGCAGTTCAATTATTTACACGTCATGCATACATGCTTCATACACAATACTACCATACTTACGCAAGGCATACATACATACATACACTTCATTACATACAAGGGATACAATATGAACCATCCAATACACACTTACCTTCTTCCGAAATACTCATACTCATTACATACACAATATACAGTTCTTGTTAGCTTCATTGGTCCACCCGGGTTAATCGGGTGGAGATTACTCTTTTACTCGTTACTCCATACATACGCATACATACTCATACTCATACTCATACTTACTTACTTACACTTACTCATGTTAAGTCGTCAGGACCTCCGGCCGGGGACTACTCCGTCCCACCACCGGGATTTACTTGGTTCACCAGTCCAGGATGCTACCCACTTAAGGGATTTGGGCCATGGACCAGCTTACGAACCAGGAATCGGATCCAACCTCTTGTGTCTCCTCATCCTCACGCGTGGCCGAAGCTATATCGGACTTCTACTCATTCCAATTTATTCCTTACTTATGTTAGGAGTTAGGTAGTTAGGAATTAGTAGAAGTCATTCATTCAAGCCACATACACAATATATTGCTCAAATACACATCCATACAAAGTTCAATACAATATACAAGTACACTACGAAATACAACACACTTCATCATTCATATATTTCATGAATTATACAAACTATTGTTCAAGACAAATATCAAGAATAATGTAAACAAGCACAGGTGAGTGCAGTATAGTCTGATTCATGCATTTATCTTATTAGGTGGTCAAATAAGCACACAAATCGGGGTAACCAGATTAGGATACAGGGCATGAAGAAATCATACCGTTCACCGTCGTACTTGTATCCCAACGTTCCTCCGGTGTTCACAAATCAAATTCCTATGATATACATACAATCGAATGATTAATCTAACTATCATTAACTCAATTCGATTGTTCTTACGTTTCCTAACTCATACTTAATAAGTCTTACATTCTTTCACTTATATTTCATTTACTTACTTTTCATCACTTATCCATGGTTTACGTTCATATATATATACATACGTATAGGTGGGTATACTATATATATATACATATACTAGTTATAATCTTATAGTTTTTTTTTTGTATGTTATGGTCGTCCGACCCAACGTCGTCCCAAGCCAAGCCCTGGGTCTGACCATTCCAGTAGGTTTTCGTTCTCTGAAATTCCTCCCGTCCGACCCAGAACTGTTCCGTCCGACCCATACGCCTCTGGGTCGGACCATTCCAGTAGCTTTTGGTTCCGTGGTCTGGGGCCGTCCGACCCACCGTCCGACCCAACCTCTGGGTCGGACCGGTCCAGAACCTACCTACAGATTTTGCTTTTCACTTATTTTCTTACCCATTTCTTCCCCAATCTTCCTACATGTAATCCCACATGATTTAGCACTAATTAAGCCCTCTAAATCACCTTAATTCATCCACCAAATCCATTACTAAATCCATCAAACAACTTACACAATTCCCTCACTTCTTTTCCAACACTTGTAACAACTTTTGTTACACTTATGCTACAGATTTTAAAACTCAATTCTCACATCCAATACTTCTCCTACCAATCCCATTACTAGTATCCCAAATACATTTCCAAGCCATTACATTACCTATACCCAAGTCCAACTCTCCTCTTACCAAATCTTGCACACTAATTCTTCCTAGCTCTACAATGCAATTTAATACCTCTTTGCTACAGATTTTGGTTCCTACCTCCTCCATACATAATTTCCTCTCCTAATGCCATTTCCAAGGCCTACAATGCATTGCCTCTCCTCTTCAAGTCCAACACTCACTCCCTAGGTCATGTACATAAGTTCTCCTAGTTTCTCCAACACCATTCAACAACTCTTGCTACAGATTTTTCATTCTTTCATTCTCTTACCACAACTACTACTCATAGTTATCAAACATCTCTATTAACTCCATACACCCTTGGTTTTCCCATTCACCAAGTCATTCTTTAATGCTCAATTCCTACCAAAATTTTGCCATAGTTCATCTACATTTCCCACTTATCCACATATGTACTTTCTCATCAAACTCATTCATAATCTAGCCAAACCACAAGGGTTCTACCAGCACACATACAAATATAAATTCCTCAATACTTTCTCAATCCATAATTCCAATACACATACACATCACATTTGGCTCCAAAGCCTACAATTCAAATACTTGCTCTTAAATACTCAAACTTCACAATCCTCAATACTAGCACAAGGTTTTGGGTTCTTTAAATATTTTACCCATTCCCATTACTCTAATGCAATAGAATTTAACATTAGGAAGGAGCTCTTACCTTGAGCTTATAATTCCTTCATTCCCTTTTTAATTCTCTTCTTCCTTTCTTCCTTGCCCAAACCGGCCACATTGGGAATGGTGTTGCCAAACTCCATTCCCATCACCCAAAGCACATAAAATACATGTAATTAATATACTAGCCCCTTAATTAATGCTAGTTCATAAAAATGTTTAGAACAAGATTTCTAGGGTTTACCTTTGGAGTGTATTAAGAGGGATTTTAGCCCTTGGTTCAACAAGGTGAATCCACCACCATTGCAAGGTTGGTATTATGCTCAAGAAAAAGAGAGAAAACAAAGCATTACAAGGAGGCAAAAATCGGTTATGAAGTAAGGTGGGGAAAACATGAGTTTTTCATATAGATTTTTACCTTAATGGAGAGAGGAGACTCCAAGCTTTACATTGGTGCCATTTTCTCTTTGAATGGGGAAAACCCATGGAGATGAACTTCCTCATTTTTGGATTTTGAAAAGAGAGAAGTGTAGAGGATGATGAGGGGATTACAAATATGTAATTATTTTTGTGATTGGAGCTCAAATGAAGGTAGAGCATGGGAGAGAAGTGAGAGTTGCCATTGGAGCTTCTTGAAGCTCTACAAAATCGCCCAACCAGAGGGAGAGAAGAGAGAGAAATCGGTGGAGGGGAAGAGAGTAGGAGAGAGATGAGAGGAAATGAGAGAATAAGAGGTGAGAGAGTGTGGGGGTTGCTTTTTACTTTATTACTTTGCTTTTTGGTTCTCTTTATTTGTTAACTAGTTACATGTGTGTGTGAGGGGTTATTTAACTAGTAAAAACCGGCCCCCATATAGTATACTAACTGGAGCGTTTTTCGTCTTTTACAGAAACGCCCGTTATTTTACCCGGTTTAGGTACTATTCACTAACCGGGCCCGTTTTCCGGAATTTCCTCGTTTAATTATTTTTGTTGACTATTAAGCTCCCATAAATGCTTAATAATTATTATTTAATGATTTATAATTTTTACGGTCCGTTGACCGCTTACGGTCTCGTTTTCGGGTTTTCTCGAAAAACGTGCTCTAAAGCTCTATTAGCGTTTTAATTCATTATTTGGATCCGTTTTCTTCGGGAGTTGTTCCCATATACTATTTAGGTCTTATTAAACCTTTAGAATCCATATAATATGCTAACCGAGGTCTCATACCTCCTATGGTTATTTAACGCTTATTTAGCGTTTTCCGCTTTTTAAGCGTTTATTTATTTCTTTTGGATTTATTTTTCCTTACTAGTATTAATTAGGTACCATTAGGCCCTTAAATACGTATTAGATTAATTTTAATCCCTATATTTAAGTTCGGGGTATTTCACCCTTTCCATTAACAACAACCAAAATACATATACAATCCAACTGTACCGAGTATTTACCAACTGATGCCGATAACAATTTCGGTCTTACTACACCTACAATACATACACAATTTAAATGGCTACCCATGTACAACGACTACCCCGTCCTACTCTCGAACGGCTTCCAGCTCCTTGTACCTGCAAATAGGAAAAGTAGAGAAAGGGTGGCCCTCCCAGGGGCTCAGCACCTTTGCTGGTATGGTAATCCCGCAGCCCGCATGCTACCGGGCCACGCACAACTATTTGTCGTCTTAGCATGCGGTTGATTATATCAGAATCATGCATGTAAACTACAAATACACAACACATTACAATGCACATCAATGGCTCATTAAACAGCCAATTCAACAACACTTAACAAATCACTCGTTGTGATCTTTAATCCTTAGAGTGTTTCTCCTTTAACGGAGCTATTTCCTTAATAGACGCCACATACCCACCAATCGGGTTATCCTTAAACGCCTCTTACAATAAACTGGAATTTATATCCATAATCCACATACTCCACATCTTAACAACATATCACATCACATCGCAATAGGAATTGCAGCACAACAACAATACATAACATAACTGGAACGACTCCCTTTATGAACTGGCCCAAACATAGTCAGTTCACTTGTAGCCTAGAGAATGTTGCCAGTCTCATGATAAGCTCATTACATAACTCGTTACCGTCTCGTTAAATGAGCGGATAACTTAACACAAGGTGTCTCGGATATAGTGATCCAAGCACACCGAACAAACATAACATAGTATGCCCCTGTGGCCCGACGTGAGTCAGTAAAATAGCCTTGGTTAAGCTAAAGGGAAGGTTGGAAACCAAATTGGAAAACAACCATAACATACAGAGAGAATCGAACCGGTTATGACATCGACTCCCATACTCACACGCGTGGCCGGAACTGACCGGACTCCTCACTTTCCCCATTAGCACTTGTTAGAAGCTCAACGTTGAACTTAATAAACATTCACAAACATTGGGTTAAGTCTTGTTAGACACACACACACAAGGGAAGGGAGAGTCATACATTCACACAACATCACACACAAACATCACATGACTAACTCACGCATAACCGTGGTTAGAACGTTCCTTAGGTCGGAAACGTTATCACCGGATACCGTTCTCTTACGTTTACCTAATAGTGGTTAACTAGCCCTTCATGCGCATTCGAGGTTACCGGTATCGGCACGTAAACACACAACAACAATAACGACTGTAGACTCGTTTCATGATTTATCTTATAACGTGGCAACATACAGAAAAACACATTGGCATACAAGCCGGTGTAATCCGGTAGGACACAGGTTGCAAGAAAACCATACCTGTCACCGGAGTCCACTTTATCATGTCCACTTATGTTCCTCGAACAATTCTCGAACAACTGATAATATTACATGTACTTTTATTAACATCGGGGTAACATGATTGTTTAAAGTCTAATGCTCATAACTTATCCCCGTTAACTTAGTTAAATAACTTCACATTTTAACTTGTTTTACTTTTACATTTAATACAACTTTTCCTCCACCAAATTGTCATTATAACTCACTTAACATGTCCTTAACAATCTTATAACATCATTACCTAATAATCCCCATCATCTTATAACCTTAAACAATGTTTTGTTTTTTTTACATATTTTGGGCCGTCCGACCCACCGTCCGACCCACAACTGGGTCGGACCGTTCCAGAGACTTTCCCGTCTTTCAAATCTCCTGTCCGACCCATGTCCGACCCAAGACCTCTGGGTCGGACCATTCCAGAAACTCCAACGGTTGAATTAACAGGGCTGTCCGACCCACCCTGGGTCGGACCACTGGGTCGGACAACATCAGAAATTGTCCAAAACTTGCCAAACTTTCTCCAAACTTTTCCTCAAGCCTCCTAATGTGTTCTAACATCATTTGGCACATCAAACACACCTTTAGCCATGTACTAAACTCTTTAAATCACACACCAAAACCATCTTATCATTCACAATTCCTTACAAAATTCCTAGAACTTGGAATGTTTTCTCCTTAAGATTTCTAAGTGGTATTTCACCTATAATGACCACTATACCAAGGTGTTTCCTCTACACCTTAACATCATCTCTCAAACTTCTTTTCTTACTAACTAAATCTCCTTTTCGCATCTTACCTAAACATCATTTCCTCCTTGTACATCAACATTCCTAAACCTTAAACAAACTTCTTCAAGACTTTAATGCATCCTCAAAAACACACATTGAGTTCCTAGAACTTCCAAGATAATACCTAAATCCTTGTATCACTCTAAATCACCTTAACACATGCTTTCTTCCCTTAGTAAAACACTTGTTCACCTTTAACACTTCCTAGTTCACCAAAACTTATTTAAAACACTTAGAACTTCTTATACATTTCCCAAATTTTGCCATAGCTTCTCTTGTATATTCTCACATCCAAACACTTAGGTTTTTACCTTATTTCATTCAAGAACACCTAAGTCCATCAAGGACTTTCTCACACACAACACTTCACCAAATCCACACTACATCACAATATAGTGCATAAACTTAAATTGCTTGGCACTTAGGCCCTTAAATAACATGGCTCTTAGGCCCTTAAGTTGCATAAACCATAAACACTGAATTTCCCACATAAATATTGCCTTTGACCTGCAATTACATACAACAACACATATGCCCTTTAATAGTTTCCTTGAGAGCATTTACTAGGTCATTCACCATTGGCTCCTTAGGTATTTTTATTAAGCAAATCAAGCTCATTTTTCCTAAGGCATTTAAACTACATTGAGATAGTTTGTTTACCTCTTTTCCTCACAAACTTCTTTCTTGTTTCCTTGTACCGAAAATCAGCAAGGAGTTTGATCACTTGTCAACTTTCTAATCAATATACATATAAGGGTAATGAGCTTAAGAATTCACACTTAAACTCATATACAAACCCTAGTTTAACATAAGTGTTTTAATACACTAAAATGATGTTTACCTTTGAATTTGAAAGAGAACTTGAATATGTAACAAGAGAGGACTCCTCCTTGTCCCTTGAAGATTGAAATGAAGCCAAAACAAGGCAAGATGAAGGCACCATAAGTGGTGATTTTCGGCCACACACTAAAACAAGAGGAAACATTGATTTTCTTTGACTTTCCTTACCTTGAAGCAAAGGAGAATGACAAGGCATGAAAAGGTGAGCTCAAGCTCCAACAATGGTGAATCTCCATGGCACCGAAATGGAGTTTCTTGAGGATTTGAAAAGATAGAATTGAAGAGCTTGACTCAACTAAGACAAAGGTAGTCTTGAAATTGATTTTGGAGCATGGAATCATAAGTTACAAGTGAAAGAAGAGAAGATGAAGAATGATGGTGCTGTAGCAAACCGAGAATGGAGCTTGGGAGAAGATGAAGAAATCGTGTGAAATGAAGAAGAATAAGAGAATGAGAAGGTAAGTAGCTAGCTTTAGATATTTGTTTTGTTAAAAGCAAATAGTAACTTGCTTTATCCTTTATGTATTTACTTGATAAGTGCTAGCAAGGGTGGTGACTCACACCATGAAAACCGGCCCCCTTTAGTTACTTAGGGGTGTTTTGGTCTTAGTTGACCAATTAAATTACTTATAATAACATATGTTACAAACTAGCTTATAATAGTTACTATTCACCAAAACAAGGCACATAGATGTGAAATTTTGATTTCTCATTGATCTAGACTTCCAAATGTGATACTAAGTAGTACACATATTAATTAAAGAGTAATGATGGACATTTAGCCATTCAAAACTCATTTACAAGACAATTTTTCAAAAATGTGCTTTAAGACTCCTTAAAGCACATTTTGTGTTTTAACTTGTTTTCAAGCTTGTTTTCTTTGATAATTGATTTAATATGTTCATTAACATATTTATAAGGTATAGATATGACCTTTAGGTCTTATACAAATTTATCCCAAGCTTAGAGCACATTTTTGCTCATATTGACTTTAAGGTATCTTCTTGTGTTTTGTTTGGTTTAACTGTCTACCAAAGTTTCCTAAGGACTTAATTAGCCTTATTAAATCATAATTGAATATTATTAAGTCTTGGTAGGCTCTTTGGGTCCTAACCAAGTTCACTCCAAGCTTAGAGCATGTTTTTGCTCAAACTGTATCTTAGTGCTTTATTGCATTTTACTATGGTTTAAATTGTTCACTGATATTTCTAAGGCACTTTTTAGCCTTCACATACCATAGTTTAAATGTTTAACAACATATCAAGGTTTGGGGTATTTCAATAGCACTAAGATACAGCTTAGAGCATGTTTTGCTCAAACTGTATCTTAGTGCTTTATTGCATTTTACTATGGTTTAAATTGTTCACTGATATTTCTAAGGCACTTTTTAGCCTTCACATACCATAGTTTAAATGTTTAACAACATATCAAGGTTTGGGGTATTTCAAAAACATTTCGGGGGAGAACTTTCCAAGAATCAAATCAATGGCTTACACGGACCACCCCCAAATCGGGTCGCAATAATAAGAATCCCACCTCACTCTACGTCCTTAAGTGTGCACACCCCCCATAAGGTAACTTATGACCCAAAGGAGTAGATCATTAGAGCTTAACTGCAAGTAATGTCTGCAGGCAAAATAATAAGAATATCCACGGGGTACATAGTACCAATAGTTACACGGAGCGCCAATAAGGCACCAACAATATACACGGAGTACCAAGAGGTACCAACAATCCAATAACCAATTCAAAGAAATTCTCCCAAAACGTTTAATCAAACCCTTTCGTAAAACCTCTTACCAGAATACACAGGGGAAAATAATTCCCAAACCTTCACAATCTCAAAACCATAGTAAATCCAACTATCAATAATCGCGAAACACAGAGGTAAAGATTGTTGAGCACAACATTTACCTGGATACGCTCACAGCCACAGAATCACTCAGCAAGATCAGCAGTAGCGTTCGTCAGGGAATTCGGTGTCTAGAATTGTAAGCAGAAACACAATCAGGAACTACTCAAATACCAAAGAGTTAACTATCCAACCTTACCAATGGATTCCCCTTACCCTTCTACCAGAACCGGCACCAGAGAAGCGGCCTAACAGCGACGGGGAAAACAAGAACGTGAATTAAGAGAGGTTGGGAGCTTGAAGGAAGAGAGGAGCGTAGAGACGGCGTAATGAAGATGAAGAAGATCGTGGAGTTAAATAGGGAATAAATAACATAATAAAGTAGAAATAAGTTAATATATACATTTGATTTAAAAGGAGAGAGAATTGAGAAGTAGTTTGTAAAATAATTACCACAATAATATTAGTCTAAAAACTGAGTAATCAAATAACGTTAAAAATCATGGAAGGATCTAGATTCAAGATTAGAGAGATAAATAAATATTATTTGGTTAAAGTAAAAATAGAAGAAGGACTAACTAATCGTTAGTAAAGAATGAGAAGGATTATCTAAATAAATAGATAAAAGAATAAATACATAGTAGCTGAATAAATAAGTTAAGAAGAGGAAAATATTTTAGAAAGAAGTAAAATCAAATTTGTACTCTTAAACATAATAAAGTTGTTTGAGACGAACATAAATATATATATATATATATGTGTATCGCTTCTCTGGGCCCTTAATAATTCTGTTAATAACATTCCCGACCATATGCTAACTTAATTCTATGCCAAAATTCACGGGTATTTCAGCCACTCAGCTAAGTCTCAATCATACTTCTCAATACAGACCTTGATTGAGTCTGATGCAAGGCTTGATCTCTACTCATCCAACACTCTTTTGCCTACACTCAATGCAGACTCAAGAGGCAACAACTGATGCTGGAACTACTAGTACATCTCGAGCTATCCTTGCAAGGATGGGAAACTTGGCTTCATGTGCTTGACACCACTTAAGAACATCTATATCACTATCATCATCATCATCAAAACTAAAATATAAGTTAAGATAATCATCATAAATACAAAATTCGTGACCCGATTGAACAAATTTTGGTCTTTTCAAAATATCTTCAATAATGAACTTCTTTTGCTACCGGGGTGTGGTGGTTTAGAAGAGGAACCACTACCACCACCACCAACAGCTGTAGAAAGCTCATTTAGACAAAAATTTGAAGTATACTCCTCATGTCCTTTTCAAGGTTTTATCAACCTTTGCAACATGTTTCTCAACATAATCCTCCTCGAGTTCACCTCCTAGAATAATACTACAATAATAATCTAGCAATTTTGTTAGACCTTCCAATTTTATCTGTGGACCAAGAACAGTTGTATTACAATAAATCAAAGGAAATTCATTAAAGTATGTAAACCATTTAGACATCATATCCTTAATAACCCCATCAGTCCCACTAACATTCCTATTCTCATGTAAGACGTTAAAATAGTTATGCATTCATTTAGGACGAGATGCGCATTAGGTTCATAACTAATGAAAAGACCCTAGTTTTAATATTAAAACATCTTAAACATTGCACACAACATTAGCACTAGTCAGAAAATCCAGAGTCATTTCATTCACATTAAACCCTCCCTCAACACCGATCACCCTACTTGAACACCACTGTGTTATAAATATGAGATAATATGGGCTGATGTTTCTTAGTTTTCAGTAACAAATCTAGAGTGCAGTTCGATCTAGTTAGGGTATCGGGAGCAAAATGGCGAGGACATAAACCAGCCTGCTCACACAATTTTTTTGTATTCATTTTTAACAGGATGCGATTTCCTAAATTTTCTCATAACATGCCAAAGTGGTTCTATTGTAGCAGTCAAGTGATGTAACCCATCTTGAACACACAAATTTAAAACATGTGCACAACAACAAACATGCAATAAATCTCCTTCATGCAAAAAATGAGTGCATAATTACATTTTAGATATTGTGTGCACTTAACATTGTTCGAAGCATTATCTAAAAAAAGGGAGAATAACTAGTCTGACAAATTCCACTCAGTTAATACTTCAATCAATTTTTCAGAAATGTTATGGCCGGTATGAGCATCATCAAAATATCAGTAGCAATAATATGCTTTTGAAGCGTCCAAGAACTATCAATCCAATGAAGTGTAACACAAATAAACACCTTATTAGTTGTAGACGTCCACATATCACTAGTTAAGCTAAAAACCATCAAAGTTATTCATCATTTCCATTAGGTTATTTCTAGAACTCTTATGTTATACAAAAGCTCTACGTTTAAGTGTGTTCCTAGGCACTCTATTATACTGTGGTTGTAATGTGGTGGAAACAAAATTTTCACAGTGGGAGCTTTCACCAAAATTATAAGGCGATTGTTCAGCAATCATAAATCTATCCATGCCATCTATCAGTCTTTCTCATATTAAAAAAAATCTGGATTGGGTTGTCATGCGGTAAACCCGGTAAGCATAGTTTCACCTCTAGTGCCCCTCATTGTCGTATCCTTGTAGATGTTGTGAATCTTCAAGTGCTTTGCAAAGGATCTGATTCCGGTGTCCACCTCCCAAGCAAGTCCCCTCTTGCAAATATTATAATATTGCTTTTATGTTTCGACCTTCTTAAGATCTTCTTTCTTTGCGAAGTATGGTCACACCCAAGAAGTCGGTTTCTTTCTTGATGGCATGTTGCATCATCATCTTGATCATATTCTTCTTGACCAAGAATGCGGGCATGGAATGGGGTAGGGGATGTACCTAATTGGAAAAAAATGATTTAGATTATAACTAAGATAAGAATGCAATTAAAATTGAATTTTGTACAAAAAATTGTAACTAATATTAAAACTTACAAAATGGGGACATTGATGGTTGTGTTGGCCCCATGTTAGTAGATCTCTGTTGAGAAATTTTATAACTTCCGACTTGTGGGAATGATGAAAAGGCAAAAATTGTTTTTGTTGATGATACCCGAATTGTATCTCATCGATTTGGTCTTGATCATCAACTTGAAAATTTGGATTGATTGGGAGGTTGGAAGAAGGCATCCAAAATATCGCTAACAGGTATAGAAATGGTTAAGGATCAATTATTGAACTATCAAGGCTAATGACCCTTAAGATCATTAAGGAATTATGAAACCTCAAGTATGGTCCAAAAAGGTTATTAAACCTTACATGTAATGTTAGAATAAAGATGGAGTATTTATGGAGAGAAATCAAATAATAAAGTGGTTTTAAATGTAAGATGTCACTACATGATTTAAGGGCACAATTAGGATGAGGGAGTTTGGAAATTGACTTTAAACAGTCAATATTACTTGTGCGTATTATAGTGAATTAATAAACTACAATCTAACACATGAGAGAGCCCAATTTAACAAAAAAAAAATCCAAAAGGGCACCAAAATCGACCAACCATGCAAGGCCTTATTCTTTCTTAATTTTTCCCTTATTACCAAACTAACCTTCCTACACATCTATTGGTGGCCAGTTGAAGGAATGATGATTTCAAGTCATCAACTTCCATTTTTCTTCTTGGAACACTTTAAGACATAAATTCCCATTTTGCTCCTTAAGTTACAAAATGCCATTTTGCTTCCTTTCTCATTAATGTCCTAACTTGCTTTACTCTCTCCTACCCACTAAATCAGCAGTCTCCCACCTTTATCCTACCTTGCATTTTGCTCCACTCTTTCTGCCATGGAAGAATATTAAAGTGCAAGACAACTCTTTCTTCTACATTCTTGCTTCTCCACATGAACCTAGTTCATTTCTAAGCAAATCTTCATCAACAAAGCAAGAAAAACATCAAATCATCTTCCTCTTGTGCTACTTATGAAATTATAAACCATTGGAGGCCAAAAACAGTGGAAGAAATCATGATGAAGCCTAGCTAGATTCAACCAAGCTTAAGGTAAGAAAATTGCTTTAAACTCCATATTTTTTCCTTTGATTCATGGAGGTCCGAAAATCCTTATAATCTACCTCCTTTTCTTCAACTATTTTCATAAAAAACTTGAGCTCCATCAACCTTTATCGACTGACCGAAAATACAAGGAAAACAAGCTCAAGACAAAGGAAGACTTTAACCAAAAAAAGCGAGTCTTGAAACTAAGGTTCTAGTGATTAAACTTCCTTCAAAGACTTATATCTACCAACATCTAACTTATTACCTTTCCTACAGTGGTGGCCAAAATTTGAAGCCAAATTAGCAACTTAGGGAGTTTCAAGGTTAATCTTAATTCTTAGTGCTCATTTTTGTGCTTTAAGCCTTAGTTATTCCTATGATTACCATTGGGAGTCTTAAGAATCTAAATTTGCTTCTTATTCCTCTTCTAATCATGCCAAAAAATGAAGCTTCATAAACCTGGTGTGGTTGGCTGAAAAAAAGGAAGAAAAAAGGGTGAAAAATCAAGGAAAACAACACTAAGCAAGGATAAGCTTTAGATCTGAAGTTTTAGAGCCTAAAACTTTCATCTACCCTTTAGATCTACAAAAAGATCTAATATTCCCTTCATATTAATATAGGGCCAAAATTTGGAGATTAAAAATCTACCTTGGAGACATCAAGGTTAATGTTTAACCTTAAAGCTTATTTTGGAATTTTTAAGTTATTTGTTGTTGGGTAATGTATATGGCAGAGATTAAGGGTTGAAAATGAACCAATGACCTAATAATGAACTTATATCTATACTAACATGTTTAGTTTTGTTCACTAATGGTTCATGGGTTTAAACTGTCATTTTTACTAAGTTTAAGTGGTTTTATGTAAAAACTAAACTTTGGACTGTATGGGTAGTATTATGTACGAAAATATGTGTGTTATTATGAGTAATTCGGAGTCTTGGAAGTATATAATATGAATTACACTATAGTCAAAAGTATATGCTAGTTTAGTGAGTATTTTGGTAGATTTATGACTTCCAAAAGTTAAGGTTATTATCGTGTAATGTTAGGTGTAAAAGTATGATGTTTTAGAGGCTGTTTGAGTTAATAAAACACTTCAAAAATCTAGTGTAAAAGTACTTACGAAAATTAGGATTTGTTTGGAAGATGTTTGAGACAAATTTGGGTTAAAATGTAATTAGGAGTTTTATGAATGTTTTGGTAATTATAAGATTAAAAGGATAGGCTGGAGATTACAAAAGATAAGGGTTGGAGTGGAAAATATGATTAGGGCCTAAAATCAAAGTTTAATTGGGTTAAAAGTGAAATATATAAGTTTAGTAAGGTTTGGGAGTAAAATGTAAAATTTAGAGGCCAAACTGTAATTTCGGAAAAGATAAGGAAAGGCAAAAATAATTTGGTCAAACTAGGGTTTTGACCAAAGTGAGGGAAAAAGTTTGAAATTTGAAATTTTGGGAGAATTGTGGGGAATTCAAAATTTGGGAAATTTTTGAGGGGAAACTGAAAATTTGAGGAAAATTAGAGGGTTGGTCTGAAATTTCATATTTGAGTTGTTTGAATTTGGTGGAAATCTCAAATTAGAATTTTGAAATTGAATTGGTGAAAAGTAGAATTTGGAAGATATTAGTATTTGAAGGGAAATTGTTGGAGTATGAAGGTGTTGCTGAGATAGTCAATCAGATCAAACGAGTCAATCACACTTCTCAAAACAAGACAGAGTCAGTCAACCTCGAAAGAGTGAGAGAGTCCATCCATGTGAATTCATCAATCAGTTACAAAATTCAAGGAGCAACGTCCACTAAACCATAACAGTCATCAACTATCATCCTTGGGCCGAAATTCATGCAAAAAGTGAGCAAAATCCAAAGCCTTGACTTTTTGATAATTTGAGAGAGTCTGTCGGTCAGTTACGAAAATTAAGGAGCAAGTACAGCAACTACATTGACTTACAACGGTCATTAACGTTCAGACTTGACCAAAATTCTCTCAATGTGGCACTAATCTGAAGACTTGGCCCCAACTTCCGAAATTTGGCTCCAGCTTCCGAAATTCAAGGAAAGAGTCATTGGTTCCTGAAATTTTGGAATTGATAGAGTCAGTCTGCTACATCAGACGTGAGAGTCATAATTGAACGTTGCCAAGTCATCCAATGGATTGGTAAGTGTCCGAAAATTAAGGTCCAAGGCTTAGCAACATTCACAAAGAAGTTAGGACCGGATTTTAAGCAACTACAAGTAACTACAACGTTCAGATGGCAGAAATTTCAGAAGCAGACTCCCTCAACGGCTTCACTATATAAGAGAGTTGTCATTTCATTTCTCATTGCAGCTTTCCACAGAGAATTATCCAGAGCATTTGTTTAGAGAAAGATTTGCCTATTTTAGAGAGAGAGAGAAAAAAAAAGAGAGAGAAGTACTAGATTCGTTTGTGCATATCGAGAGTCATTCTAGGTAGGACCTAGTTTTCACTACACTTATCATTGAGCTGATCAGAGATTGTATTGGGTGAGTGAGTGAAAACCACGAAGTAGATCTCATCTACTGAGTGGGCATTATAAGTTGTTTTGTTTTGACCAGGAAATAAAATAACTTATATTGTGTATCCTGCTGAGTTCGACAGAGTCCCTCCACCTTTCGAGTGTTAATCCATTTAGCTCCACAGAGTCTTTCTATCTTTTACAGTATTAATTCATTTAATTCCTTTAAGTCACGCACACTCAGTTCAATCAGTTCGATTGAGTGTTTCTACGTTTTAAGTGTTCTTACGTACAAAGGTTGATTGAGTCAAACCAACTCACAGACTCACACCTTGAGTTGGTTTGAGTTAGCCACCCGATCCTACATGTGGTATCAGAGCCTTGCTTAGGCTGACATTCAATCAACGAGAAATGGCAGCTGTCGGTTGCGGTGATTCAGACTCCGACGATCAAGACACAGAGTCCAGCGGCCTGGTATGTCTCATGGCACATGATACGACGGAGTCCATGATCCCCGACAATGAGGTAACTCGCTCCCATCTTGAAACAGATCTTTATCGTATATCTCATATGGGTTTTATGACTTTGATTGCTAAAATGGTCTCTGAGACTAACTCTCTTAAGGCTGATCTCAACAGACTAATCTCTAAGTTAACTGAGGAACTCGAGTTTTGAAAAGGGCTTATGTATGCTTTGAGAGATGAAGCTGAGGAACACAAGACTATTTCGTGCTCACTTAGATTGGATTTGCGAGACTCTCGGTGTCGTGTTGACTCCTTTAAAAAGGAGCTCGACAAAACCAAGAGTCTTACTGAATCCAACCAAAGGGAACAGGAAGAGTCACTTACTCAGATTGACTCTCTCAAACATGACCTCACTGTTTTCGCTGACAAGTGTTGTTCTTTGCAGAATGAGTTAAATAGTTCAGAATCTCAAGTTATCTCTCTAACCTCTTTTGTTGAGTAACTCTCTCGAAAATTGAAAGAAAAGGAACATGCACTCTCTCTCAAACCAGTCAATTTCATCAAACATGTCACTCCATCAGAATTGCCCCAGTGGGCCAACTCCAAGATCAAGGAAGTTAGTCAAGATCGTGATAATCTTCGAAAGGAAGTTGGAAAACTCTCCCAAGAGATAGTCAATATACGATCTGGAGTTGGATCCACTCAATCGAAGCTCAAGTGGCATAAAGGTAAATTCGATATCCCTAAAAATATGTCCAAATCCAACAACAAACCCAAGCGCCAACAACAAAAAGAAAATTTTGATTCTTGGTGGAAAGGACATCAAAAATACGTCAATCTTCCTCCCACTAAGATTTGCGGTTATTGCGGGAGTCTTGGACATCGAGATAGTGCCTGTGAAAAGCTTCACAAGGATGTGTCATTTAATATCAAGCGACTCAATCTTATCCTTGAGGCACGAGAAAAGCTGAAAAAATCTGGTTTAAAAAGGAGACCCAAGTATATTTGGGTTCCCAAAACTACTAAGTGATTTTTTGCAGGTGGAAGCGAGCGTGGAGATGGACTATGTGTACTTGGACAGTGGGTGCTCCAGACACGTGATTGGAGATCCCAACAAATTCAGCTCGCTTTCATCCTACAAAGGAGGTAAGGTCACTTTTGGAAACAACAACCAAGGTGAAATCGTGGGAGTTGGCTCCGTAGGTAACCCATCCAAGTTAAGGTAGATGGAGTCCATCTGGTCAATGGACTTCAACATAGTCTATTAAGCATTTTCAAATTTGTGAAAGATTCAATGTAGTACTTTTCTCGTCTGTCGATTGCAAAGTTTTTGATGAACGTACAGGATCTCTAGAAGCCACAGGACGTAAAGAAGGAAATCTGTACAAGAAGTGTCTAAATACCATCAATGCTGACGACCAAGTCTATCTATGTGCTCGCTTTCAAGCAGCACCTAAACAGTCCCATCTCAAAGCAGTCAAGCGAATCTTTCGATACTTAAAAGGAACCAGTCAACTTCATCTATGGTACCTTCGTTCCCCTATATTACTTTTTCTGGATTTAGTGATTCTAACTGGATAGATTCCCTCCATGATCGAAAGAGTACATCTAGTAATGCACAATTCCTTGGTCTATGCTTAGTCTCCTGGTCCTCTACAAAGCAAAATTTTGCTGAGATCAAATTAGTATTTTCTGTGATAACAATTGTGCATTTGAAATCTCTGGAAACCCAGTCCAACATTCGAGAACCAAACACATTGAAATACGTTTCCATTTCTTAAAGGAGTTTGTTGAGAAAAAGCTATCCAACTTGACTTTGTTCCAATAGAGGACCAGCTGGCAGATATCTTTACCAAGCCTCTTCCTACCACCAGATTCGAGGCACTCCATTCAGCACTCGGAATGACTCAATCAACGAAAGACGGTAGTCTCTCTTCTCCCTTGGTTGTAATAATTAGTAGGTGTTGTTTGCATACTGTTTGAGTCAATCCATGTTCTCATATCGATAGAATGTGTCTGTTCTTTGTGTCCCTTAGCGGTTTTCATTTAAAAAAAATGAAGAAGAAAGAGGACAAAGGCAAGGTACTCCACTTACTTGTTTCTCCTGAACCAAAACGGACCTCGTCCACTCGGTTATTAAGCCTTTAAGGGTGCTTCATCACCTAACTTCCTAAGGGTGCGAAACCTGGGAAAGTTGGCCCAAAGCTGTTACATGGGTGGAGAGAAAATTCTAGGGGATGGAGACAGTCCCTGTGTGCTTAACTTGTTAAATATCTATGCATTGCAAATATAGAGCTATAAAGTCTTCAAAAATACAATGCAATGTAACATGGATCATTACAAGTTATGAGTATGTGGCAATGAAAGGTATTGTGGAATATGACAATACTTCTTGCCCCTTGTCGTCCATGAGTATGTTTGCGTTATGGATACAGTCTATTTGTTTTTTAATGTACGGATTGACTTAGACTCTGTTGCAAACTTCCCTTACTGATGACAGCAAAAAGGGGGAAGTAGTGAATCTCGTCTCTCTACGAACGGGTCACTCTGGCTATGTTCTGGATTGACTCTATCTCTGTGCGACTAGGTCTTAGGTGAAGTTTGGATATTCTGTTTCGTTTTTACTCTGTTGGTACTAGATCATGTTGGTTGCAGTTTTCTTAACTTAGTCATATATCCTCTTTTTCAAATCTCTCTTAGTAGGTTGTGGTTTGCCAAAATTGTGCTCATCGATTCAGGGGGAACTCTAACAAGAGTTATTCAATCTATGCGGTGATTAAGGGGGAACCTGGACAGGGTCGGTTCCCCAAAATTCTTTTTGCTCTTATCTTGTTTTGCAGATTGACTCATTCAGGATTCACAAAAAGAGTTTTGCTATCATCAGCAACAAGGGGGAAACTGTTGGAGTATGAAGGTGTTGCTGAGATAGTCAACCAGATCAAACGAGTCAATCACACTTCTCAAAACAAGACAGAGTCAGTCAACCTCGAAAGAGCGAGAGAGTCCATCCATGTGAATTCATCAATCAGTTACAAAATTCAAGGAGCAACGTCCACTAAACCATAACAGTCATCAACTATCATCCTTGGGCCGAAATTCATGCAAAAAGTGAGCAAAATCCAAAGCCTTGACTTTCTGATAATTCGAGAGAGTCTGTCGATCAGTTGCGAAAATTAAGGAGCAAGTACAGCAACTACATTGACTTACAACGATCATTAACGTTCAGACTTGGACCAAAATTCTCTCAACGTGGCACTAATCTGAAGACTTGGCTCCAGCTTCCGAAATTTGGCTCCAGCTTCCGAAATTCAAGGAAAGAGTCATTGGTTCCTGAAATTTCGGAATTGATAGAGTCAGTCTGCTACATCAGACGTGAGAGTCATAATTGAACGTTGCCAAGTCGTCCAATGGATTGGTAAGTGTATGAAAATTAAGGTCCAAGGCTTAGCAACATTCACAAAGAAGTTAGGACCGGATTTTAAGCAACTACAAGTAACTACAACGTTCAGATGGCAGAAATTTCAGAAGCAGACTCCCTCAACGGCTCCACTATATAAGAGAGTTGTCATTTCATTTCTCATTGCAGCTTTCCACAGAGAATTATCCAGAGCATTTGTTTAGAGAAAGCTTTGCCTATTTTAGAGAGAGAGAGAGAAAAAAAAGAGAGAGAGAAGTACTAGATTCGTTTGTGCATATCGACAGAGTCATTCTAGGTAGGACCTAGTTTTCACTACACTTATCATTGAGCTGATCAGAGATTGTATTGGGTGAGTGAGTGAAAACCACGAAGTAGATCTCATCTACTGAGTGGGCATTATAAGTTGTTTTGTTTTGACCAGGAAATAAAATAACTTATATTGTGTATCCTGCTGAGTTCGACAGAGTCCCTCCACCTTTCGAGTGTTAATCCATTTAGCTCCACAGAGGCTTTCTATCTTTCACAGTATTAATTCGTTTAATTCCTTTAAGTCTTCCGCGCACTCAGTTCAATCAGTTCGATTGAGTGTTTCTACGTTTTAAGTGTTCTTACGTACAAAGGTTGATTGAGTCAAACCAACTCACAGACTCACACCTTGAGTTGGTTTGAGTTAGCTTCCCGATCCTACAGAAATTAAAAATAATAATAATAATTGGAGGGTTGTTTGAAATTTGGACGAAATTTGGAAATCTAAATATAGGTGGGAAATTATGAATGTTGGGATGAGCTTTTTGAGGGTTACATATTATTATATTAAGTATGAGAATCTTAATGTTAGTTTAAAGTTAGTAGAAACTTAAAGACTTTTATAATTTATGGGAAGTAATGTCAGTACTTAGGAAGTTATGAAATTATGTATTAAGGTTTAGGAATTGAATTATGGAATGAGAATGATTAGGGAAAGAAACCCTATAGTCATTAGTAGGTTATTCAAAGTTGTATGTAAACCATTAATTAAATGGTTAAGGATTTGGATTAAAGTAAGAAGATTATTAACTTGGACTGTGTTGACCAAATTAACATGTTGACTACGTTGACCATAGGGACAAGTTAACCAATTTAGTGATTTATATGGATGTTGGAAAAAGGCCTAGGGCCATCAATGTTTTAGGGCCAAAGTAAGGTCCCTCCCATATAACAACTAAATTAATTAAAGTCAATGCAATTATATAGTTTACCATAATGGGCCGATGTAAAGGAAACCATGGGATAAGGACTTAATCCTAAAGGTTGTAGAAATTATACAACAATATTAGTTACTAACAATGTGAGAGGATTAATTAGTTAACTCGTGTTTTAGATACTTTAAGTAATACCTATTAAAAATGAATAGCAATCATTGGGGTTAATTACAATGGGATAAGTAATTATAAGGGATACCAGATTTACTTAAGGTTTATAGAGAATTAATACTTAGTATTATATTCCAGATCTAAGTGATAAGAGGACGGGCGCAGGATAATACGCTTGTCTCTTTCTTCGATGTAAGGTATGTTGTTATGTGATCCGATTGTTCCCGAGTACCACTTTGGTTTCGAATGTGCGATTGATTGATAAGATGATATGTATGATTGCATGTTTATTCTACCCCTGTGATTTATTTGCTTGATTACTTGCGTTATTAATTGTTCGCGAAGAATATTCGAAACAAAGCAAATGTTGAATATACACTGTATAAGGGTATGAGTGTTGATAAATGTCTCACTTATAGAAGGATAATAGTACAAATGATATTATCCCTAGTTAACCTAAGAAGATTCCTTAGGTGGAGAACGGTAATACCATTCCCATGAGAAAGTATATTCACAATATGGAAATATTCTAGACAAATTATAGACATATATTTAAGACCTAAAAGGCATATGCACAATTGAGAATTATCACTATAAAACCTAAGAATGAATCTTAGGCATGGAGGTTAAGAACACTTAATCACATAGTGAGATATTTAAGTATGGAGGAAAAATCCAGGTTGATGGTAGCGCATTGTGATCATGAGAGAATTACCGAGATCGGGTCCACTCCAAGTATTGAAAACTCAATGAGTCAAATTGATCGTTGGTCGGATGCACTACTGTTAGTGTGGGCTTTGGCATGTAGGCTACCCGCCTACTAATGGGGAAGGAGGAATCGAATGCACTACCGTTGGTGTTGGCTACTGCTAGTTGATTACCCACCTCATAATTGGGAAGGAAGAAACATGTCACTTCCAAACATGGTGACTTGTTAAGTGATAAAATTATGAGTTAAGAGATTAATGTAACCAAACATCAGTTGAACATTAATATGAAATAATAATTAATCTTTGTGAAATATTGGAGGACGAATTAAACGGGCCTTGAAGGCCATATAACGGGAACTTAAATACAACTCTCGTAATGTTTATTACTTGAAACGTGATTATTGGATTTGATTATGTGAATGAGTTACATGTGAATTATATGATCAGGTATGTTGAATGAGATGTAGAATGTTTTAAAGTTATGTTAGTACATTATGCTTATGTAAATTGGAATGCATGAAATGGAACCACATGTTAACTATGACCAAATAACTTAAGGAGGGTCTAAGGTTGCATAACGGTTACATAATGACATACTCAGCAGGGGCTGATTCCATACATACAACCAATGTTTACAGGATTGTAGCTGAGACCGACTTCGGAGTGCGGGGTTGAGCAAATAGCGGTATATTACTTTTTGGTTTATACTTTTGGGGGGTATATGGTTTGTATATATTAGATAACTCACACGTTTTTGGATAAGCATTGTAATTTTGGATTAAGCTATCTCAGTTATCACAATGTTGTATTTGTATATGTTATTTGTATGCCTTGTTACTCACGTGGGTCAGTAACGGTGGTAACACCCATTGTTAGTTGGTTTTATTTATTTCCGCTGCTTAAGTTCATTTAATTAAGTTAAGGATGGGATTAAGGTGTGATTTTTTTAAGTCAAGTTCCTTAGGTTTTGATGATAGCAAACATGTGTTGTTTATCTAAAATGTTTACCTAAGTATGAAATACCCCTAACATTTAAATAACTAAATATAAGTAAATAAATATTACTTGGGGAATTATAAGTATTATTTAGGGGATTATTAAACCCTAAGAAAGTATATAAACACTTGGGCGTTAAAACGCCTTAACTCCTTAAGGTCAAAAACGAGCGTTAAAGCCCGACCTTAAGATAAACAAGTTATATAAGCTATAAACTTCATATGAAGTTAACCAAGGATCATTATATGACCCTTAGAACACAGGACCTCATCTAAAACTGAGTAAAAATACAAAAGGCTCGGGAGTTCCCTTAAAGGCCCTTAAGGCCCGAAAGTCCCGGAAATACATTATAGGATGAAGTAAAGCATTACAATTCATTCCAAATGCACCATAACACTCTATTAAATATATAAGATGAAGTCCTCAAGCTAAATTCTCAGTTAAACGCAAAGTGCTAGGAGATGCCTTATGGGGGCCCCATAAACCCCCGGGAATGCCCAGGAGGAGTGCCGAGGTGGCACGAACTCCTATAAAATTCATTCTTAGAGTTCCTAACATCATTATTCAATATTCTAAAGAGAATTCACGAGCTACTTCCTCAAAAATAAACAAAGTGCTCGGACGAATTTCTTAACGCCCCTTTTTGCCCCGGTTAGCCCGGGAGTTGTGTTCTGAGTTGTTATAACCCCATATAACTCAATGTAACATCTTAACATATTATTATTGACTATAAACAATGTCAATAAACACTTGGAACTCATAGCGACTAATTAATTTCCAGAAAAATCCTTAAAGCACAAAAACGCACCTTCAGGTGTCACAAAAACGCGTTCTACGCAATTGCCTTGAAGTTTTTGAGGAGCCAAGAGTTGATAAGCTTAAAAGGGGATAAATTGAACATCTAAATAAATCAATGGCAGTGCTAAATTCATAGTATAAGTGGGGGCGATTTTTGGGTCAAAAAAGGTACCTAAAATAAGCATTTTTACCTTAAAACTTTCATCTTTTACCATGTTATAAATGTACCAATTAAATGCTGGAACCTATTACACATATTAGTATGATCTTAGTACAATATAGTGTAACAAAAATCAAATGAAAAATCAATCCCATTTAACCTCTATACCATGCACCATTTAGGGTGAATATTGGCTAGTTTTAGTTAATAAAATTGCCTTATGGTAATGTGACTCATCTTAACATGTATTATATGATGATGTATCAAACAGTTGAAATCAAATGAAGCTTCATGACCGTATAACCTGCAAAGAAGACAAGAAGGATTAGTTTAAACAAAGGCAATGAAATAAAATACACCAAAAGTAAACCTAGACTACAATAATACAAAGTTGCAAGTAAACAATTGATACAGCCATGTTACCAAGCATGTGGCTGTCAATTTCTTACATAAGAAAGGGGGAATTATTGCTGTCAAATTGGTCAAGGGAGACAGCTACCTAACAATGCAATTATCTATGTCTAAAATGACAAAATAAAATGTCTTGTAGCTAGCATGTGTGACCGATTTCAAGGAGGAAAAGAGCAAGTTGATTGCTCTAAAATTAATCAAATAAGATACCTAGCAACCTAGCATGTCTCTTATAATTCAAAAGACAAAGAAAGCAATTGTCTAATCTACACTTCATTAACGTGTAAACAAGGAGAAAACAAGACCAAATTGACATGCTATTCTACTTAAGAAAATCAAAAGAAATACCTACCTATCTTACCATTTGTCTTCTTTTTAGTTTCAATTGTCAAACCAAGACTCCATTATGCCTTGTCTATAGCCGATCATATGCAGCAATAATGGGAGCTTTTCTTGAGCCAAACAACCAAATAATTAACAAAGAAAAAGCTAGACAATTATTGACATTAATTTATCAAAAGAGAATTCCTTCATTCCATTGCCTTATTACCTTACGTGAGTCTTCATTCTCCCTTTGCCAACTCCTTGGCCGAATGGTAAGCCTCTCTTCTTCTCTCTTTTCTTCTTCATTTGCTAAGTAATTCCTTAGAGCTTCAAAGCTCCATTAATGGTGATCTATGTTCTAACACCATTTCTATGTAAATTCCTAGCTAAATCTACTAAGTCTTGAAGCAAGAATCATCCTAACAACTCTTATAATTTTCGCCAAGGTTAGATGCTCCAAGGAGGTTCCTAGATTCAACAACAACACAAGGAACAACAAGATCAAGTTAAGGTATATTTTCATGTTGAAAATCTTGGTAAAATACCCTAAGACATTACCGAAAATTTTGTAACTTCTAAACCTATATTCTCTTCATTATTTCATGAAGGAAATTTAGATCTACAACCATGTCAAGGTCTACCGAAAATTCCTTGAAAAATTCCTAAGGTAAACTCTTGTAAAATTACTCCAAATCTTATTTATAAATCCTTGTTAGAAGTCTAACAAATGGATCTCCTAAATATATTTAAGGTGGCTGAATTCTCTACATCAATATAGCATTTGAGGAGCTTGGAATTCAAGGAGAAATCAAGTACAAGAATTGTCTTGATTTAAGGAGTAAGTATATATAATTAAGGTCTATTAAGTTTAAGCTTGAATTAAGCTTTAAACTTTGGTGTAAAAAAATTATGTATAACCTTCAAATAAATTAAGGCCGATAGTCATAGGTTATATTATCAAGGAAAAATAATTTATAACATATAAGGTAAGATTATTACCTTAAGGTATAAATTTGTGTCACAAAAATTAATTAGGATACATATATATTCAAACCGAAATATCTAAGGATTAAATGTTCTATTTTGAATTTATAAACATTCTAAGTCATTAACATAATTTTTAGAAGTGTTATATGGCTTATATACATTTATATGTATTTATTATAAAGTTTGAATCAAGTTTTAAAACTATATAGTAAAATAAAATCAAAGCCGAGAGTAACATGGCTTGTTTAGTGATTTTTGAAATATAAAAGTATATTAACTTATATTATAAATTTTGGGAACATTTAAAATAGCTACAAGTATTTAAATGGCTAGCTTATTAAGTTATGTGGCTAAAATGTAAATTTTGAAAAGTTTAGCGTACAAATAATAAAACCGAGAGCTTAAGGGTTTGTTTGGTATAAATATGATATAATATAAGGTAGGAATTAATATTATGAATTTTGGTGAATTTAAATAAGTGTACAAGTGTTAAAATAACATTTTATAAGCTTTGGGGCTATTTTGTAATTATTGAGAAGTTTGGGAGTATAGCCGAATTACAAGTGATTTTATGGGTATATTAAAATATTAATTATGAAATTAAGGCTTGGTCAAAGTGTTGACCAAAAAATTTGGGTTAAAATGATTTATGACATAAAATATTAAGTTTATAAAAGTTTAAGGATGGATATGTAATTTATGAAAGTATAAGTGTTAAACTGAATTTTTTTGGGGCGAAAGCATAATTTGCAAAATTATACGGACCATTTCGGTATTTAAAGAGATTAAATATTAAAACTATAAGTTATAAGTTAATATGTAACCTATATAAAGTTTTAAGGGCTAAAATGTAATTATGGGAAAGTTTATATAAAACTGAAGTGATTTAGGGGAAATGTAATTTAGGAAAATATATGGGTTACTTCGGTATTTTAAGAAAATAAATATTAAGACTAAAGTTTATAAGTTAATGTGTAACTTATATAAAAGTTTTGGGGTTAAATTGTAAATAAAGGAAAGTTATTTATTAAGACCGAAAATATATGTGTTCATTTGGTAATTTATAAAGATTAGAATATTCATTTGGTAATTACCGAAATGATTAAGGAGTTAGTTAGTAATTCATAAAAGTTAGTGTGTTTAAATTATAATTACCAAGAATGAATATGGACATTTGGTAATTTATAAAATTAATACAATTGCTTTGCAATTTCCAAAAGTTAGTATGGATAATTAATGAATTATAAAAGGTATATGGTTAATTGGTAGATTATAAAAGTTGTTGATTATAAAATATAAATACCGAATTTATAAGGTTGGTTCTGTAGTTAAATAAGAAAGGAGTTAAAACTAGGTAATATAATGTATTACGGTATATCATGGAGAATAATACAAAGTTTATAAAATAAAGGTGGTTATAATAAAAGTAACCAAATGGTATATTATGGAGTATGGTATAAAGTTTATGAAATAATTGTGGTTATAATAAAAATAATCAAATGATAATGATATAAGGAATAAGTGAAAGTAATCATGGATATATGATTAATGGAATAAAGATATACAACACAATGGGAATTCATTATCACATGTGAACACCACATAAAATAATGAACTGATGAACTACCTAGAACCACTGTTAAATAAACAGGGGGAAATAAAGAACATACAGAGTTAGTATACAATGAGTATAAACCTACAGTGACAGTACTGTAATACTAAATTAATAGTTGTATTAATATTACCTACCGGTATTGCATTTTAAATAACAGCATACGGGAAGGAACTACTGAACAAGAATTCGTCAAGCTAGCAGTTACTTGGTGAACGGTATGTTAATTGTGTGGTCTGAATGTCCTAAGGATTATCCTAAGGTCCAGACATTATGTGTTAATTGTTTAAGAGTGATATCTGTGATTTTATGTATATGATATTGTATACTGTATTGCTCAAACTGTTGCGTTGTATTTTATACGCGAACGTCTTATGACTGGAGGTTTATACATATAAATTGGGACAAGACTAACTGACCTTTAGGTAATATTGATCCTAACTGATGGTCTACTGTTATAGTCTTAATTCAAGCATTGGTTATGGTACCACTGACTAACTAACTTATAAGAGAGGAATCCAGACTGTTTCGACTTTCTGGTTGCGCATAGTGATCACTACGAGAGACTTCAATGGGGAGTCACTCAAGGGAATCCATCAGCCACATTCGGGATGGCGGAGGGCACTGCCGTTGGTGCACAGGTTCGACCGGATCGGTCATTTAATTATCCAGGGCCATAAGGTCAGCTGGTAACGGTTCCATTGGAATCCAGGGGACTATTGTCCATTAACAAGTTATTAAGGGTTGTCTTGACATGACGCCTGAGGTGGTAATTTAATTGGAAAAGGTTAAGTGAATGATTTAAAGGATAAGGGCCAGATGGCCAACTAACAAGTACAGTTTAATACGCGTATCTTGTTTGGATTATTGATGTGTGATTATTGGTTATTGATATTGATGTGCGATTATTGGTTATTGCGATGGATTGTTGGTGTGTGGTTATGGAGTTGTGTACTATTGTACATTGGTGTTTACAGGTGAGTTATTATATGATTGTTTAATGTATACAGTTATCACTGTTGTTATTGTAAACCGGTATTTCATGTAAAGAATCTAATATCAAGATGGCTAAAACGACTTAAGAAATCTTGATGATTTAAGACTACATTTAGCATACCAGCATTTCGATTGCTGAGCCCTTCAATGGGCCAAACATTCCAGGTTATTGAAGAAGACTCAAGCCGGAGTGCGGGACACGGGGGTAGCTGATTGTTTTTTCAACAAACACCTTGGGTTTTGTTTTGTATTGTATTAAGGAGGTTGTTGTATTCATTTAGTTGCTCATTTAGTTGGATTTGGTTTGTAATAATTAGAGTGCTCAGTATCTGTTCATCACAGCGTGAGGAGTTGTATTGTTGGGAAGAGTAAGGATGCCTTGTTACTCACAAGGGTGAGTAACGGCGTGTACACCAAGGTAGATAGTATTATTTTCCGCTGCGATTTGCTATTTATTATCCTACAAATTGTGACGTCATTACAGGTTTAGAATTAGGGGTGTTACAAAGTATGAAGTTCATGTAAACAAGGTGAAAGAGTGGCTTAGCACGCAAGGTTGCAAGCACACTCTAGTCATGACTAGTGTCCTACCAGTCGGGCATCAGTCGTCAGAGCTCAAGCAGAGCTTCTAGCACACACGAGACGTTAGATCAACACAACGATGACTCTCAGCATCAGAAGTATTCAAGAGTTCAATATATATCAACCAAAGACAAGTAAACCAACAACACATACGTCCACACACAAGTTGGTGAAAGTTCACGACAAAGGTCGGCTAAAGAAAGCATAATCATGAACAAGATAACAAGACATAATCTGAAGCTATAAAGAGGCATTAATTACGCAGCATTATTGAAGCCATCGGGATAGGCAAGTGGACACCACAAGGAGCAACCGACCACCTGAACTCTTGCTTACAACATGTCTAACCAGTGAACGACACGTGTCGTGGCTGCGCCTACCATCAAGTTGAAGATCAGCCTATATTGTACAGAGCTATTCTACTAGGAACAATGGACAACCGTCTCCTAGTATGTAGCTTATTATAGTATGGTTGTTATAAGTTAACTTGCTTATGTATATATATTCAATACATGTCGTATTGAATACACACAGAGAGAAAGATACACACGCGAAGAAGTATAAGCTAAGTCATACAGAGTGAATCTGAGGTGTGTGTGTATGCTAGGGAGTTAGTGAGCGTAGTTAGACTGTGTAACCAACTCAATACTTTCGTGTTTAGTAGACTAACTAGTCGGGGAACGGTTGGGGAACTGTAGGCCTGCTGTCTGGAAGGGTAGAGGACTTTAATGATAAGTCCAGAACTGTCCCGGAGTCCATAGGTTGGGCGGAGGGAGATTGAGTGAAATTTTAGGGTGTAAATTCTCAATCGAAAAGGAGTTTCCAGTTTGTAAATTATCGCATCTCTATGAAAACTACTATAGGCCTGTCTAACTCAACGACACGCCTGAGATTGATCGAGGATGTATCTGAAGCATCAGTCAGTTCCAATTGGTATCAGAGCAGGTCTCTTCTAAAAGCTAACTACTTTGGAAGAGGATCAATGTCTCACTCAACCCTACTAGCATCAGAAGAAGGGTCGGCCCCGAATCGACCACCACTTTTCAATAGAGAAAACTACGCTTATTGAAAGAACAAGATGGAGTTTCACATCAAATCCGATGATCCAAGAATGTGGAGGGTGATAACTCAAGGAGAATACACCTTTCGAAATGCTCAAGGATCAGACATATCTGTAGACAACATGACAGACGATCAAATCAAAAAGTTGGCATTTAATGCACGAGCTGTAAGACTTCTTCATTGTGCATTACTTTCTGAACAATATTCCAAGATATCCTCTGGTAAAACTGCCAAAGAAATCTGGGAAACATTGGAAGTTACCTACGAAGGTAATAATGAAATCAAGAAAACTCGCATTGAGCTTTTACTCACTCACTAGGAGCTATTTAAGAAAGAAGAGAAGGAGAGCATTTCTGAAATGCACACTAGGTTCACCAAGCTAATCAATGATATGCCGGTTCTTGGTAGAACTATCTCAAATGAGGATCAGATTAAAAAATTCTCAGATCACTCTCCCTTTCTTCTTTCGAGCAAAGTCAATGATATGCAAGAAGTCCATGATCTCTGAAAGATCTCTCTCTGTTGGCATGGGATCACTGATGGCGTTTAAACTCAAGCTGCAACAAAGAAACTCTGAAAATATGAAAAAGGAAAAGGGTAACGGCATAGCCCTACAGGTAGCTGAAAACGAGAACTCTGAATCAGAAGAAGATGATGATGAAATGATCCTGTATGCCACAAGGTACTTCAGGAAACTCGTTAGAAACAACATAAGAAGAGGGAAAGATTCCAATGAATCTGACGATCGCCAAAAGAGAAGCAACGACGGATGTTTTGGATGTTCAAAACGGGGACATCACATCAAGGACTGTCCACAATGACTCCGAAAGGACAACGATCTAGTCAGAAGACCTGTTCGTCAGCCTATCAACGGGAAAACCAAGGAAGGAAGCCTTCGTCGCTGCATGAGGACACTCAGACCTCAGTGATGATGATCAAACCATAGATAACGACAAGTCTGGAGAAGAAAAGCTCATCTTTGCATTAAAGACACATGCTTAATGGCTCAATAAGAGGAGACATCAAAAGACAAAATCCGACGAAGAAGAAAAACTAACTGAGGTAAGTTACTCTCAACTTAGAAGGAAGATTCAGGAAGCTGAACTTCCAGGGCTTAAAAAATTCTCTCTCATATTGATTGATCAATTGGAAGTACTTGAAATTGAAAATAAATAGCTTTCAAATGAAATTGAAGATCTAAAGAACTTCTCAGATAGGAACAAGGTAGTAGAACTCAACGATGCGTTGAGAAAATTGCGAGATGACTACTGTGAAATACTTGCTGCTCATGAAAGGTTAAAGATGAGAAAACAACCTGAAATGGATGAATTAGTTTCTGCTCTTAGCAAAAAGAAAAATGTGTAGGATTAGAGAAAATCGCTAGAACACCCAAATGGAATGGTAGACGATCGGTCGGGTACCTATCAGGCACCCATAGGTAAGGGGTCTGTCACCTTTGCAGACAACTTGGTCACCCCCTTTCTAGATGTCATAAAACACAATTTATGCAACATTGGCAACTGAAGAAAACTGGACTAAATTGGGTGATAAAAGAGGATCATAGAACCAAGATTGTTGGTGATAATGGGCCCAAACACTTTTGGGACCCTAATCCCAAAAACTAACTTGTTAAGTGCAGAATCGAGTGGGAAGGGATCCCTGCTGATACATTGACATCAGGTGCTCTAAACACATGACAGGAGGCAAATGGAAGTTCCTCTCACCCGAACTAGGAGGCCAAGGACCGGTTCCCTTTGACAACAACAATCAAAGAGGTAAAATCATCGGTGTAATTAAGGTTGGTTCTTCATCTGATTATGTTATTAAAAATGTCAACCTAGTTGATGGGTTAAATTTGCTTAGTGTATCTTAAATTTGTGACAAAATAAAATCAACTCTTATCTATTCAACATAGTGCATTATAATAAGTCTGAGTGATAGAAAAGAAAAGTTAAGAGGAAAGAGATGTAGAAATGTATACAACAAATCTAGAGGATATTGTCAGTTTAAATTTTCCATGTCTAACTACATCAATAGATGACTCTACATTATGGCACAACAGACTAGGGCATGTTAGCATATCAATGCTAAGAAACTTAGTCAAAAATCAGTTGTTCAAAGGTCTTCCTAAGATTAAGAAAGCTAAGATCAATCTTTATGATGCCTGTGTGAGAAGTAAACAAGTCAAAGACCATAGTGGGCACATCCGTACCACTTGAACTACTCCACATGGATCTACGTGGACCAAAGAGAATAAGAAGCTATGGAGGAAAACTGGTTTGTGAGTATTATTGTTGATGATTGCTCACATCTTGAGTGTATATTCTTTATTTCCTCCAAGGTTGAAGCCCTTGAACTTGATCTAGCCAGGCAAGATCATTCAGAAAACAACAAAGATGAATCACCGACTGAAGAACACATGCCCGACAAGAAGAGCACGTCAGGGATAGGTGAAACTAGCAAGCGCTCCTGACGCGTCGCCGACGTGTCGTAGACGTATCGTGGACTTAAATAAAACCTTGATAGTTAGGGAAAGACACGAGATAAACTTAAACTGGAAACTCTATTTCGATTGAGAATTTACACACACACGAAATTCACTCAATCTCCCTTGCCCCACACACGGACTCCTGGGACAGTTTCGACTTTACCCCTAAAGTCCTTAACCCTCATCTGACTATCGGCCTACGGTTCACCGACCGCTCCCTTCGGTCTATCAAATACCCAAAATATTGACACTCTAACCCAGTCCTCTCTAGCTCACCAACTCTCTAGCACTTACACACACTCTAGTCTGACTCACACTTGCTCAGATTGTATCTACTCTTTTCTATCTCGCAAGCTTAAATTACATAGGACATAAGTGCCCGTATATATACACGTTAGTTAAGGTGTAACTAACGGCCTATGAATATGTAGACTCTAGAAGTAGATTACTTCTTCTTCTCTTATTATAATAGTCGCATTCTACTGTAGGTTGTCTTCCAACTTGATCTGGAGCCATCAACACACGTGTTGCCTTGTGATTGGGCAGTTGGTGGCGCGTCTCCCACGTGGTCGGTCACCACTAGCATACTTCAACTTGTATGACCTTGTCTGGTTCAATAATGCTCATAAATGCCCTCTTCTGAATTTATTACGGCTATGTAATGATGTTCATTAATCCTTTGCTTATCTTGTTATCTTGTACATTAATGAGCTACTTCTTTTGTCATGAGCTAGTTGCTTGTGTAGGTGTGACACATCTGAGTGAGTTTTATCGACGTTGCTAATACATTTTCGTCCTTGTTTAATGTCTGATGCATGAGATATGTGATAGTGTGGTTCTTAACTACTTGTGTGTTACTAGAAGTTCTTCGGAGCTCTCGCTGACTGGTGCCTGACTGGTTAGGCACATGTCATGGACTGAGTACGCTTGCAACCTTGCGTGCTAAGCCACTCATGACTTAAGTGCGCTTGAAACCTTACGTGCTAAGCCACTTATTCACCTGTTTATCTGAATGATAAGCTTGACAAACATGTTAGATAAACACCACAGGTTTGCTATCATCAAAACTAAAGGTTCTTGACTTAACAAATTCCCCCTTTTTGATGATGGCAACCGATACAAATAATATGTACTTTGATAACTGAAAGATTCAAAATTTTGAGAGGTATTCCCCCTAAGAAGAATTCCCCCTGAGTTTGTTAAGGGTTTAAAGTAAGGAAAATTACAACAAAATGACAGCTTTTATGTTATACTATAACCATAGTAGAAAATTTGCATTAAGATAATACATAATACAAGGAAGATAGACATAGTTTCACAACAAGTACATATTCTTTCTTCCCCCCTTTGCCATACAAAAAAATAGGGAGTAACTACACGGCTTAAGGTATTGTAAAGGCCATAACATTCCATAGAGTACAAACTACAAGTATGATCAAGATATTCTAGATGGAGTGACGTGTTTTGTGGTCCCATTCAATATCATCTAGGTTAAATGGTTCATCCTCCGAAAGGAAGCTTTGATCCAAGATGGTTTGGCTGTGGTAATATTGAACAAAGGTGATTCAGCTGTGGTGGAAAGGTCTAACTCATCAGAATCTACTGTGAACTCCATGCAGTGTGGAGAACGTGTGTGAGATTGAGTGACACTTGAGGTGATAGACCAAGTTGTAAGTGAGTCGGAGACTGGTTGAACATAGCTTTGGGTGATGTATTTCTGTGGATGTTTAGTGAACATAAACTGGTGAACGGTGGACTGAATTGTTTGCTCATTTGAGCTGGATGAGCTTTGTGGAATTTGAGCCATTTCATGATGTGTAACAATGATTGTGAGTGGTAAATGAAGTGTGC
Organism: Limonium bicolor; assembly: GCA_023374045.1. NCBI lineage: Eukaryota > Viridiplantae > Streptophyta > Magnoliopsida > Caryophyllales > Plumbaginaceae > Limonium > Limonium bicolor. Next base: position 166,611,840 of record CM041779.1, read on the forward strand.
AAGTATTTATATACACCTGAGGATATACTCAACGACTGATCGGTGAGTGGTAATAAATGAGGTGCTACGTCTTGTGGGCTATGTTTGTAGGCTTTTTAGGTGTCAAGTTTGGAGATTGGATTAGTGGAATGGATGGGACTAAATATCTCTGATCATCTTGCAATTTTTAATCAAGGAAGAAGCAGCCAATACAATAAATTATTTTGTAACCAATGATAATCATTCAAGTCGACAAGAAAGTTGCATTTCATTCATATCAAAGGTTTACTCAGAAACAATAGTCAATGTCGAAAACTTACTAATGGAAAAACAAAATTTAATCTTAAGGCTAGATCTCACGGTTATCACTCATGTCTCTAAGAGACAAATAACACTCAGGCTATGTGGGAATCTATAAAGTCTATTTCTCCTTGAACCATGTGATGAACACTTGGTTCAGTGGAGACGGCCTGCACAGCAGTGAGAGTAGCTCTTACCCTCTTTAGAACCTCCCTAGTTGAAGTATCCAGACTGGTCCCCGACCTACCGTGGACCAGTGAGAGACTTCTCCTCTCAGGGCAGGCATGTCCTGGCCAGTGGTCTGGGCTCTGACCTTGAGTCTTCACTCTTGGTTGGCTTCTGAGTGACAACGAGCTTGTCCCCTTATTCTTTATCCCCATTTGGACAACATCTCTGAACAGATGCTGTCCTGAGCGGTGCACGAGCATTCGTGGAACCCGTCGGTGTCCACTCCATATTCTTCTAGAGCCTTGGTTACCACTCCTCCATGCACCAGACCTTGGTTCACATGTCGACTCTCCTCTATTTAAGCAGGATCATTGCTGGGAGATCGATCTTTTCCTTGGTCTTCAGCGCGTATAGTAGCCTAACATCCCTGGCGTTGACTATGTGAGTGCGCTGATTTCTAGGGGTGATGTTGTGGGTGAGGATACTAAAGAGTACCCTGTCAGGGATGGACATCTCTATAGTGTTGAAGTTCTTAATTGTGGCCCCTTTGTTGAGTAGCTGGACCATTTTCCCCCTTGGTGTCCCAAGTCTTCCATGTGGTTTCTTTTGGAACCACAAATCCTTCTGGTTCCAAACCAAAAGTCTTGCAGATCCAAGACTTGGTGATGTTGATGGTGATGCTGGACTATGGAGATGAGGTAGTCGTCATTATCATCGCTCTAGAGCGGTCCAAGATGTCTCATGTGCTCCTTGAGCAGTTCGGTGTAGACATCGATGGGCTCCTGAAAGAATTCAACCCATCCTTGAACTCCAGCAGCTCCTTGATCTTTCCAAGACCTATCTTCTCCATCCAGTCCAAGTCCAACGTCTTGGGTAAGACGGGACAGGACTTGTTTTGACGTTTTCTGCTTTTATTAGTGTTGGCTCTAGCTCTTTGAGCTTCTTGAGACGTTTTAGGGTAGGACTGTAGAGGTGCAGGCCTTGCGGTAGCCTTTTGGCTTGAAGAGCTCCTCGAGCTTCTGACTATGTGGTACAGCACCATCTTTTGCTTCCTTTGTCCTTTTCTACTCTCTTTCGCTGCTCAGCCATTGGTAAGATTGGCGATGACTCTGTGTCGCTATCGCCTTCATGACTGGATCGTTGAGGTGTCGACGACCGGTCATCGACTGGTACTGCAGTCTGAGCGACTGGTTTCGCTTCCTCCTCAGAATTTTGGGTGGTCATACCTTCTTCATGACCCCTTTCTTCTGCTGTAACTTCCTTCTGTGACTTTTCGTCATTTTGTACTTCTCCTCCTCTATCTGTCGAACGACAGTTTCGACAAATGCTGAGGAGTTGCTTCCTCATCGTCGGTGAAGTGCAACTTGCGAGTTACTCCTTCTGTGTAGAGTGGGATTTTTGAGGGTTTCTTTTTGGATTTTGGCACGTTTTGAGGCACGAGTTACGCGACTCATTGTAGCAGTAGAAAGATTTTTGGCTTTTGGGATCTTGGCTTTGGAGTGTTTGGTGGAAATTTTAGGTGATGGAACGGAAGAAGACATTGTTGGTTTTTCTGTGGAGGTAGGAGTTGGAAGGATTTTTAGTTTGAGGATTACAGTTTGAATGAAATGATGATTTTGGGTAAATGGAAGCTTATATAGGTTACCTCTTCTTGGAGTAGGTCCGCCTTCCTCTGTGGCCCTACGCACAAGTTGATCCTCCTCTTCCTTCGACAGGCGAGTGGGCAGCGATGCTCTGAGAGATTCTGTAAGTAGTATGTCGGCCACTTGTGCTGATGGAGCTTCGTTGAGGACAGCCTTCTTCTTGATCGAAGTCCAGATTTAGGTGCCATTTTGATCAAGGGATTTGTTGGAGTTTATAAACTTTTTTCGCTAGAGAATCCGTTAGAGTGGCTGTGAGACGGGGATTTTTGCACTTAATCTCACGAGAGTGTTATAAGAGATAAGAAAAATTACTTTGAATGCATTGAGAGATTAGAGAGAGTGAGGGCAATAGTGTGACAAGAGCAAAACTCTCGTCGCCCTTTTATAGTTATCGAGTAACGGTCGGCGACCGTTCCTCGTCCGCTCGCTGACATGTCCCAACGGTACTATTTATAACGGGCAGCAGTCGTGACAGGTTGTCAGCGATCGTTGGCAATTTTCCCGTTTCTATCCGTTGGACCTTCACTAAACTAACCTCACTTGTTGTGGAATGACATATCTATTTCAAGTAGTCGTTTGACATAACTTCTATGCATTAAACCGATCGTTGACTACTGAACGACAATATTATAGGTGTTGCTCACATGTCGGTGACCGATCATGGGAAATAAAAGACGGTTTAATTGTGATTAATGAATATCATTACAAGATCATAAACAATCTTGGTGAATCTTTCTCTACTTAATGGCTTAGTAAAAATGTCAGCTAGTTGGTCTTCAGTAGAAATATACTGTAAACCAACTAATTCCTTTTCACAACAATCTCTAAGAAAGTGATGTATAATGTCAATATGCTTGGTACGAGAATGATGCACAAGATTTTTGGAAATAGATATGGCACTTGTATTATCACACATATTGGTATGTACCTGTTTTGACGCCATAATCACCAATTTGTTGTTAAAAGCCACAGAAGTTGAGCACAACAACTTGTTGCAGCTATGTATTCAGATTCAGCCGTTGAGATTGCAACACTTTGTTGTTTCCTTGATCCCCATGCGATCAAACATGACCCAACAAAGAATGTTGTTCCTGACGTCCTCTTTCTATCAGTGATAGATCCTTCATAATTTGCATCTGAAAATCCTACAATGTCACAGTTAGTGATTTAGGATAAAAGAGACCAAGATTCATGGTTCCTTTTAAGTAACGTAGGATTCTTTTCACAGCTATGAGGTGACTTTCTCTTGGATCTGCTTGAAACCTGGCACATAAGCAAACACTATACATAATGTCAGGTCTACTAGCAGTTAAATATAGTAGAGAACAATCATCTCCTTGTATATCAGTGGTCGGCTCGGAACGGGGGGTCACACAGTCATGATCCCCTTTTTTTGTGCCAACTGCCATTGGTGTGTCAACGTTTTACACTCCTCCATTTCAAATCTCTTTAGCAAATCCTTTAGTACTTCTCTTGGGATATGATAGTCCCTTCGACATTTTGCTTGACTTGAAGTCCTATAAAGAACTTCAATTCTCCTAGATCACTCATCTCCATTCCTTTTTTTTCATCAAAGCTTCAAACTTCTTGCAATATTTCTCATCAGAGGCTCCAAAGATTATATCATCAACATAAAGAGCTTTGTCGAGCTTAAGTACCATGTCCTTTCCTTCTTGTGTCTCAAAGCCTGGAGGTTGTTCAACGTACACTTCCTCTTTGACGTACCCATTGAGGAAGGCACTTTTGATGTCAAGTTGGAAGAGTTTGATTCCTTTGTGTGCAGCAAATGCAATTAGTAATCTGATGAACTCCATCCTTGCTACTGGAGCAAAGGTTTCTTGGAAGTCTATCCCTTCTTGTTGACGATATCCTTGAGCTACCAAACGAGCCTTGTTCCTGACCACTTCTCCCATCTCATTCAGTTTGTTCCTGAAGACCCATTTTGTGCCAAGTACTCCTTGATGAGTAGGTCGAGGCACAAGATGCCAGACTCTGCATCTTTCAAACTGATTTAACTCTTCTTGCATTTCCTTGATCCAGTCTGAGTCTTGAAGAGCTTTCTTAATGTTCTTGGGTTCGATGGAT